>SEMN01000843.1:0-179657 GCA_005408345.1 Macquaria australasica | reverse complement strand
CACAGTAACACCACAGCACAGTAACACTACAGCACAGTAACACCACCACAACACAGTAACACTACAACACAGTAACACCACCACAACACAGTAACACCACCACAACACAGTAACACTACAACACAGTAACACCACAGCACAGTAACACTACAGCACAGTAACACCACTACAACACAGTAACACCACAGCACAGTAACACTACAGCACAGTAACACCACCACAACACAGTAACACTACAACACAGTAACACCACCACAACACAGTAACACCACCACAACACAGTAACACCACCACAACAAAGTAACACTACAACACAGTAACACCACCACAACACAGTAACACCACAGCACAGTAACACCACCACAACACAGTAACACCACAGCACAGTAACACCACCACAACACAGTAACACTACAACACAGTAACACTACAGCACAGTAACACTACAGCACAGTAACACTACAGCACAGTAACACCACCACAACACAGTAACACTACAACACAGTAACACTACAACACAGTAACACTACAGCACAGTAACACTACAACACAGTAACACTACAGCACAGTAACACTACAGCACAGTAACACTACAACACAGTAACACTACAACACAGTAACACTACAACACAGGAACACTACAACACAGTAACACCACAACACAGTAACACTACAACACAGTAACACCACAGCACAGTAACACTACAACACAGTAACACCACCACAGCACAGTAACACTACAACACAGTAACACCACCACAACAGTAACACCACAGCACAGTAACACCACCACAACACAGTAACACTACAGCACAGTAACACCACCACAACACAGTAACACTACAGCACAGTAACACTACAACACAGTAACACCACCACAGCACAGTAACACTACAACACAGTAACACCACCACAACACAGTAACACCACAGCACAGTAACACCACCACAACACAGTAACACTACAGCACAGTAACACCACCACAACACAGTAACACTACAGCACAGTAACACTACAGCACAGTAACACCACCACAACACAGTAACACTACAACACAGTAACACTACAACACAGGAACACTACAACACAGTAACACTACAACACAGTAACACCACAACACAGTAACACTACAACACAGTAACACCACCACAACACAGTAACACCACAGCACAGTAACACCACCACAACACAGTAACACTACAACACAGTAACACTACAGCACAGTAACACCACCACAACACAGTAACACTACAACACAGTAACACTACAACACAGTAACACTACAACACAGTAACACCACCACAGCACAGTAACACTACAACACAGTAACACCACCACAACACAGTAACACTACAGCACAGTAACACCACCACAACACAGTAACACCACCACAACACAGTAACACTACAACACAGGAACACTACAACACAGTAACACTACAACACAGTAACACCACAACACAGTAACACTACAACACAGTAACACCACCACAACACAGTAACACCACAGCACAGTAACACTACAACACAGTAACACTACAACACAGTAACACCACAGCACAGTAACACCACAGCACAGTAACACTACAACACAGTAACACCACAACACAGTAACACCACAACACAGTAACACTACAACACAGTAACACTACAACACAGTAACACCACAGCACAGTAACACTACAACGCCAGATATGAAAGTGGTCACTAAGGTATTTGGCAACTGGAAAACGCAGCAGTGTTGACTTTTATAGAATTAACAGAAATCACAAATAGTGGCGAAAGCTGAGCCATTCCCGCCATTAACCACCCCGCCCACGCGTAGGCTCTTTTTAAAGTCTGGCCTTTCATTCAACAGAGATGTTCTTTGAAACGCAAGTTCACATCAGACCAGCAGTTAGGACCGTTTTCTGTAACGAGGTCCCTGAACCCAAACTACAGAGATCTGACTGACTCCAGACCAGAATCTGACCTAAAACCACTGAGGACAACGGCGGACCCCACCGAGACAGTCCAAGAGAACCGACCTGAGTCTGGTCTCAGTTCTAAACACAAACATTAAATCGGATTTGAATCCACTCACCGTCTCAAACCGTCTCCTGCCGTTGCACGCGGGGCCGAAGGCACGACGCTGCTTGTTTACTTCCTGTTTCGTAGCAGCGCATGCGCATGCCGCCTCAAAGAACAGGCTGTGAACACGGAGGTCTCACTCTGACTGAGTTTCCTGATCCCGTTCAGACACGATGTTCTCGGTTCTTCAGCTGCAGGGCTGAAATGGAACTAAATACTTTTACTCAAGTACTGCACTTAACTACACTTATAATGTACTTGTACTTTACTTGAGTATTTCCATTTCACGCTTCTTTGTACTTCCACTGCACAACATGTATTTGACAGTTGCTTTAAAGGGGGCATTATGCTCATTTTCAGTTCCATAATTCTATTTGGGGGTTCTACTAGAATAGGTTTACATGCCTTAATGTTCAAAAAACATTATTTTTCTCATACTGACGATTGCTGCAGCACCTCTTCTCACCCTCTGTGTTAAACGCTCCGTTTTAGCTCCTGTCTCTTTAAGGCCCCCCTCCCTAAAAGCCCAGTCTGCTCTGATTGGTCAGCCCCCACGTGCCAGTGCAGGCACTGAGCGGGCACCGCCCACCAACTTTGCAAATGCTCCAGCCGGTTTTTGCAGCCAGGGATCAAGTTTAGCTGCACTTCTTCAATTCCGCACAACATCGGCAACCAAAACTGCAGGTTTCCTGATTGTTGGCTCAGGTAAATACTATTTAAGGCCATATCTCACGTAATGTTAGCTTAGTATTTATGCATAAACCGTAAACACACACTGTTTTACGTTTGTCTCTACAGGTACATCTGCGAGAAGTGACCTGCAAAGGCCAGTGAAGTGGAAACATTAGTTGTGAAGAGAGACCATGTACATGTAGCACTGTATGTAAACGCTTACAGTAAGCCTACTTATCAGGGTGTGGAGGTGGAATATAGGGTATGATATGAAACAATAGAAGATGTGAAATATTAAAGGTAGGTAGATAGATAGATAGATAGATAGATAGATAGATAGATAGATAGATAGATAGATAGATAGGTTCTTTATTGATCCCCCAGAGGGGAAATTGTTGTGTTGCAGCAGGTACAGAATAAAACTTTAATAAAAATAAAAATAAAAATTGACATTAACATTAAACATTAAATTAAGTTAAACCTAAATTGGAATTAAATGAACATGTCCCCAACCTAAATTAAACGGTTAACACAAAACAACAGTTAACACAATACACTGCAGTATACAGTACAATAAACACTACAATTTTCACTGTACAATACAATACAGATACAAATACGCAACAATAAGACAAACTACCACTGAACACAGGAGGTGGAACCATAAATAATTAAAGTAATTATTTATGGTAAAAAGACACCTGATAAATGTAAAAAAGTAATCAATTAGTATAGTGATTACTGTAGCAACTGTCCAAAGTAACTTGCTTATGTAGTTGAAGAACTCTGAGGACTGTACTGTTCATGTTTCAGAGCAACTTGGATCTTTTCACTTGAAAAGTTTTTACTTGTCAGTTGTCAGACAATTATTGCCATATTTATACTTTAAAATGTTTAAGCTGCAGATTATATTTGATACCCTTTGAAAATACTATACAGAATATTGTGTAATATATATTGTGATCTGTCGACACCGTAATAAAGTTTGACTGAAACAGAGAAATGTCTTGTGTTTTCTACAGTCACTAATTACTACCTGTAGTAAAGAATTACTAGCAAATCTTTCACATTTTCAGTCAGCATATTAAATTACCCATTTTTAACCCTTCTACATGGATGAAATCAAATAAGGTTTTCACATCACCCATTTAAACAGTGTAACTGCATAAAACCTTTGTGAAAGAACATATTTTTCTCTAATACGACAGGACCCTTACTAGGGTATCTAGAAATCTGGCCGAGTTTATTACTGGCCCAAAGCCATGACAACTCAGAGTTCAGACCATAGACTTAATACAGTCTGTGGTCCAGACCAGGAGGCAGAGTTGCAGTCCTACACGCTTCTCTGCGCTTCCATTAGAGCAGTTACCCACCCTAAACTCCACAGAGAGGTTGTCTGCCTCCAGACCACTTAAATTATTTAAATCAAAAGTAAACAGAAGAAGAGTAACACATAAAAACCTAATAAAAAGTAAAACCACCACTGCAACAGTACAACAAAATAGGAGAATTAAATGTGGACTCTTAAATATCAGATCTCTCATCTAAAGCTGTTCTAGTAAACGATCTAATATCAGATCATAATATTGATTTATTTTGTCTTACTGAAACCTGGCTGTGTCACGATGAATATGTTAGCCTAAATGAATCCACTCCCCCCAGTCACATTAATACTCACATTCCTCGAGGCTCAGGCCGAGGAGGTGGAGTTGCAGCCATCTTCGACTCAAGCCTATTAATCAAACCTAAATTAAATTATAACTCGTTCGAAAGCCTTGTTCTTAGCCTTTCACACCCAACCTGGAAAACACTACAGCCAATTCTATTTGTTATAGTGTACCGAGCTCCTGGACCGTACTCTGAATTTTTATCTGAATTCTCAGAGTTCTTATCAGGTTTAGTCCTTAAAACAGATAAAATAATTATTGTAGGTGATTTTAATATTCATGTGGATGTAGAAAATGATAGCCTTAGTGCTGCGTTTATCTCATTATTAGATTCGATTGGCTTCTGTCAGAGTGTACATAAACCCACTCACTGTTTTAACCACACCCTCGACCTTGTTCTTGTTTATGGCATTGAAATTGAACATCTAATAGTCTTTCCACAGAATTCTTTTTTATCAGACCATTTTCTATTAACTTTTGAATTCCTATTACTGGACTACACGCCATCAGGCAAACATTCCTACACTAGATGTCTATCTGATAGTGCTGTAGCTAAATTTAAGGAAGTGATTCCATCGGCATTAAATTCAGTTCCATGTCTCAATGTAACAGATGACTCCTATGCTAACTTTAGTCCCTCCCAAATTGATCATCTTGTTGATAGTGCTGCAGGCTCACTACGAATAACACTCGACTCTATCGCCCCTCTAAAAAAGAAGATAATAAAACAGAGGAGGTTAGCTCCATGGTATAACCCGCAAACCCGCAAATTAAAACAAACATCGCGAAAACTTGAAAGGAATTGGCGTTCCACCAATCTGGAAGAATCACGTTTAGCCTGGCAAGATAGTCTTAAAATTTATAGGAAGGCCCTCCGTAATGCCAGAGCAGCCTACTACTCATCATTAATAGAGGAAAATAAGAACAACCCCAGGTTTCTGTTCAGCACTGTAGCCAGGCTGACAGAGAGTCACAGCTCTGTTGAGCCATGTATTCCTATACACCTCAGTAGTAATGACTTTATGAGCTTCTTTAATGATAAAATTCTAACTATTAGAGACAAAATTCAGCACCTCCTGCCCTCAGTTGGTACTGACTTATCTTCAAACACAGGAACCTTAGAAACAAATGTAAAACCTGATGTACATTTAGACTGCTTTTCTCCCATCAACCTTAGTCAACTAACTTCCATGATTTCCTCATCTAAGCCATCAACGTGTCTCTTAGACCCCGTCCCAACTAGGCTGCTTAAAGAAATTTTACCCTTAGTTAGCACTTATTTACTAGATATGATCAATCTGTCCTTATTTAAAGGCTATGTGCCACAGTCCTTTAAAGTAGCTGTAATTAAGCCTCTTCTTAAAAAGCCCACTCTTGATCCAGGGATTTTGTCAAATTATAGACCTATATCTAACCCTCCTTTTCTCTCTAAGGTCCTTGAGAAAGCAGTCGCCAATCAGTTGTGTGACTTTCTACACAACAACAAGCTGTTTGAGGATTTTCAGTCAGGATTTAGAGTGCATCATAGCACAGAGACAGCACTGGTGAAAGTTACAAATGACCTTCTAATTGCATCAGACAAAGGACTTGTCTCTGTACTTGTCTTACTAGATCTTAGTGCTGCATTCGATACCATTGACCATCACATTCTATTACAGAGACTAGAACATTTTATTGGCATTAAAGGTACTGCACTAAGCTGGTTTAAATCCTATTTATCAGATCGATATCAGTTTGTACACGTTAATGATGAATCCTCTATGCACGCCAAAGTTAGTCACGGAGTTCCACAAGGTTCTGTGCTTGGACCAATTCTATTTACCTTGTATATGCTTCCTTTAGGCAATATTATTAGGAAGCACTCCATAAATTTTCATTGTTATGCAGATGATACCCAATTATATTTATCGATCAAGCCAGATGAAACCAATCAATTAGCTAAACTTCAAGCATGCCTTAAGGACATAAAAACCTGGATGACCTGCAATTTTCTGATGTTAAACTCAGACAAAACCGAAGTTATTGTACTTGGCCCCGAACACCTTCGAAACACATTATCTAAAGATATAGTTTCTCTAGATGGCATTGCCCTGGCCTCCAGCGAAACCGTAAGGAATCTTGGAGTTATCTTTGATCAGGATATGTCCTTTAACTCCCAAATAAAACAAACTTCAAGAACTGCCTTTTTTCATTTACGTAACATTGCAAAAATCAGGCACATCCTATCTCAAAAAGATGCAGAAAAACTAGTCCATGCATTTGTTACGTCTAGGCTGGACTATTGCAACTCTCTATTATCAGGCTGCCCCAATAAATCCCTTAAGACTCTCCAGCTGATTCAGAATGCTGCGGCACGTTTACTGACAAGAACCAGAAAAAGAGAACATATTTCTCCAATATTAGCTTCTCTACACTGGCTCCCTGTAAAATCCAGAATAGAATTTAAAATCCTTCTCCTCACCTTCAAAGCCCTAAATGGTCAGGCACCATCATATCTTAAAGAGCTCATAGTACCCTATTACCCCACTAGAGCACTGCGCTCCCAGAATGCAGGGTTCCTTGTGGTTCCTAGAGTCTCTAAAAGTAGAATGGGAGCCAGAGCCTTCAGCTATCAAGCTCCTCTCCTGTGGAACCAGATCCCAGTTTGTGTACGGGAGGCGGACACCCTCCTCACATTTAAGAGTAGGCTTAAGACTTTCCTCTTTGATAAAGCTTATAGTAGGGCTGACTCAGGTGACCCCTGAGCCACCCCTTAGTTATGCTGCTATAGGCCTAGACTGCCGGGGGACTTCCTATGATGCACTGAGCTCCTTTCTCCTCCTCTTCCTCTCCATCTGTACGCCCTCATATCACATCAATGTTTGTTATTAATTCAACTTCTTCCCGTAGTTGTGTGCTTTCTCTCCTCTCTCTCTCTCTCCCCTTCTGTTGCTTTCTGCAGGTGTTTCTGCCTCTGGAGCTGTGGAGGTCTGGGTCTGTGGTTGCTGCCGCCTGCTGCCCCCGTGCTCCTGCTCTGCACCCGCTGATGCTATTGCTGTTGTTGCTGTTGTTATTAGTATTGCTATTATAATGTTGCTCTTAGTGTTGTTTCCGTTGGTGTTAACATCAATGCCATTACCATATCTATGCTGTATTGTGCTGCTGTATGTTCTCTTTCCTCCTGCTCTCTCTCTCCCGCTCCCCCCTTCCCCCTTCAACCCAACCGGTCGAGGCAGATGACCGCCCACCTTGAGCCTGGTTCTGCTCGAGGTTTCTACCTGTTAAAAGGGAGTTTTTCCTTGCCACTGTCGCATAGTGCTTGCTCATGGTGGGAACTGTTGGGTCTCTGTAAATATAAAGAGTCGGTCTAGACTTGCTCTATTCGAAAAAGTGCCCTGAGATAACTTTGTTATGATATGGCGCTATATAAATAAAACTGAATTGAATTGAATTGAAAGCCTTTTGAGCATTTATTAGATATCCTTGATATCAAACGTCAGTGCCCTGTACTAGTTCGGTCTTTGTCAGTACTAGTTGGACATTTTGGCGCACTAGTTCGCTACTCGGTCGTACTAGTTTAACAAAAACTCTTACTAGTAAGGCTTTTTCAGCAACTAGTACAACTTTTGTCCAACTAGTTCGCGCAAAAGCCGTACTAGTAAGACCGAGCGCCGCACTAGTAGGACAAATTTCCCAACTAGTTGGCTTTTTGACGCACTAGTGGACGTCTGGACCGAACTAGTAAGGCCAAACGTCTTACTAGTGACACTAGTATGGAAAGCCTTTTGAGCATTTATTAGATATCCTTGATATCAAACGTTAGTGCCCTGTACTAGTTCGGTCTTTGTCAGTACTAGCTGGACATTTTGGCACACTAGTTCGCTACTCGGTCATACTAGTTCAACAAAAACTCTGCTTGTTTGTGTAACGCATTTTCAACAATAATGCCACAAACCGTGAAAATACTCTATCTATATAAACGGTTTGTGGCATTATTGTTGTTGCCCTATTCTGGTTGTTTGACTTGCGTGTATTACAAAAAAACTTGCCAACATAACTCCAAGAGTTGGAGTCCACAAATATTGCCATACACAAAATAATATTGTTGGGTGGAGCTTTGTTGGTGTGCAGCAAGATTTTTTTTTTCTTTACTTGTGTTTGTGTATGTTGCCCTATTCAGGTTGTTTGACTCAAGTATAAAAAAGGAAGGGGGGGGGGGGGGGGGAGAACAGATTAATAAATATTGAGTTTATCTACATCTTTCTCCTTTTTTTTTTTTTTTTTTAAGTTCCCTTAAATTAATTGTGAGAACTTTAGGTCACATTAATGGAAAAAAATAATTTAACTGTAATCAAAAGGTGCATGTAATTCAAATATTTGAACTCTGAAAACATTTGACTTCAGTTCATCAACTTAAAAAATGTAAGGCAATCAGTTGCCTTAATTTTTTTGAGTTTTGTTAACTACAGTTTAAACCTGGGGATAAAACTGTCTTTTTTTAAAAAAAAATTATTTGAGAATAAAATGACATTAAATCGTATTAAGTATTTCAAATACACAAACATAAGCTCTTAAAGTATTTTGTTACAAATGTCAATTTTTTTTTTCTGTTCAGCAAAATACAAATTACAAAATACTCAAAAGTAATTAAATGTGTATTTTAAATATGTTTAATTGAAATACTGCCTATCTCGAACAAACTGAAAAAAAATCACAACACCTGTTGGTGGGCATGGTACTTCTCGATAACCGTGCACACACGTGACCACATGCAGTTGGCAGACATAAAACACAGCAGCATCAGTGTTATATGTACAGATACATAGGTAACAACACACACGCAGTATGTAGTAAGTGACTTTCTTGACTTGCAAATGTATCTTTTAAATTGACAAACATGTGTAACTCATGGCACAATTCAGATGGGATCAAAAATGATTTGTCTCTGGCCGTTGACTACCATACATTTTTTTTTTTTTTTTTTTTTTCAAAATAAGGTCCCTTGGGGTACACCTGAAGGGGAGGGACTTTGTCTCTCTATACTGTATATAGCGAGTGGGAATGAGATGCAGTTGAGGAGGTGGGCGAGCAAGGCCAGGCCACTGCAGAGCAGATGAGGGAAGTGGGAACAGGTATGAAGATGGGGGGGGGGGAGGGAAAGTCCGATGGCATCTGGTGGATGGAAGGAAAATGGCAATGAAGGGGCCTGGGGAAGTAGAAATGTGGTTGGAGAGGAGGGACAGAGAGACAGACTATCAGAGGGTTATCAGTGTTCACTTACGCTAATGACAGATTGCCTCAAATGTGCATCCCAATACTGATTCACAGACTTACATGTGGATAATAAAAATAACACATATTTGACCTGTGAATTCTCTATAGGTCGGAATCATCTTTTTTTTTTTTTTTTTTTTTAATCTTATCAAAGGTTTACAAGTAATTTTAAGAGAAAAATCCAGAAAACATTAATACATGAGGGCAATTGTTCCTGGGTTTATCTGTGTGCCTTGACTTATGAAATGTAATCAAAATCCCTGGGTGAGTTTTATCTAATGTGCTTTAAGTTATGTCTATTCATCAGACTGACAGGAGTACTTAACAGTTCTGATGTATTTTCTAAGGCAATATTTCTTTCTTCTTTTTTTTTCACCCAGCTTTCTTTTTTTGTTTCTTTCCCCAAATGTGGATGTCAGAGCTGTGAAACCATCGAGTTGATCCAGGTGTGAGTGTCAGATCAGAGTGGGGACACCAAACTTTTGACACCAAATTTCCAAATACGACCATACTCATCCTCTCAGCTGCTCATTTACACCACAGCACTTCCTGGGAGGTGTCTGCTCTGTTATTGTAAGTGATGCATTAGGGGAAATTCCGGATTAATGAACATATAAATATTTGGATCATTTTTGGAGTGAGGTGGCAGTTGGAATAAACATTATCCTTGTGGTAAACCTTTTAGCGGGAGACTCATGATGAGATCTTACTGCTGGGTATGGGAATGCAAACTTTAATGGATGGCAGGCAGAGCTCTCTATTTCACTCTTTACATATCATTTATGTTTCGAACTGCATAACTATGACGGGAAACGCAGGTCTGGTCAGAGGAATAGGGGGTTGATAATGAAACCTGTTTTACTGTGCACTGCTGCTGTAAGCCTGGGTGCATGCCCTTTAATGTGACCTCAACTTGGCCGATATTTTGTTGTGGAAAGTGAACATTTGGCCTGATGGTGGTACTAAAGGAACAGTGTGTGACTATATCTATCTATCTATCTATATATATATATATATATATATATATATATATCTATATATCTATATATCTATATATATCTATATATATATATATATATACCAAATTTCTGATTCCAGATTATTACACAGATAATGCCATCTGTGCTTCCAGTTAATTATTCCGGCCTTTGGGATTTGGTTTAAATTTAAATAGAAACTGTGAAATTAGGGTTCACCCAATTCGGGTGTTCTGTGTTCACTAAACTAACAAATTTCAAAAAAAATTCTCTCTGCCTTCTTTTTGGTTAGTAAAGAATGATGTAAGTAGATGTGTAAAGAGCAATGTAGAAAACATTTAGATAACACTGGCAGGATTCAGATTTTATAAAAACCCAATCTTACATTAAATAAAGTAGAAACTGGTGCTGTAACATTTCCAGTCCCATTTCATTGCTAATATGCAGAAACTACCTCTGTGGTTCCAGGTAGGAAATCACTGTTTGAGATTCAGTTATGAAAAACCTGAATGTCTGCATTACAGTATTGGGGTCGCTACTCAAAAAAATTAATGCATTACACATTACTCGATACTTTTAAAAAAAGTAATGCATTACTTTACTTATTACTTATTTACTCTCTGTAATAATTTGTTACACTACTCGTTACATTACTTTTGTGTTACCCAAAAAATGCAAAATCTCCTGAGATGCATTGCCACGTAATTGCCAGTTAACAATATAATGTTAAACCTTACATATGCCCACATATCAGCACAAATCCCTATTCTAATAAGGGGGACATACACAACATCTTATGTTCCTTAATAAAGTAATACCACAAAGCCAACTGCAAAGTTGGTGAAAACCAGCCCAAAGAACACTTCACAGAACAATGTCGTGGTGAGAACAAGGCACAGTTGCATGCCTAGGAGAATGAAGGTGGCACTGGCAGTAGGCTACAACTGCCCCAAAATAAAACAATTTCAATATATAAAACAATATCAAAGAGGTTGGCATTCCTAATACCGCCTAGTACATATATTAATTGCTTCAAAATAATATATCAATAAATAAAATAATATAAGAGACTGGCCTTCCTAACACCATTAGATGGTGACAGACTTAAAAGAAAAAAAACTGGTTTAAATGGCATATGAACTGCACTTAACAGGCTAAACACACTCAAACAAACTCACTTGAGTCGCTTGCTCACCAAACCATGGTTTTATAGTAGACTAGTAGTCCAGCTTATTTGACATGTTCATCACTAAAGCAGTAGTTATTATACTTCATGAGGAGGAGTTGTTTGTCAGACAACCTGTTCCTCCTCGGAGTCAGCACAAGACTGCCCAGATTGAAGAGCCTCTCCATGAGCGCACTAGACAGCTTCGCTGTGTTGAATTTCATGGATATAGTCTTCATCAAACTGTTCAGGATCTCCATCTCTTCAAATATTCAATGACTTCGTGTCGGAGTTGAAGGAAGCTGTATCCTCCTCGTCGAAGGCAAAGAAGTCATTCTCACTGCTGCTGGAGGTGGGGGTCTGTTGCTTAAGCATTTAGCATCCTGCTCACCCCTTACAAGTTGTAGACCATTCTGGCATTTTTGTCCTGTCTCCCGCACAAACTCTAGCCAAAGTCACAAGAGGTCAGGCAATTGTTGAGCAAGCATGCATGAAAAGGCATGTTTGCCTTTATTTTCTTTTATCTGCCCATTATGCAAATAATTGAAGAACGCAAGAACGACATCATTGATTAGTAACTGTAATGTGACAACTGAATTTAGGAACAGTAAATGTAAATTACAGACAAATGTGATTACAGTAATGCTTTACTTTGTAACACGTTACCTCCAACACTGATTACCAAGGATACTTTTCTTGTATTTTAGGCAGATCAGATGCTTGGATCATGTGATTGACAGAACGTAACCTGAAAGGACAGAGGTCTGACTGATCTATTCAGGCACGATTGCTCGTCCTTGGTAGCCTGAATGTTCATCTTTGATTTTGCTGCCTGAATTTAGCCAATCTAATTTGAGAAACCTGATTTTTACACTTCACTTAATTCTTTAGATCAGAAACAGGACACTTACTTTTTCTACCTGCATTTGTGAACTCTTAAAAAATATACTTACACTTTTTGAAACTGCATCACTTGAAATGACAGCCTACTGGAAATTTCAGAGGTTTTCAAACCACAAACACATCAGCACAGCTCTTAAAACACCAAGCATGGGAGTGGCAACACAGTGCAATAACAAGCTCACAGTGTGTTCAGCCATTGTGAAGCAATAAGGATATAATGGCCTTTACTTACAACTTGTGAACACCTCTGTTGACCCATGGCCTCTTCTCTCTTAAACATGAAATGTAAACAGTATGTTAACCATCATGTATTGTCCAGCCTCCTCTGGATACTGCTGAGTCCTCTCTTGCAGCATGATGAGTCCTATGTACTGCTGCAGCAGCATGATGGTGGTCATGGTCAGGGAACCAGGGAGGTGCCTTGACTGTCAGATTGAACTAACTGGGCTCTGAGGAGCCACCTTCACTTTTGGACTCTCTACCAGGAGGGCATTCTTATTTATCATAATACCTCCATGTTAGGTAGGCCAGCACCATTTAATTTAGTGAATGGGAAGGCATGGTTGGAATCCCATCTATGTGTGTTGGGAAGTGGTACAGGCTGTCTGATGCCAGGAGATTTAACACGGGTACAGATTGAATTACCTGCTGTTTAAGCACTTATTTGGTTTGTAATCCAAGACAAATTACAAAAGGTTTCACCGAGCAGGCTGCACAGAATGTAGGCCAGCTTCTTCACAAACTGAAAAGATAACACCTAACTTTCAGCAACCCGTTTGATTTCATGTATCAGACAAATGTTTAGCTTTAAGAAGTGGGATGGAAGTTGAAACAGCAACTTGTGCCACGATGCAGGTTCAAAGTCAATAATAACCATATTATGAGACTTTTATTAACAGTACAGCATGTTAATGGGCTTGATATTAACAAGAACAAGCCAGTAAAACAGTTGCTTTGCTGGAAAAGAAAGAGAAGAAAACTTGTTTTCTTGCCAGGTCAGCTTGTTGCCAGCGTGTAACTGGATTTCAGAGTGAAATCACTGGAAAGCTGGATTACTCTGCTTTTTTTTCTTTTTGCTAAAGCCTCTGTGTTGGTACCTGTTGATCAAAGCACTGGCCTCATTGAAATTAATGACAAGGTTTTTCCCACACTTGGCAGTTGTCATATAGGATAATTTCTTTTAGATTTCCTCCATGCTATTTCTGGACCTCTTATTTATGAGCAATGAGGATAACCTGGTACTTAAACAGTGTGTATAATGTCATTGGCTGCAGAGTCCACACAGTAGTGGATTCTTTATGCCTTCTTTATAAGTTTATTTTCAGGGAAAAAAAAAAAACGTACTCTGGAATTGTACGTCAGAAATTTGCCACACTTGTAGATTGTATGGAAAATGTTGGATCATATTTGGGTACCCAGAAATTTCACTGACATGCTCATGATCCACTCACAAATGAACCTGTGTTCCACTTTTGGTCCGCAACCCACCAGTTAGTAACTGCTGCACAGTACCATCCAACCATGCATGTGTTTAGGACATGCTACCTTTCCATTGTAACCCGACTCTTAGCTTAGTCCTCAAGGCAGAAACAAAGAAAAGAAGTCTTGTTTTGTTGAGAGCACCTAAATGAACTGAAAAGGATGCAGATCTGTGAGCTGTTTATAGTGTTAGCTTATTAGGCTAACACTAAAATCTGTGCACAATGGCAGTGAAACATACAACATACGTGATGTAAATAAAACAAGAATAGCAGCACCTTTGTTGGGAATCATTTTAACAATATAACTTTAGAAGCTTTGCTTAATGTTTTGACCTAGCTTACCTTGTACTGGAGTTAGTGTTGGTGCTATGGGTGGGCCCATGGATGTATTAAGAAGAACTGGACACCGCCATCAAAGATGGACCCCTTAATTCTTATGTCAGTTGTACACTGGGCACATACGTGCAAAAAGTCTCCGCATGTCGCAGCCATAGCCGTGCCCCAGTATTTTCCCTTGTGTTTCCTTATGGTTCCACCTTCCCTATATCTCCTGTGCACCTGTCTCTTTCTCTGTCTGTGGTGTGGGCGTGGCAATCCCTTTGACTCTCCTGAATCCCTGCTGATTATGCACACCTATTGAACCTGCCCACCTGCTGTCCATCTACACATCAACCCAGCAGTATTTCAACCCTGGCTCTTCAACTACTTGGCCTCAGATCGTTCAGTGGTAGTCAGAGCTTGTTGTTCAGTGCAGTGTATTTCCAAGTACTCTTCCTCGTGTAGATTCCTTGTAATATTCATTGCCTTTCCTCGTGTGCCATAGTGGATCATCTCCTGCCTGCCAGCCTATGGCAAGCCCTTTTAACATTTAATCAGTAGGGCTGACTAGTAGCGATTTAGTTTTCACTAGTGGAAATTAAGATATCTGTAAAACAATTTTGACATGTTACAAATATATTTTCACATGTAGAAATTACGTTTTGACTAGTCAACACTGATTTACAGATATCTTTAATTTAATTATAGATATCAGTAATTCCTTTGTCACTAGTAAGAATAAGAATTACAGATATCTACCATTTAATTTTTACATGTCAAAAAAGGATTGTGACTAGTCAATCTAATTTCCCATGTCAGATATCTACAGTTGCATTTCTGATATGTCCGACATATCATCAAACCATTTCGGATATGTGGGCGTCATATCATCAAGTACCACAAAGCTATTGGTCGACTTTTAAATAGGCTATGTCTACCTCATGAATATTCAACAAATGCTAATGCTTTGTAAAAACGCGCGTTATTTTCCGTTGGCAACACATCTACTGCTCCACAGTCCATTCCAGTAAATGGCGGTAATGCACCTATAAATTGGTTTACCAACCGCCATTTAAACTTAAAAATTCTGTCAAATGCAGAAACTGCCGTCTCCATATTAATAATTCCTTCTGTCTCCATTTTCGCTCGTCACCGCCAAATTAGCTCGGTGAGACGATTTCGCTTTCCTAGGATGGCGAACTCATGACCCGTCCTACTCTGCAGATCATTCGCCCAAATTACCATATGCATTTCGGATATGTAGCCCAAATTACCATATTCATTTCGGATATGTGTGTATGTCATTGAAGATATCTACAATGACATTTTGACTAGTGGAAATTCCTTTTTTGATATCTGAAATTCAATTCTGACTAGTAGATATCTTAAATATATTTGTTACTAGTAAGAATATAATTTTCACGTTACAATTGTATTTCAGATATCTGAAATGCAATTCTAGATATCTGAAATGCAATTCTAGATATCTGAAATTACATTCTTACTAGTTACAATTCCAAGCCAACATATCAATAATTTAATTTTGACTAGTCAGAATTGAATTTTAGATATCTAAAATTCCATTAATGATATCTGTAATGTAAGAACAATTGTAGATATCTATAATGAACATTGCCACTAGTAAGAATTGAATTGTTGATATCAACAATTGACATTTCCACTAGTGAGAACTGAATTGTTGATATCATTAACTAACATTTTGACTAGTGAGAATTGAGTTGTAGATATAATTAATTAGAATTATAACTAGTCAAAATTACATTGTGGATATGTCGACTTGGAATTGTAACATGTCAAAATTGAATTATAGATATCTAATTGAGTTTGAATAGAAGTCAATGGCAAAAGTTGACTAGTTGTAATTAAGTTACTGATATCTACAATTAACATTTCCACTAGTAAGAAATGAAAGGTTGATATCACAAATTTACATTTTGACTAGTGTGAAATGAATTGTAGATATCTCTAATTAAAACTGTTACGTGTCAAAATTACATTATGGATATGTTGGCTTGCAATTCTAACTAGTCAAAAAGCAATTGTTGATATCTACAATTGATATTACCGCTACTGATTAAATGTTAAAAGGGCTTGCCATAGCCAGCCTATCACTGTGCACCTTCAGCCTGCTCTCAGTCTCAGCTACAGTGGCCTGCTTGCCTGCCTGCTAACCCCCAAGGTAACTGCCCATGCCACTCACCCTCATCTGTCAGTCCAACCTGGCACGGCTCTGCCATCCACCATCACCGCCTTAATCTAATTAAGATAGGAATATTGTAACCACAATCATTCACACACAAGATGCATTTACCTGTAGTGCCCTACTAAGCTACCTGTTTAGCTGGATTCTTACACTTACTGTCTATGCGCTCTACTAAACTGCATTGTAGTTCACGTTCCACTTTCTCACCTGACCATCTGTATCACCAGAGCATGTCCCTGTCTGACCTCTGCTTCCAGCATGTCTCTCTGTGCTGCCTGCAGTATGACCACATATCATTATTTTAACTGAAGAATAATGACCTTGATGATCATTTTAACTTGATACACTGAATATTCTGCTTGTTTTACTAGTTTTATTTGCATAAAGTAAGTGTATAAAGAACAGTGTACAACGTACAGTAGTAACAGTTACCTGAAACGTTAGCTATTGTCTTATCGACTAAGCTAACGTTACCTATTTTGGTAGCTAGTAACTTACTGTCTGAATAAAAACTTGTATGTCTGGCTGCAGGTCCTGCTTTCTAAGCTTTTTAGGTAACGTTACTTCCTCCATTTGCTCACCTCCACACACACTTACGTTTTCCTTAACAAACAAATAAATTGAAAATAAATACCAAGAAACAGACATATTAACATATTTTATACTGTATATGGGGGGGATAGACTGGTAGTTTCTCAGTATTGGGGGGGGGCGTAACCCCCCCCAAAGAATGCGTGGTTACACCCATGCCCCTCTGTCAGCCAACTTCTCCTCGCCTTTCCACCTCCTTTTCCCCCATTTTCCTGCAATAAATCTTCCTTATCTCACCTTACAGCTGTGTCTGTGTCCTGCATTTGGGTCCACCTTGCTAAACCATAACACCGCAGACTTTCTCAGAGCATTTGCATTGGAGTCCTTCTCCAGCCAAGCCGCTTGAGCATTCCGCTGGCTGAGCCGACTAACTTTCTGGTAGCTCCCCTCATATGAATGAGAAAATAATTTAATATGGCTTTTCTAGACTTTTCAAATGTTATTGGACCCAGTGGATCAACTTGTGATAAAGGGGAGGGGGGGTGGGGGCAGTTGTGACATTCAGAAAAAATGTCTTTATGGATTTACAGATGCTCTTTCTCCAATGATTGTGTATGGGGAAAATGCTTTTTGGGCCACTGTGTGCCATGCGATGATCCCAGAAGTTCACAATATCCCATGTGGCCACTACGCCAAAAAAGCCTTTCACTTGTTTTCAACTCCAATGAATGTTACAAATGGAAAAAAATAGGGAGGCTTCTTAGACTACCAGTGTGTCTTCAATATAGGCCTGGTTCCCTTTTCAGTTCAGTTAAAGAAACGACCCAGCCCCTTATGGTAGTATTGTATTTAATGTGGAAGTAAAATTGACATGAATTCTACTAATTTGACAAAAAACAAATTGCAAGCTCATACATACAAACTGGGGATTGGTTGAATTCTTGTTGGACCAGCTCTGACCCGTCTATGGATTCCAGGCAAAGTGGAGGGTGTCACAGTCAATCTTTTAGCCTGACCATGCATGATGCTCAGACAGACAATCTGAGCAGAGAAAGGCTTTTGAGAGGCTGTGGCACCAGAGAACAAACACATCTACCCCCCCGCCCCCCCACCCCAAGAGCATCCAACCTGCTCAAACACTCTCTATATCCATCCATCTCCCCATTTACTGGCTGAGTAAATCTCTCCTAATCTGATGAGCAGAACTGATTTGAATCCATTTTATGACATGATGCCACCCATCTGACTAAAAAGTGAGCATCTCTCTAAACAAGACTTCTTCACTGCCTCTCCTGCATTGAGAATATTACAGCTTGTTTACTTCAGTTTAACTGCTGTGAGTAATTATCCAACGTGCCAAGCCTATGACTGCTTTGTAGTGTACTCTGCAGTGACGAAATATTGATTCACAGATCTGCCCAATATAGGCAATGTCTAGACATGTAAACAACAGTGAGAATTGACAGACTGGGGTCATTGTTCATATTGTAATGCATTGTTGAATGTCTTTTAATCCAAGGAAGAAAGGCTTCTTTCCTTTTTTAAGCTGACTAGCTCCTCTTTTTTGTATCTGTTTAGCACTGCATGCTACTATATAGCAGTGTCGGAAAAAAAAAAAAAAAAAAAAGATTCTTAGATGCATTGTGATTCTCTTTTGAACGTTTATGTCTCGATGCAGAAAACTCTATCGGAAATTTAAAACTCAATTCGACATTATGATCACCTGTAACAAGCTGTGTGTAATGCATTCCTTGTGGCTAAACCAATTAGATGGTGAAATGTAACGGACGTAAAACGTGCTTCGTGTTAACGTTCTAAGCTAGGCTGGTGAGGACAGCTGAGCGTGTGCAACCGGAGAAGGATACAATCCGACCAGCAGTTCTGTTTGGCGAGTAAATCTTGGAAGGCTGCCCGCCACACTGGCGGGTAACTATTTATACCAAAATAGTCATGTGTTGCAGCCAGAGTTCGCCAGCATATTTTCTCTGCTAGCTTTGTACCAACTACTGCAACGTGCTTACTTGCGTACATGTTTCAAACTTTCACCTTACTCAAAGGCACAACCTGGTGGCAGAAGCCGTACAACACATCCAAACATACTGCATTAAATACTAAATTATGAACACTGGATCCTAGAAAACATGTTAGATCAGTACATCTTGGAATATAAACATTACCTTCCTAGAAACGAATTTCAAGTGAACCTGTTAAGTGAATTAAATTGAATAAAACTAACACTTAAATTTTGGGGTTCCTGCTAACCAATACAAAACAATTAACAGAAGGAAATAGGCGAGTCAAAAGTTTAATTTCGGACACTGATCAAGATGCATTGATCGTTTTATAATCACATCGAATCCCTCTGAATCGTAATCGACTAGTGAGGTACCTATTCACATCCCTACTTACAGGATGCTAGTAAGCAGTCAGAGAGGACAGATAGGTAGTGAGACACATTTGGTGGTTGTGATTCAGTTCTGATAATTTCCACATAGCACTAAAATGTGTGGCTGTTCAGCAATTGTAATGTTAATACCTGTGGTTGTTACCATGGTGAAGGTGGCGCATGCAGATGCAGTGGCCAGTAGCTCCCTCAAAAAGAGCTAAGCTAATCCAGCTTGGACCTAAGGCTATTCCACTATCCAGCCTACTTCTGGCTAAGGTCCAGTCGCAGAAAAATAAAATGGATGAAATAAGACTCAGCAACAAGAAAACAGACTATTGTGCCCACATTTTACCTGGCTTCATCACATCATCCCAAATCAAGCTATTGCACTCAACGGGCAGAGCATGTTCTACACCAACAGAACACAAGACTCCGGTAAGAAGAGGGGATGCTGACTCTGTGTTCACATCAATGATGCTTGGTGCTCAAATGTAGTCAAAGTGATGGACCATGTTCCCCAGATGTCGAGTTTTCAATGTTAAGATGTCGACCCTATCTGGCCACAGAGTTCAGTGTTTTTGTTGCCGTTTACATTCTCCCTGATAAAAATTAAATAAATTCACTACAGGAACTGTATGAGGTCATTAGCAGTCACATGACAAAACAACCTGATGGTAATTTTATTGTTACGTCCCCTTCTGAAACTAGGGGTGGGCGGAGATGAACACATGACAATCAAGACGTCAGAGACAAAGGTGAAAAAAAAGAAACCAACAACAAAAACAAATTAATAACAAAACCAGAGGCCTGTACTACGAAGCGGGATTTGCGGTTAGCGAGATAACTTCAGGTTCAATTCTGGGTTTTCAGTACTATGACGGTGGTTCACTTCTTACCGGGGTAAATCGCCATGGTAACTTATGTTGCACGGCAAACCTGGTTTGTTCGAGATAACAGATCAATGCGTACAAAAGCACCGCCTACTGACCAATCAATTCTCTTGGAAAATGACATCACCAATAGAAAAGAAGTGGAGCTTGGTACGTGGATCGTGAGAGGAACTCTTTATATGAGAGAGTTTCTCGTCAGATTGACCGACTTATGTGTCAACAGAGACTGACTGAAGCACTAAAGCTTTGTACTTATAAGATATGAATGTAGGCTAAGCCTATTTACCGCTAAATTGTGTTTTTATATTTATTTTTTATTTGCTCCCAAGTCCGTTTGACACCGCCGGAGTTGCAGCTGAAAGAATGAGGCTAAAATTGTCATACACTCCATACGAACTTCTAAGCAACACATCAACTTAATGGAATACTACTGATGGGCAGTGATATTATAAGGCTGTTAATTTACCTGTTCACACAGTCAGGGTTTTTCTTTTTTTTTGCCAGCTGTCCTTCCTGCATTCAGGAGTTGCAGCTGTGTTACTTTTAGCCTGGATGATGTTTAAATTCTTCGTATTTCTCTTATATTATAGTTTGCTCTTCATTTGTAAAATATGCCGCTCTGCTGCTAGTACACCTGTCATGTTTGTGATTGGTCATATGCTGCAAACACCGCCTCTTTCATGTGAACACGCTCATGGCTTGATTGGGAAAACCTGGGTTTGACTTATCGAGTTGATAGCCAGCGTCATGTGACCACTTAGCGGGATCGCGATTGTTAGGCTTAGTGAAGCCAGATAACGAAAAGATATCCTGGGTATGTTGAACTTAATTCGTAGTACAGGCCTCAGGCCTGGCTATTCCCTAACTTTAAAACAAAAACAAAAGGCCTAGCTGTCTTGTCTAAAGAAAAATCACCCAAAATCAATACAAAAGGTGGCACCAACCACCAACCTGGTGTTTCTAACAAAAGGATACTACGTGTGTGAAATGTACAGGGTACCCCCAACTTACCTAGTCCTCTAAAACCTCCCACCACATACCTTTCTTTAGAAACTTCATAGTGTCTGAGAAGAAACAACAGCTCACGAGCCAAGAGCAGAGCAAAAATGAAGAAAGTGAGTTCTAAGTTAAGATCCTTATATTGAGTTCCCTGTGGTGTGATAGGCCAGCCTGAAGTCAGAGGGAACCAATCAGTAGCTTAACCGTACTGCACAGGTGGAAATCAATCAGGGAAGTAGCACCTGGAGAGAAGTCAGAAGGAGGGAGGGGTGGGGAAGAGAGAGAAAAACAGGACAAGATACACCTACCCCTGCCTGGCACATAACATAGCTGGTGATTTTAATCTAACAGACCTAAGAACACTTTACCTATTTCACCAGCATGTCCACACCCCCACCAGGGGAATACCCTGGACCATGTTTACACAAACATTTCTGGCAGCTATAAAGCCTTCCTCTGCTCCCATTTTGGTCAATCAGACCATAATTCCCTGCTTCTCCTGCCTACTTACTCTCAGCTAATTAAAAGGGTCAAACCATAAAAAAACAACAGTTAAAGTGTGAACAGATAAAACTACAGCAGCTCTACAAGACAGACTGGCACATGTTCAGAGATGCCGCCACCCAGGAGAACCATATCAACCTTGAGGAATATACATCAACAGTGACATCATACATCAGCAAATGTGTTAATGATGTTGTGATCAAAAAGACAATAAAATCATTCCTCAACCAGAAAACCTGGATGAAAGGAAAGGTGAGGGCCCTATCCAGAGCCCAAAAAGCTGCCTTTTGGCCAGGTGACAAGGGAGCATACAACATCCCTAGAGCGATGCTGAAAGCTGCCATCAAGGAGACAAAGCGGCGATATCAGGAGAGACTGGAGAGAAACCTCAACACCAAGAACACCAAAAATACTGTATGTGGCAAGTGAGCCAGACCATCACAGGCTACAAAAGCAGGAGTTCCCCCATCATGTGTGAGGCCACATTGCCAGATGAACATAAAACATTTTATGCTCACTTTGATTTCAACAAAGAGTCAGCTGTCAAGTCCTACTCTTGCCTCCAGCGGACCGGACTGCAATCCCAGACATGGAAAGAATGCTCAAGTTTGCGAATGACACTACCATCACCGGCCGGACTACAATCAACGACGCAAATTCAAATCAGGAGAAAATCAATAATCTTGCAGGGTGGTGCACAGAACAACCTACTGCTCAACGTCAGCAAAACCACTGAGCATTGATTTTAGGAAAAAGGAGGCAAAGACACACACCCCTGTCTACATCAGTGGAGCTGAGGTGGAGTTTTAGGTTCCTGGCAATCAGCATCCTCTGAAGATGTACTGTGGTATCTGGCACCAAGACGTTAGCAGCAGATCCTTTAAGTCCTGTAAGTTGCGAGGTGGGGCCTCCATGAATCGGACTTGTTTGTCCAGCACATCCCACAGATGCTCGATTGGATTGAGATCTGGGGAATTTGGAGGCCAAGTCAACACCTTGAACTCGTTGTTGTGTTTCTCAAACCATTCCTGAACCATTTTTGCAGTGTGGCAGGGCGCATTATCCTGCTGAAAGAGGCCACTGCCATTAGAGAATACCATTTCCATGAATTGGTGTACTTGGTCTGCAACAATGTTTAGGTAGGTGGTATATGTCAAAGTAACATCCACATGAATGGCAGGACCCAAGGTTTCTCAGCAGAACATTGCCCAAAGCATCACACTGCCTCTGCCGGCTTGCCTTCTTCCCATAGTGCATCCTGGTGCCATGTCTTCCCCCAGGTAAGCGACGCACACGCACCCGGCCTTCCTTGGACCACTTACCACCTACTGACCACTGCAGACCAGGAACACCCCACAAGAGCTGCAGTTTTGGAGATGCTCTGACCCAGTCGTCTAGCCATCACAATTTGGCCCTTGTCAAAGTTGCTCACATCCTTACGCTTGCCCATTTTTCCTGCTTCCAACACCAATCCAATCAACTTTGAGGGCTGATCGGTGTATCTTGTTGTTATTTTTATTCTATTCTGATTGTGGATATTTGTGTGTGTGTGTGTGTGTGTGTGTGTGTAGCGTGAAGGGGGTACAACTTTAATTTCATTGTGTAGCCCTGTGTCGTAAAATGACAATAAATGTACCTTGGATCTTGTTTGTGGCTTGTGACATGTGTTTGGTGGATGTGGTTCAGTATTGATTTTCACGGGGCATTTTAATTTGTAGCTGTTTGTAATTCAGCAACTGTAACACTGACATAATATATAAACACCAAGAGTAACAAAAAGAACAGGAAAGAGCTGAGAAAGAAAAGGAAGGGGCAGAGACAGAAAAGTAGAAAGCTCTGGATAGGACCTACGAAAAGGAATTGGCACAAATTTAAACAGATAAAGTTAAAGCTGAGCCAGCTTTTGATATTAAGCAGGCGAACATTCTACTACACATTTTGATGAAAATTCTATGGACATTTTTGAAATGTTTGAGAAAATAACCATTGAAAACAAATGGCTTAAAGAAAAATGGTCTCTTTTGGTGCAGAGTGCCTTAAGGTGTTTTCAGACAGCGAGCAGTTGCCAAGGCAACTCCACCGCCAAGGCTTCTGGCTACCATCGATCCTACCATACTATACCAAACAGGCTGCTGGTATCCACCTAGTTTCATCTCATGACTCAGCTAAATAGAGCCGGTTGTAACCAAAAATAGAGGAAATGGTTAGCAATATAACACAATTAATAAAACAAGTTTTGCTAACTATTATAATCAGACTGGATAATCAGACAAGCTGATGTTGCTCAGAGACCGTTTCTCCTCATTGATCTGTCTGTTCTCTGGTGGTGAAGTGTATCATTCAGGAGATTAAAATACCTGTAACATCAGCTCCTGTATAACTTCCCTCACTGTAGTTTATGTGGTTGCCATGGGTAAATAACTACAGTAAGTGGAGTTGGTGAGTGGGTGGAAACAACTAGTGACTAAGATAGTGATAAGTAGGCAAGATAATTGAATAAAATTCAAGGGAGATTAGGTTAGTGACATAGCTAGAGTTGGAGGTAGGTAACAGGTAGATAAGTTAAGAGATGGTGGAGGAAGGTGACAAAGGTAGCCATAAGTGAGAAGAATGAATTTGTGTGACAAAGCTGGACTGAACAGATTAGGTTAGTGCCTTCATGACTGGAGGTCTGCAAAAGGTAGACATAATAGAGTAATAGTTTGAATCCCAGTTCGGGAACCTGGGTAGCAACAATTGGTTTAGGGACAAGTTGAGCTGATGAAGTTGAGTGACATAGCTGGACTAACAGTTTAGGTCAATTTGTAGATTACGTTTGTAAGTGCTGTTGTATAAATGTCTTAAGTTCATGAGGCATAGTTCATAATTCGTTTTATAATTTCATGTAATATATTGATGCAACGTTAAAAGGTTAAAATTGAAATCTGATGTAATTAAATGGTTTGTTTATACAGTACAGAAATGTAAAACAGATGAAAAATGTACATGACATACAGGGTTGTAGCCGCTAGGGTATTAGTTTACTGTTCCGGAACTAAAGTTCTGTGTTAGCGGTTCCACTACAACAGAATTCTTGATGGATTTCATCGCGAGACTGTGTACAGTCAAAAGACAGCGGTGTCTCTCACAAAGCACTTTATATTGCATTTAAGGCAATATTTAATGGCGTCTGAAGCTAACACAGACATTCAAAGAAACTCTCAGAGACTTCAAGGACCCTCTTTCCATGACAAGTGGCTAATGAGGTATTTTGGTTTACTTGTTGAATGCGATTTGTTTTATTTTCACGCCAAGCATTATTTGTATCTGTTTCATGTACTGTATAGCTGGTGTATTTTGTACCGTTTGTTCATACAGTTCTCACGGCGTGACAGAGATGTGGTTGCATTGTAAAACAAGTGCCCAAAACAATAAACGCCCGTTTTAAAAGAACCGACCTGTCTGTGATGTCATGAAGAGAGTTACAGTGAGAACTCGCCTGCTCAACATGGGCAGGAGAGACGACAAGACTACAACGGGAAACGACGCCACGAGGATCCAGCACATCAGATAAGGAAAGCCCATGATGCATTGTCGGCATAGCGACTGCAAGCAATGGTGATTAGACTGTTAAAAACCAAGAAGGGCTCTACCACAACCTTCAAGTCAACTAGGCACTGAAGCAGCATATGACTCAGCTTGGCAGCTGTTGGAAAAGCGTTTTGGAGACCCATTCATAATTGGGAAGTCCTTCAGAGACAAGCTGCACGGATGGCCAAAAATAAGCTCTAAAGGATGGTTGTGAATTAAGAGAATTTGCAGACTTCCTCAAGAGCTGCGAGGCTGCAATGCCCCATATTAAGACATTAGAAGTTCTCAATGACTACAATGAAAGTCAAAAAGTCCTGCAGAAATTGCCAGATTGGTTGGTATCCAGATGGAACCGCAAAGCGATGGAAGCCAGACAAGCAAACGCCGGGTACCCACCATTCAAAGAGTTTGTAGACTTCTTGTCGACTGAAGCAGATCTTGCTTGTGATCCCATAACTTCAATACAAGCACTCAAGAGCGTGGAAAGCGAGAAACCAAAGTATCAGCGAAGCCAAACCATTCAAGCAAAGACACTGTCCACGAACACACCACAGAACAACATCCCATCATACATCTTCTGCAAAAGAACAGGACACGTCCTCGCCAAGTGCAGAAGGTTCAGTGAAAGGACAGTTCAAGATTGTGTCAAGTTTGTGCATGCAGAGAAGCTTTGCTTTGGATGCTTAAAGACTGGTCATCACTCCAAGACGGTGTGATAACAAGAGCACATGTGAAAGGTGTCAGAAGAGACACCCGACATGTTTGCATGATGACAACTTCAAGGAACATCGAAGGATGACACCTCCAAAAGAAGACAACACCTGAAAGCACCAAAGAAATAGCTGCAACAGCAACTACCAACAGAGTCATACAAGAAGGCCTAAGAACACAAACATCTTCAATCCGGATCAAGAAGTTCTTGTCTACGCACTCTTAGTGACCTCAATACAAACAAAGAGAATGTCAGTTTGCGGCTATCCACAATGTCTACAAGATCAACAGTCATACTTCATATATCATACATCAACTTAGAGAAAAGGATTCTATTGCCACCACTTTTCACACGAGAGTTCATTTCAGCAGACAGGTCTCACATCCCAACTTCTGAAATTCAGTTCCATGTCTCAATGTAACAGATGACTCCTATGCTAACTTTAGTCCCTCCCAAATTGATCATCTTGTTGATAGTGCTGCAGGCTCACTACGAATAACACTCGACTCTATCGCCCCTCTAAAACAGAAGATAATAAAACAGAGGAGGTTAGCTCCATGGTATAACCCGCAAATTAAAACAAACATCGCAAAAACTTGAAAGGAAATGGCGTTCCACCAATCTGGAAGAATCACGTTTAGCCTGGCAAGTTAGTCTTAAAATTTATAGGAAGGCCCTCCGTAATGCCAGAGCAGCCTACTACTCATCATTAATAGAGGAAAATAAGAACAACCCCAGGTTTCTGTTCAGCACTGTAGCCAGGCTGACAGAGAGTCACAGCTCTGTTGAGCCATGTATTCCTATAGACCTCAGTAGTAATGACTTTATGAGCTTCTTTAATGATAAAATTCTAACTTTTAGAGACATAATTCAGCACCTCCTGCCCTCAGTTGGTACTGACTTATCTTCAAACACAGGAACCTTAGAAACAACTGTAAAACCTGTACATTTAGACTGCTTTTCTCCCATCAACCTTAATCAATTAACTTCCATGATTTCCTCATCTAAGCCATCAACGTGTCTCTTAAACCCCGTCCCAACTAGGCTGCTTAAAGAAATTTTACCCTTAGTTAGCACTTATTTACTAGATATGATCAATCTGTCCTTATTAAAAGGCTATGTGCCACAGTCCTTTAAAGTAGCTGTAATTAAGCCTCTTCTTAAAAGCCCACTCTTGATCCAGGGATTTTGTCAAATTATAGACCTATATCTAACCCTCCTTTTCTCTCTAAGATCCTTGAGAAAGCAGTCGCCAATCAGTTGTGTGACTTTCTACACAACAACAAGCTGTTTGAGGACTTTCAGTCAGGATTTAGAGGGCATCATAGCACTGAGACAGCACTGGTGAAAGTTACAAATGACCTTCTAATTGCATCCGACAAAGGACTTGTCTCTGTACTTGTCTTACTAGATCTTAGTGCTGCATTCGATACCATTGACCATCACATTCTATTACAGAGACTAGAACATTTAATTGGCATTAAAGATACTGCACTAAGCTGGTTTAAATCCTATTTATCAGATCGATATCAGTTTGTACACGTTAATGATGAATCCTCTATGCACGCCAAAGTTAGTCACGGAGTTCCACAAGGTTCTATGCTTGGACCAATCCTATTTACCTTATATATGCTTCCTTTAGGCAATATTATTAGGAAGCACTCCATAAATTTTCATTGTTATGCAGATGATACCCAATTATATTTATCGATCAAGCCAGATGAAACCAATCAATTAGCTAAACTTCAAGCATGCCTTAAGGACATAAATACCTGGATGACCTGCAGTTTTCTGATGTTAAACTCAGACAAAACCGAAGTTATTGTACTTGGCCCCGAACACCTTCGAAACACATTATCTAAAGATATAGTTTCTCTAGATGGCATTGCCCTGGCCTCCAGCGACACCGTAAGGAATCTTGGAGTTATCTTTGATCAGGATATGTCCTTTAACTCCCACATGAAACAAACTTCAAGAACTGCCTTTTTTCACTTACGTAACATTGCAAAAATCAGGCACATCCTATCTCAAAAGATGCAGAAAAACTAGTCCAGGCATTTGTTACATCTAGGCTGGATTATTGCAACTCTCTATTAACAGGCTGCCCCAATAAGTCCCTTAAGACCCTACAGCTGATCCAGAATGCTGCGGCATGTTTACTGACAAGAACCAGAAAAAGAGATCATATTTCTCCAATATTAGCTTCTCTACACTGGCTCCCTGTAAAATCCAGAATAGAATTTAAAATCCTTCTCCTCACCTTCAAAGCCCTAAATGGTCAGGCACCATCATATCTTAAAGAGCTCATAGTACCCTATTGCCCCACTAGAGCACTGCGCTCCCAGAATGCAGGGTTCCTTGTGGTTCCTAGAGTATCTAAAAGTAGAATGGGAGCCAGAGCCTTCAGCTATCAAGCTCCTCTCCTGTGGAACCAGATCCCAGTATGTGTACGGGAGGCGGACAACCTCCTCACTTTTAAGAGTAGGCTTAAGACTTTCCTCTTTGATAAAGCTTATAGTAGGGCTGACACAGGTGACCCCTGAGCCCCCCCTTAGTTATGCTGCTATAGGCCTAGACTGCTGGGGGACTTCCTATGATGCATTGAGCTCCTCTCTCCTCCTCTTCCTCTCCATCTGTACACCCTCATATCCCATCAATGCTTGTTATTAATTCAACTTCTTCCCGTAGTTGTGTGCTTTCTCTCCACTCTCTCTCTCCCTCCTTCTGTTGCTTTCTGCAGGTATTTCTGCCTCCGGAGCTGTTGGGTCTGGGTCTGTGGTTGCGGCCGCCTGCTGCCCCCGTGCTCCTGCTCTGCACCCGCTGCTGCTGTTACTGTTGCTGCTCTTATTATTAGTATTGCTATTATAATGTTGCTCTTAGTGTTGTTTCTGTTGGTGTTAACATCAATGCCATTACCACAGCTAGTGCTTTACATCCCTATGTGGAACTGTATTGTGCTGTTGTATGTTCTCTTTCCTCCTGCTTTCTCTCTCCCCCGCTCCCCCCTCCCCCTTCAACCCAACCGGTCGAGGCAGATGACCGCCCACCTAGAGCCTGGTTCTGCTCGAGGTTTGTACCTGTTAAAAGGGAGTTTTTCCTTGCCACTGTCGCATAGTGCTTGCTCATGGTGGGAACTGTTGGGTCTCTGTAAATATAAAGAGTTGGTCTAGCTCTAGGTCTTGCTCTATTCGAAAAAGTGCCCTGAGATAACTTTGTTATGATATGGCGCTATATAAATAAAACTGAATTGAATTGAATTGAAACGGCTCTAAAATGGCCTCACTTGGAACAGTTGGCAGACAAGATTCCACCACCATTGGATTGCGAAGTAGGCCTTTTGATCGGCTATAACAAACAAACCCTTCTACCAAGAGAGATCCTGTCTGGTGAAGAAAATCATCCGTATGCCCAGCGAACTAATCTCGGCTGGAGCATCGTCGGCTGTTCAAATCCCGGTGGTGACTGCGGTGATGCAATAGGAACCAGTCACAGAACTATAGTGTGACAAGTGATACCTACCATGCAGCCAACAGCTGAGCTGAAGAGAGAAGTACACTTTGTATGCAAAACTGAAGTTAAAGAGGTCAACCCAACAGACATAATCAGGGCTCTTGAATCCGATTTCACTGACCACACTGCAGACAATAACCCAGTTTCTTAGGAAGATCTTCTCTTCATGTCTAAAGTGAAAGAAGGTATAAAACAGAAGATAGCCACTACGAACTTCCACTTCCTTTTAAGACAGACAAACCTAATCTCCCAGACAATAAACTGTGCAGTTTATAGGCTCACATCATTAGAGCAATGAAAAATGAGCAGTATTATAAGGATTATGTCCATTTCATGAGTGACATAATAGCCAGAGGAGATGCTGAGAAGGTTCCACAGCCTGAACTCGAAAACAAACCAGCATGGTACATTCTGCACCACGGAGTCTACCACCCCCACAAACCCGGGAAGATCCATGTAGTTTTCGACTGTTCAGCACGCTTCCAAGAAACTTGTCTAAACGATCACCTCCTGACCGGGCCAGATCTGACTAACACATTAGTTGGAGTACTGTGTCGATTTAGAAAGGGTCCAATAGCCATAATGTGCGATGTTGAAAGAATGTTCCACCAGTTTCATGTTGCAAAGGAACACCAAGACTACCTAAGTTTCCTCTGGTGGGACATGGGTGAACTGGACTCCAAACCTTCAGTGTACAGAATGAGGGTGCACTTGTTTGGGGCCGCTTCATCCCCCGGGTGCTCCAACTTTGGACTCTAACATCTGGCATCGCAGGGTCATGGAAGGTTCAGTGAAAAGCCCATTGAGTTCATTCAGAGAAGCTTCTATGTAGACAATGGCTTAACAAGCGTAAAGTCACCTGCTGAAGCGATACATCTGGTGGAAGAATCAAGAGCTTTGTGCAGAACAGGAAACCTTCGGCTGCATAAGTTTGTGTCTAACGACAAAGAAGTGATCGCTGCAATACCACCTGAAGAATGTGCCCAAACCAAAGATCAAGACATGGCTCTAGGAGAACTTCACATTGAGCGAGCACTTGGAGTTCAGTGGTACGTCGAAGCAGATGAATTCCAATTCAGGTTCATAGTTAAGGAAAACCCACTGACAAGGAGAGAGGTTCTCTCAACCATCACCTTTGTCTATGATCTGCTAGGGTTTGTGGCCCCTTTCATACTAGTCGGCAAGCAGATTGTTCAGGTATTATGTAGAGACAAAGTTGGTTGGGACGAAGATCTCCCCGAGCACATTTTGCCACAATGGGAGTCATGACTTAAGGATTTGCCTCACTTGGCAGCCCTGAAGATTCCAAGAAGCTACCTTCTAGCAAGCTTTTGAGAGGTCACGCAATTCGAGCTTCACAACTTTTTGGATGCAAGTTTCAGTGGATACGGTGCATGTTCGTATCTCCGAGCAGTAAGTGAAACAGGACAGATCAGTTGCTCACTGGTCATGGGGAAGGCAAGAGTAACCCCAACCAAACTAACGACTATCCCAAGACTCGAATTATCGTCAGCTGTGACTGCAGTCCACACCGGCAACGTCATCAAAAGAGAGCTCGAGATCGAAAACCTGCAAGAGTATTACTGGACTGACTCAAAGGTGGTCCTTGGCTACGTGCATAACGATGCCAAGAGGTTTCACACGTTTGTAACCGGATCCAATGCATAAAATCTAGCACAAACCCTGAACAATGGCGACATGTCAGCTCCGAAAATAACCCAGCTGACTACGCCTCAAGAGGGCTGAGTGCACTTCTGCTGAAAGAGTCTAAGTGGTTCAAAGGACCCGACTTTTTTTGGCAGCGGAATCTTCCATGTGAAGAGAAAATAGTGGGAGAAGTAGAAATGACCGACCCTGAGCTTCGCAAAGCCCACGTTCATGCAGTCAAGACCAACGAAGTGAAAACGCTAAACAAAATTTTCTGACTGGTCCAGAGTAGCAAGAGCTGTCGCCAGGCTCAAGAGATTTGTCACAGAATTCAAGAAACTTCAGTCAAGATCAAACGAAGTTATGTGTGTGAAATGTAGGAGATACAGAAGAACTACAGAAGTTCAACAAATGGCAGATCTGCTGGAAGAGAGAACCGAGATGTCCCCTCCCTTTACATATTGCGGTGTTGATTGTTTTGGCCCCTTCATTGTAAAGGAAGGAAGAAAGGAATTAAAACAATATGGATTGTTGTTTACTTGCTTATGCTACAGAGCAGTACATATAGAGACACTGGACGATTTGACAACGGACGCCTTCATGAATGCGCTACGAACGTTTAGTTAAGTTTTAGTCAAGGTTAGTACCTTCATAATTGGACGTCTGTTATAGACAGACACCACTTGGCACTTGAATCCAAGTCAGGACTGGCAACAATTGGGCAAGGGACACATGATGAAGATAGTGATAAGTGGGTGAGGTAAGTGAGGAAACTCACTTGTTGTTTAGGACGCTGAGTCTCCTTTCTTAAAACCTTGAGGTAACACACAATTTGAGTACATTTTGTTTGTAATACTTCTGTACTCTAACACAAAGCTAAAGTACTTATTAGGCATTTTGTTGCTATACACCTTTGTATCATTATCACTATTAACAACCCATTCAGTGGAATTATGCCTCCACTCACCTCTCTGTCTGACTGTGACTGATGTGTCCACCTGAGCCAGAGAATCTCAGAGCAGGAAAGGGGGATCTCCATTCCACACCAGATTTAAGACGACGAGCGTCTCCTTTACTGCCTTTTCACCCTGGGTTCCGCTGCCTCTACCATTGTAGAGAAACTGGACTCCACCCTAAATTGGCCCAGACACAGGATGGCGGCATCTTGGACCAACTCAGAGTAAGACCCTGAGTTGGTCCAAGATGCGTCAGCTCACCTCCCTTCCTAGCTTCTTGTGGGCTCATCCATGGTTCAGCATGTATCAATGTTGATGGTTCACTTTTTGTTTCCCAGGAGCCCAGCTATCCCACATCCATTATGGACTCCCAAACCTGCTACATGACTGTTTAGTGTAATTGTTACAGCCCTCTAAATTGTATACAATTCTTGCAACACTTGCCAAAAGCAAGAAACCATAATAACCAAATTTTATTACAAACACTATACGAGCACCTTAATTTCCTTCCCTCATCTCCCCCATCAATAATGGTATGTCTGAATTAGAAACTCTGATTTTAAATCACGCTAGGGACAAGAATCCTCCTGCCTAAATTAGACTTTATCACTGCTGTCACCAGACATTCTAGTCCTTACATGGCTCACAAATACGGTTTTAAATGCAGACATAGCCATTGATGGTCATAGTGCTTTCAGGTGTGATGGGGGTGGTGGAGTTGTGATCTACACAAACAGTTGTCTCAGTGTCTCTGAATTTGCATCCTCCCTTATTTCCAACTGTTACGAATACATTGTCTTGGATTTACGTTTCACTGGTGAATCTTATCATAATGGCAATTAATCACCCCCCTTCTGCAAACAGTGAGGCACTGAATCTTCCGTCAACTTACACCGACTCATAGCTTCTTATCATTGTCGATCAACATATTGACTGGCTCACTAACAAGTCATGTAAACTGAAACACTGATTTGAATCTCTCACAGCTGATTGCCAAATGAACTAGGCGTGATATAAAAAACCCATCATACTCCACACTGATTGATCTCATTCTGACTAATAGACCAGATAAGTATACAGCTGCTGGAGTCTTAGTTCAGGACATCAGTGATCACAGTGCAGTAGCCTGTATTGGGAATGCCAGAATTTAAACTAGTCAAACCTGTACAATCACCAAAAGGAACTTCAGACATTCTACTGAGTAACACAACAGGCATGGACTCAGAGATGCAGACCAGAGTTGAAGGTTCAAAAAAACACAAGTTTATTGCCAAAAAAGGGGCAAAAAGACAAATAAATGCAGAGAACTCAGATCAGTCTTAGGAAACAAAAAATCACTTCACTAAGGAAGGTACGCAAAAGACTATGGAAAAAATGCTTGAAAAGTAAAACAGAAAATTCTAGAAGAAGTCCAAAAACACAGAAACACGAGGAGACCAACTACTTAACTTGCTGGGAGAGTGCTGGTACGCTTGACAAGAGGACAAAATGAACTGGCAAACAGACATGGGAGAACAGAGACTAAATACACAGAGAGAGACGCTAACAAGACACAGGTGAGAGACATCAGGGTAATTACACCAGGGGAAGGCACACAGGGGCGGGGAGAGAGGTTCTCAGGAGGGACAGCACCGGACGGCCCAGGGAGATCTGGGTGGCAGCAGTGGAAGTCCTGGATGAGGGATGAAATGAACCGGGGCAAGACCCAGGACCTCTCCTCCGGGCCATACCCCTCCTAGTCCACCAGATACTGGCGGCCGCGGCCCTGGCGGCGAACCGCCAGCAGCCTGCACACTGTGTAAACAGGATCCCCGTCGACAATCCGGGGGGGGCGGTGCTGAAAGGGGCACCAAGGGGCTCTCCCTGACCAGCTTGACCCTGGCCACATGGAAAGTGGGATGGATCCTCGTGTTCCTTGGGAGAGTAAGCCTGACTGCTGCTGGGTTGATTACTTTAGAGATTGGGAAGGGGCCAACGAAGCGAGGCGCCAGCTTGCGGGAGACTCCCTGGAGAGAGAGGTCCCGGGTGGACAACCAGACCTTCTGACCCGCCCGATAGGAGGGAGCTGGAGTGCGCCGTAGGTCAGTGGTCCTCTTGTAACTGGCAGAGCTGGAGAGAAGGGCTTGCCGGGCCCGTAGCCATGACTGGCGGCAACGGCGGACCAGGACCAGAGCGGAGCGCACGTTGACCTCTTCCTCCAGGGCTGGGAACAGGGGGGGCTGGTAGCCGTACACACACTGGAAGGGAGATAGATCGGTGGAAGAGCAAGGCATTAAATTATGAGCATACTCTACCCAAATCAGCTGCTTGCTCGAGGAGGAGGGGTTGCGAGAGGAGAGGCGGCGAAGCCCCGTCTCCAGCTCTTGGTTTAGCCGCTCTGTCTGGCCATTGGACTGAGGGTGGTAGCCAGATGAAAGGCTAGCTGATGCTCCCAGGAGAGAGCAGAAGGCTTTCCAGAAGCGGGAAACAAACTGGGGACCCCGGTCAGAAACCACATCCCTAGGGAGACCGTGGAGATGGAATACATGGGACAGGACTACCTCCGTTGTTTGCTTGGCTGAGGGGAGTTTGGGAAGGGGAATGAAATACACCATTTTAGAAAACCTGTCGACAACTGTGAGAATGGTGGTATTACTGTCTGATGGAGGTAGTCCTGTCACAAAGTCCAGGGATATATCGGACCAAGGGCGATGGGGAATAGGGAGAGGATGCAGAAGGCCGGAAGGAGGGCGTCGGGAGGTCTTGTGCTGGGCACAGGTGGAACAGGCAGCCACATATTCCCCCACCTCCTTGACCATCCCAGGCCACCAGAAGCGCTGCTGAATGACAGATTGGGTCCTCTTAACCCCTGGGTGGCAGAAGAGGGGGGAGGCGTGAGCCCAATTAATGACCTGGGAGTGGAGAGAAGGAGGAACAAACACACGGTTCGGCGGGCAGCTGGCCGGGGGTTCAATGGATTCACATGCCTGTTTGACTCTCTCCTCAACTCCCCGGGTAACCGCCCCCTAACCCTAACCCTAATAAAGCATCTATAGAAGTTTGCAAAACCTAAGAAGCGTTGGAGTTGCTTCTGTGAAGAGGGTGTTGGCCAATCAGCCACTGCGCTGACCTTTGCTGGATCCATTTGGATCCTCCCCTCCGAGACGATGAAACCAAGGAACGCTACAGTCTTGACGTGGAACTCACTTCTCTGCTTTGACATAGAGGCGATTCTCCAGGAGATGCTGGAGTACCTGGTGGACGTGCTGGACATGGTATTCCTCATCAGGGGAGAAGATGAGTATATCTAGATACACGAAGACGAACCGGTCCAGCATCTCCTGGAGAACGTCATTCACCAAGGCCTGAAACACAGCTGGAGCATTAGTGAGCCCGAAGGGCATTACGAGGTACTCGTATTGCCCGCTTGGAGTGTTGAAAGCGGTTTTCCACTCGTCCCCCTCCCTGATTCTGACCAGATGATAAGCATTTCGAAGATCTAATTTAGTAAATATTTTGGTTTCCTGTAAATGCTCAAATGCTGAGTTAATAAGAGGGAGGGGGTACCTGTTGTTGATGGTGATGTTGTTCAGGCCTCGGTAATCGATGCATGGGCAGAGGGTCTTGTCTTTCTTTTCAACGAAGAAGAAACCCGCTCCAGCGGGCGACGAGGAAGGGCGGATGATGCCAGCTGCCAGGGAGGAGTCCAAGTACTCCTTCATGGCTTGCAGCTCAGGGGCAGAGAGGGAGTAGAGCCAACCTCTCGGAGGGGAGGAGCCAGGGAGTAGGTTAATGGCGCAGTTGTATTCTCGATGGGGGGGCAGAGAGGAGGCGTTGGCCTTATTGAAGACCTCCTTGAGGCCAGGGTAGCAACTGGGAACCTTAGAGAGGTCAGGGTAACTGGGATCTGTTTCCATGGACGTGGAGAGGGAGAGAAAAGACCCGGGGGGAGACGGGGGAGAAAGCGAGGCAGCAGGGGATGACTGCTGCTGGGACATGGGAAAGCAAGTCTTTTTGCAGTCAATATGCCAGGCCATCACCCTGCCAGCTTTCCAATCAATGTGGGGGTTGTGCAGCTTTAACCGGGGAACCCTAAGATGAGGGGGTGTTGGGGAGAGCAAAAAATATGAAAAGGGAGAGTCTGGTCGGATGGGGGGTGGTTTGGTGCGTAACTGTGCATAAGAGGCGACCGTGGCTTGCCGGGGACCGGGCAGTGGAACAGAAGCCAAGCCCAATCTACCAGCAAGGCCCTGGTCCATGAAGTTGGCATCTGACCCTGAATCTACGAGTGCAGGGAGAGTGAGGGATAACACAGGTGAGGAGAGAGTCACTAGAGGGAGGGATCGAGAGGGGGGAGAGGAAAAGGAGGTACGACTCACCAGTACCCTCTCCTTTACTGATGAGCCCGGTCGGGCAGTGAGCAATAAAGTCTCCTTTCTGGGCGCAGTAAATACACCTCCCCTCCAGCAGGCGTCGCTGTCGTTCCTCCGGGGTTAGCTGGGCTCTCCCCAGCTGCATGGGTTCCTCCGGGCCTGAGGGGGGCACTGTAAGCGCCGCCAGAAAGGAGGGCTGAGTCGGGGACGCTGAGCTGGGAAGAGGGATGATGGTGACGGATCCCTGTGGTGAGGAGGGGAATTGCTGGGCCAGAGCCTCTCCCTTTCATGGAGATGCTTGTCTATTTTAATAGCAAGGGAGATGAGAGTCAAGATCTGCTGGAAGCTCGAGAGGAGCCAACTGGTCCTTGAGGGGGTCCGAGAGACCGTGCAAGAAGGCATCAAAGTGCAGAGTCATTCCAGCCGCTGTCCGCTGCAAGGGTGCGGAACTCTATGGCAAAGTCCGACACACGCCTCCTCCCTTGGCACAGATTTACTAAGACCCGGGCAGCCTCCCGCCCCGGAGAAGTGTGCTGGAAGATCTTGGAAAGGGTTTCAGTGAAAAGATCGAGGGAATCACACACCGGGGAGCGCCTCCTCCACTCGGCCATAGCCCAGGCCTCTGCCCGGCTGGAGAGGTGCGAGATTATATACGCTACCTTAGCCCGGTCAGACGGATAGGAAGCCGTCTGAAGCTCAAAATGGAGGCTGCATCGAGTCAGAAAGGGACGACGGGCCCCAGACTCCCCGGAGAAGCTTTCTGGTTGGGAGAGGTGGGGCGAGGGGAGGTGTTACACCGGAGCCGTTTGTGGCGGAGGCGAAGCAGGAGAAACCGGGACAGGATCGCCCACCGGGTCCAGAGCGGATGGTCCAGACGGGCGCTGGGCTCCCTGCAGTTGGCTGACCAGGGCTTCCAGCTGACCACCGAACGAAGAGAGCACATTCTGTTGATGCTCCATCATGCCCCGCATCTCCAGGCGAAGGGCGGCGAGCTGTTCTTCCTGTTGGTGAAGGCGCCTCCCCTGGGTCTGGATGGCGGCCCGTACTGCGTCTGGGTCTGCAGAGTCCATTCTTCTGGCCAGTTCGTACTAACACAACAGGCACGGACTCAGAGATGCAGACCAGAGTTGAAGGTTCAAAAAAACACAAGTTTATTGCCAAAAAAGGGGCAAAAAGACAAATAAATGCAGAGAACTCAGATCAGTCTTAGGAAACAAAAAATCACTTCACTAAGGAAGGTACGCAAAAGACTATGGAAAAAATGCTTGAAAAGTAAAACAGAAAATTCTAGAGGAAGTCCAAAAACACGAGGAGAACAACTACTTAACTTGCTGGGAGAGTGCTGGCACGCTTGACAAGACGAACTGGCAAACAGACATGGGAGAACAGAGACTAAATACACAGAGAGAGACACTAACAAGACACAGGTGAGAGACATCAGGGTAATTACACCAGGGGAAGGCACACAGGGGCGGGGAGAGAGGTGCTCAGGAGGGACAGCCGGAGCATGACACCAAGGAACGATTTAGGTTTGATCTATACAACTAATTATTATGAAGTAATTATGAAGTATTCAGTGCCCTTGCAGGCATTGCCCTTTACTTAAATGACACTGTCTTGGTTTGGATGCATTTGCTCAGAACTGGTCTCATATTTGTCTGACAGAACACAGGTGATCTATACTGATGGTCTCAAAACAACCTCCCATGGGATAAATAAGGGAGTACAACAGGGTTCTGTGTTAGGTCATTTACTATTTACACTTAACATAAACAATATGATCACTCTAATACTCTTGTAGTATCCATTTTTATGAGGATGACAGTATTTGGCTCTTCTTCATCTCAAGCAATATCAAGATTACAATGTGCCTAACATTTTCAGACATCTCTGCACAAGCTCAAGCTTGTACTGAATGCTGACAAGACAAAATGTGTTTTATTCTCAAGACTCATAATTCCAGTTTTCATCTCCCTGCCATTCATACACTTAAAGATGGGGTAGGCAAAGTCTGTGCAGAAAAACCTAGAAAAACCAGACCTAGGGCCGGACAAAACTCCTCAGGCGGACGGCCTGGGGAACGACAACCGGACACGGGGGCCCGCTCTGGAGGCCGGACAGGATGCCGGCGGCGACGAAGGAGGCGCTCCTCTGGAGGCCGGGCAGGAGGCCGGCGACGACGAGGAAGGAGCCCCTCTGGAGGCCGGGCAGGAGGCCGCAGCTGAGCGAGAACAGGCTTGGGAGGCCGTAGAGGCTGCGGCTGGGCAAGAACAGGCACTGGAGGCTGTAGCTGAGGTCGAGAGCTAGGTTGCTGGGGCGCCGGAGGCTGCGGTGGCAGCCGGACAGACCTTGAAGCATGAGGCAGCACTGGCGACTGATCGGCGGGCACTGGAGCTGGAGGCGGCGCTGGCGGCCGCTCGACAGACACTGTAGGCTGAAGCTGTGGCAGCAGAACGGACACAGAAGCAGGAAGCTGAGGCAACAGCTGGCCGGGCACTGAAGGCTGAGACTGAGGCAGCAGCTGAACTGGCACTGGAAGCTGAGGCAGAGGCGACAGCTGAACTGGCACTGGAAGCTGAGGCAGAGGCGACAGCTGAACTGGCACTGGAAGCTGAGGCAGAGGCGACAGCTGAACTGGCACTGGAAGCTGAGGCAGAGGCAACAGCTGAACTCGCACTGGAAGCTGAGGCGGCAGCTTGGCGGGCACAGGAGGTGGCGGCAGCTCGGCGGGCACAGGAGGCGGCGGCTGCGGCAGCTGGACAGGCACAGGAAACTGATGCGGTGACCACTGGACAGACACTGAAGACGGGGGCTGCAGCTGGACTGGCATCGGACACTGATGCAGTGCCCACTGGACAGGCACTGAAGATGGGGGCTGCAGCTGGACTGGCATCGGACACTGATGCGGTGCCCACTGGACAGGCACTGAAGATGGGGGCTGCAGCTGGACTTGGACTGGCTCTGGAAGCTGCGGCTGCAGCTGGGCTTGGACCGGCTCTGGAAGCTACGGCTGCAGCTGGACCGGCTCTGGGACAGGAACTGATGTCGACCGGTTAGCCCACCGGGTCCGTGGGGCAGGAGTCGGCCGGACCACTGACTCAAGAACTGGATCCGGCGTGGACTGAACTGCCGAGTGGAGAACAGGAGCTGATGTCGGCTCGTTAGACCACTGGGTCTGTGGGGCAGGAGTCGGCTGGACCACCGACTCAGGAACTGGATCCGGCGCGGACTGGACCGCCAACTCGAGAACAGGAGCTGATGTCGGCCGGTTAGTCAACCAGGTCCGTGGAGCGGGGATCGGCCGGACCACCGACTCCGGAACTGGATCCGACGTGGACTGAACCGCCGACTGGAAAACAGGAGCTGACGTCGGCCGGTTAGCCCACCGGGTCCGTGGGGCAGGAGTCGGCCGGTCCACCGACTCCGGAACGGGATCCGGCGTTGGCTGGACTGCCGATTCAGGGACTGGATCCGGTGTTGGCTGGACCGCCAACTCGAGAACAGGAGTAGAAGCTGGCCGGACCGCCGACTGGAGAGCAGGAATCGGCCGGACTGCCAACGGAGAGTCAGAAACAGAAGCTGGCCGGACCGCCGACTGGAGAGCAGGTGTCGGCCGGTTCGCCAACCGGGAATCATGAGCAGAAGCTGGCCGGACCGCCGACTGGAGAGCAGGTGTCGGCCGGACCGCCAACGGGAATCATGAGCGAAGCTGGCCGGACCGCCGACTGAAGAGCAGGTGTCGGCCGGTTCGCCAACCGGGAATCATGAGCAGAAGCTGGCCGGACCGCCGACTGGAAGAGCAGGTGTCGGCCGGTTCGCCAACCAGGAATCATGGTCATAAGCCGCTTGAACCTTTGCCCGGGACTCCAGGACCAGACGGTAAGCGGCTAGTAGCGGTGAGTTGGGGTGGAACGCCTGAGCTGGCAGCGGAGGCTCCGCGGCGTCGGACTGCCGAGATCGCGGACGGCGTCGGGAGTCCCGACTACCACCTCCTCCGCGACCTCCGCGGGTGCCCGGAAAAATGGCCAGCCGGGTGCCCTCAAAGGGAGAGGGAGGCTGGTCCTTCACCGGCGGCTCAATAAGAATACCCAACATCTTATAGAAGGAGTGCTTGGCCGTTTCGGGAATGAACGCAGCATACCGGCGGGCAAGACTGTCTGCTGAGTCCAAGTTGGGTCGAGTCATTCTGTTACGGTCTGCCATCTTGGCAACAGAGAGAGAGGACTCAAATGCAGACAGGCAGGAGTTGACGATGTCCAAAGGTTTATTCACTAACACAGAAACTCACAAAAATCCTCGTGACAGAAGGTAGGAGCACACACTCAGGGAATCACAGGAACATGGCATGACGTGGAACAGAACACTGAAAACACATGGCAGGCAAACACAAACTAACATACAATGACTCGACAGAGAACAAAGGGAAAGGACCGGTATATATAAGGGAGGAGACAATCAGGGAAGTAGACACAGGTGGGAAACTAGACACAGGTGCAAACACTCCAAAAAAGGCGAGAAATCAACAAAGACAGGAAGTAAAGACTACACAAGAGACAAGACCAGAGAACTTCAAAATAACAGGAAACACACAAAACCCAAAACACCCACAAGTCCAAACAAAAAGTCCTTCAGATCCTTACAATCACAGGAGATAAATGTCGTACTCATCACTGTGAACTGTATGAAAAGTTTTCTGGTCTTCTCTAGCAACAAGAACAGAACTACATTCTATAATTTTTAATTATTTATCTCCTGCAAAAGTTGCCTCGGTATATCACTTCTCTTCTCAAATTTAAAACCACTGCTCACCAGACCAGATCCCAGGACTGTTTGACCCAGATAAATACTGTAATCACCAGCAGCCACTGGTCTCATCCCATCCTTTACATACACACATCGTCTGTCACATGTTGGTAGACTAACCCTCATCCCTTTCTCCAGTAGCTCTACATGGAGCGAGGTTTCCCTCGTGTTTGGGTTCAGTCATCACTTTGGAGATCAGACACGTTGCTCTGGACCCCTCTCATGCTTAGAAGCAAAGTCTATTCTTGGCAACCGGCACTCTGCCTCATTCACTCACTCAGCCATAATGTTATGTGTGATTGCCACAGCAGTGAAGTCAAGTGCTCACCAAGACTTTAACAACAGCTGGGTTTCTGACACATGGAAGAATTATCTTTATGATAAATTATTTTCTCAGCCCCCTCTTAAAGCAAAGAAATAATATTTGTCACCATGTATTGTCTACAGTGAAGTCTTCTATGGAAGCAGTGAGAACAGCACTGAGACCTGACATTTGTATAAATATGATATTTGTATAAATGATGTCTGGAAGATCCTTAAGGAAGTAATTGACCTCAGAAATACTACTGATGTTGATAAAGTTGCTTTCCTCATTCTTTTAGATGGAAATGCAGTGACACACTTGATCGTGGCATTTTAATCAACAGGCTTGAGAAATTGATGGACCTCCCTGGTGTAGTGCTTAATTGGTTTTGTTCATACTCGAGATGCTATATAAATATTATTATTAGTATTAATTATATTTAGTGGATTCATTTGAAGTCAACACATTTGTTAATGTAATGATAACTTTTCAAAACTTGTAGTTTTTGATCAAAGGAGGTATCAGATTGTATTGTTGTATACAGTATGTGGTTGTGCAGTTGATTTATGTACCAATTTTTACAGAAGTGGAGACTCAGTTCCTCAACTCCTACAGTGGAAATGCATTAAAATTGACCTTTGATTAACCACACAACCTTTAGAATCAGTTTCTCTGTATACTTAATTCATTGATAAATTTCCATAATGTTTTATTCCTGTTCATGGGGAACTGGATCCTGTCCCAGCATGCATGGGATGAAAGGTAGGAAAGCGCCCTGGACAAGACATCAGTCTGTTGCAGGGTTAGATAAACACTTTTACAGCTACAGGCAATTTAGACTCTCCAATTCACCTGAGCTGCACATCTTTGATTTGTCTGATAATAAGATCAACTATACGCAAAACCAACAATGTGAAAGCTCCACACAGAACAGGCTAGGGTTGAGATTTCAACCCCATTTTCAAACGTGACATGTCCAAGGTCAGGGCAGTGATGCTCCTGTATGGGCTTTACTTGTTTCACTTTGCAGAAGAAGAGCTCGTCTGCAGGATTTTGATAGGCAGCTTGAGATAGCAGGAAGAGGCAGAGTTAGATAAAATCACAATGCAAACCTGGATGATCCCTTCCCATTCTGATTGTAATTTGTTCTGCATGCATTTAAACCTGCATTTTTCCTGATCCAGATTACATGTTAATACCAGGTATGAGATGGGGTCCTGAACTCAGGACCTTTTGGCTGCTAGGGGTGAGTTCTAACTGCTAAGGCCATGTTCAGACTGACCTGAGCTCTGATGGAAGAAATGCAGTCCTCTCATTCATTTGAATGCTGTGGGGCTGCCAGTGCAGGGGCCCCGGCAACAAAATTGAACCAGGCTCAACTTCTGCTGCAACACAACTGGCAAGGTACTGGGTTGGCCAATCACAGACGTTGCACCCTCAGTGAATCAACAATTTTGATATAAATACTAAATTAATATTAAATCTAAAACAGCAAAACTAGCTAACTAGTTTGTGAAAGAAAATATGACATTATACTTAGGTTGGACACAGCAGCATTGTTCTTATCTGTTGTTTAGGCTCTGCTCCTTATATGTGATGAAATTTGCCTGCAGTCATGGCCCGAGGCTACAGCTGCCCTAGAGACAAAGGAAGACGGGCTGCCACCATCATGTTTAACCACCCCTGACACATCATCACCCTTATTGTGCCTCTCAATCTGAACACACACACACACACACACACACACACACACACACACACACACACACACACACACACACACACCAGCAGCAGCAGTCCAGAGCAGCAGTGCTGGAGCACCATCTGTCAGCCTGGTGTCAAGTGGCCCTTGTCTCCAGTGATTATGAGAGCTCCTGCTGCCTCAGGTGGTCCATGGACCAGCTCACCCATCTAGAGGGGCCAGGCCTGGCCATATGGTCTGTGGGGCACAAGGGGGCACCCAGGGGAGGCAGCTCCCACTGGGCAGACAGCATCCACAGCCTACGCCTGTGACTGTGACTGTCTGCTGAAATGTCCCAGTCAGGCCTGAAATGACAGTGAAGGACTTGACAGACATAATTTTCTGAGAGAAGCCGAGGAGGACTGGGAGGGAGGAGCACAAAGTGAGAGGTCACTCAGGTCAAGGCCAGCTTGTTATTGCCTTTATATTCTAAACATATGACAGAATTATGGAAATGTACATATGGAAATGTATATTCAGTGTCTTCAGGAAATCCAAATCAACATGAAAAATGGCAGCACCGCTTATGTGTCCTTTATGCAAAAAAAAGTTTGCATGGACAAAATATGCTCATGACTATTTAAAAATACAATTTATAAGAATTTTTATAATTATAATTTAAGATAAAAGAGTGGGACTACATCTCTTTCTTAGAACACATTCAAAAGACCATACCAGTGTTCACGTGTCACTTTCAAAATGTATTGTATTGTATTTACGAAAGTGAAATAATCCTTAATTAAAAAAATGATCAGATGTTCACACGCACAAATGCATATCATTGTCAATTTTCATTTTTATTAGCTTGCCCTGAATGTGGTGCATGTGTTGAAGTACATCACACTAAGGGCCCGACCAGACCTGCATTTATAAAGGAGAAATTATGTTTCATTCATTTCAATAGAATCACTGCAATCAGTGGATTTACTTGTAGAGGTAGGGTCAGTTTGCCTTCACACACAACTTTGGTCAAGTTAGACACAAGAATTTGTTGATCTGTTGATCAAAGGCAAACTGTCTGAACTGTGCAGTAATCTGATTAAACACAAACAAATATTTAGGAATATGCAGCATGTTAGCACAATATTAATTGAAATAATGAAGTTCTCAAAAATAGATTTTGACATAGGGCCTAAAGCTCAGGTAATAAAGTGAGTCCTTTTGATGTCAGGTCATGATTTAGTAGTGCATATTCCAAAACAAACCCATTACCCAATTGCAACAGTGAGCCTGGGGATTTTGAGGCCCCTGGGAGTCTGGGGCCACCAGTCAGTTGTCTGCTTTGCACAGCTGGTAATCCAGCCTTGGTCTGGATAGTGCTGGCCTTCTGATTACAAGAACACAACATACATATCTTACCTGAATTAACACCCAGACATGAGAGATTTTTCCTGTTAGCAGCCTATATGAAGAAAGTAATGTGGACGTAAGGGTGGTGGATGGGTGTGTAGCACTTCTGACTTTCATGGAGGAGACTGGAGTTTGTGTCCCATCACAGACCTGCAATTCTTGTTTGCTTTTTAAACTGTAACCAAGATCTTTCACCAACCTTAAGCGATAAGTTTGGTGATATTCTATATTTTTCTTATTGTCAGCAAATCTCCTGAAAAGACCAAAACCAATAATGAATGTATCCTGCTAACAAGTATTGTGTGTGTTTCCAAAGCCTGATATATTTATTCTTCTGTGCTGTAGAGCTTGTTTGACTCAATCCCGCATTCACCGTCCTGCTGCTGGAAATATTCACTAGGACCAAATAGATCAAATGTGTCCGCTGCAGAAAACAATGTCCAACAAATCTGTCCTCTTGTTTGAGTAACATTTGCTAAAAATTACAGTGGACATCTGTTTTAGGAAATTACTGGACGTGAGGGTGAGAGCCACAGACAGGGTAGGGAAGTCAGAAAGTACTGAGAGGAAACCACCACATTGTTTATTTTGGTGTTTTCCTGGGATTTGTTGATGATAAGAAAGATTGAGAATAAAGCCAGCCTTATTCATACCATACCGTAGTTGGCATTACCATCATCATAAGCCAAAACATAACATTGAAAAATGTTGTTTTTTATCCACCTGTTTACCCTCATATTTATGAATTTTTATTCTGATGTATTAATATATTTTTTATTTGAGAAATGTTTTTTAATAATCTTTATTTAATTTCATGCTTTCCACCATTAAATGTTGTCTTTTATTATCCTCAATACCAATTTTAAAGTGACAATAGACAACTTCTTTGCTTTAACTTATGATTATGAAGTAAATGTTGATTGCACAATGTAATGGCTATAAAAAAAATGACACCATTGGCATTTAGACTGGTTTCCCATAAGCCTCGCTTTCACTGTGCAATTCTGTCTGCCCCCGGGTACAATAGGCCGGGGAAAAAGAAGGCTCGATTTACGGCACAAAGGAAGCAGGTCAATCATTGCACTGGGCAACCAAAACAGAAGACGAATAGGGCTTTTATTTTCCGGTAGCTGTTGGTAGCTATTCCGAGCTAGCAGAAATGACGGCCAGTGGAACAACTGGAGTAACTGTGAGGAGGGAGAGTGATTAAAAAAATAAGGAAAAACAAGAGTGAACCTCGGGGTGGCATTCACTCGATGGAGAGCTGTGGGACTTGAAAGGGTTCCAAACTGACTACCGGGTGTTTTACTCTGCCTCTATCATTGCACTGAGATTGGGGATTCTTACGGTTATTTCTTGCTTTGCACCAGCCTAGCTATTGTTCAAAACACTACGGCTAGCAGCCAGAAAACGAACCAGTTCAATTCAGTTTTATTTAACTACGCCAAATCATAACAGAAGTTATCTCAGTGCACTATAGAGCAGGACTGTAACATTACTCTTTATATTATTATTTACAGAGACCCAACGATTTCCACCATGAGCAAGCACTAGACAACAGTGTTTTCTTCTACTTCCCCCTCCACCCCTACGCCAACCCCTGTTGTAGTTGCGTACTTGTTTGCGCAAAGCAACACTGACTGATTAGCCTCTATAATAACACTCCAAATATACACAAGTTACTATAGCTACCAATTATTTATTTGATATTACAAGGCTTGTCAGTGTGGTGGCTTTCAGATGCATCAGCTGTGATTTTTCTCTTCAACACTAAAGCTCTGCTTTCATAAGCACAGTCTTCCACTACATCCCAAACTGCAATCAGAACAAGCTTTCCAAAAAAGTCAGTGGACTACAGGGCTGAAGACAACACACACATGATACAGGGAGAGAGAGCAATAGAGGGAGAGAATACATGTAAATAGGTACTATTATTTGTCCCATACCATAATATACAGTATGTATGGGGGTCAATAGAATAATAATAGTAATGATAACAGGGTTCATTCATACAGCACCTTTCAAAACATTATTTACCCAGTCTGTTACATAATCTAGATGACCAAAAGTATGTGGACACCCCTCCATCCCACCCATATGTAATAGTGATGTGATTCCAAACCATGGGCATTAATGTACTGCTATAACAGCCTCCATTCTTCTGGTTTCAGGATTTCTACCATATTTTGGAACCTTTAGCATAGTTCTTGAGACAAGAAAGGGCCCTGTTGCACATTTCTCCCCACCTCATCTCCTAAGGACTTCAAAAGGCAGAAACATATTCAGGCACTTAGACCAGACATACACCTTCTTTATTTTCCCTCTTTTCCTTGACAGTGCTTCTCTAATCCCCTACTCTACTGTATTCTTCTGTTTGATTCGCGCCATTGTCTAATCTGCTGCACTCTACTTTTGTCAATTGCATTCATCTTTGTGTTCTACACTATTCTTCTACATCCAACGCTATTTTATGTGTTGTGTTGTATTCTACTCTGCTTCTATCTGCTATTTCCTACTGTATTCCATTGTTGAAATAACTCTTTCTATTCGATTCTATTCCTTCAATCACATGTGAAAATTGTGAATATTTCACATTGCCTATATGTGAAATTTTCACATGTAAAATGGTGTTCTGGAGCTGTAGAGACTGGATCTATGGTTGCAGCCGCCTGCTGCCCCCGTGCTCCTGCTCTGCACCCGCTGCTGCTATTACTGTTATTGCTCTTATTATTAGTATTACTATTATAATATGCGGAACTGTACTGTGCTGCTGTATGTTCTCTTTCCTCCTTCCCCCCCCCCCCCCCCTTCAACCCAACCGGTCGAGGCAGATGACCTCCCACCTAGAGCCTGGTTCTGCTCAAGGTTTCTACCTGTTAAGGGAGTTTTTCCTTGCCACTGTCACCTAGTGCTGCTCATGGTGGGAACTGTTAGGTCTCTGTAAATATAAAGAGTCGGTCTAGACCTGCTCTACTCGAAAAAGTGCCCTGAGATAACTTTGTTATGATATGGCGCTATACAAATAAAACTGAATTGAATTGAAATTGTTCATGTTATAAATTCATATATACTTTTTGTAAGGGATATGCCTGTTTTTGAATGTATCACATGCGAAATGCAGTTTCACATATAATATTACAGGCGTTTTACATTTCTAATGTGACATATCTTAAATTCTGTTGAATTCTATTCTATTCTGGTCTAGTCTATTACCATGTGAGTGAGAGCTCTCCATGCAGATTATTGATTAAATAATAAATAATATTATTATAATATTTCCATAGATACACATCACTACCAAAATTGTATTCTGGCACAGGATAGGTTGGACAATACTGAAAAATAGGTCTAAATAATTTGATCATAATGAGAATGACTGTTTAAAAATGTTTAAAAAGATGTTTATACACAAGATCCTTTTGATAAATTACCATTGTGAATATAATGGGTGGGTTTATAAATTCAGAGTTCATCTCACTCAGCACTAATAAGGAAATATCAGTTAACTGTTGTGCAGCCTTTAAGACCAAGAGAAGACTATATTTAAGCTATATTTGGATGTTATGATAATCAGAATACCAGATGTTATGTCACTGTACCAACAAGTCCTACTGAATAAATACCTTCTGATGACCACCCACATGACGGTTAGGCCTACAAAAATGACTCATTGTTAAGACTACTTATTATACAGACATGGCCATTAGCTACATTGGCAAATAACGCTGTACCTAGGATTATTGTACGGACATTCCGTAATCAAAAGCCCTGGATTAATGGGGAAGTAAAACTTAAGTCATTCTTCAGAAAAAATATATACGACACAGAAATATTAGAAATACGACACTGGAGCACTCCTATGTATGCTCCAGTGTCTTATGTTACTTTGGGTAGTTTATGTGCAGTGCCCAGGTAAAAAGCTACACAGAGTGCCTCCCATATTTGATTAATATGACGAGCCAAACCTGCTATGACACTGTTGCCTTGCTACCAACTCTAATACATCCAACAGTAAACTACATCAGCTCCTCACTATCCTGCATCCGGCGGTGCTGTTCCACACGTTGTCCTTGAGTTTGTTGTCTCTATTATTTTTGTGTCCTTTTGTGTTTCTCATGACCCTGTATTATATGACAAACTATCAACAGGTCTGCTATTGTGGAGTTGTGATGTGATGTTTGTTCCGCACAGCATGATTGGTTGATGCCTTTTATTGCCATGAGAAAGCTCAAATCGAAGAAAAATCGACCTCATTCCAGAAAAAATGATGTTGTCTTTTCACCACGTAATGTTTGAGTGATGTGTGAAAGTACTCATGACAAAAACAACAGTTTGAAAAAATATATAGACGTGCGAAATTAATCACACGAAAAAAGCGCCTTAACTACCAGGGTTTCAACACCAGAAACATGTGTTCTGGACTAAGAATTATCACATACTCCAAAAGGAAAACCAGCAGTGCTGAGATAATGTCTGCATCTTTCCCAGATGAACTGAACACCTTCTATGCACGCTTTGGGAACAACTCCCTGGCTGAGGAGGTACAAAAGGCCCAGGACCCCTGCTCATTTGTAATATCCAGGGCAGATGTGTGCAAATACTTCAAAAGGATCAACCCACGCACCTGACAGCATCTCTGGCCGAGCTGTAATGGTGTGTGCAGATCAACTGGCAGATGTCTTCACAGACATTTTCAATATGTCACTGATCCAGTCTTTTGGATGTTTCAAGAAGACCACCATTGTCCCTGTCTCCAAAAAGATTAAAACCCTCTGCCTGAATGACTACCGCCCACTAGCACTCACCTCTACCATCAAGAAGTGCTTTGAGCTGTAAGTCAAAACCTTCATCACTTTCTCCCTCCCTGACTCATGGGCCCACTACAATTTGCATACAGACCAAATAGATTAATGGACTGTGTCATTGCCATAGCCCTCCACACTGCCCTCTCCCACCTGGACCAGAGGAACATTTATGTGAGAATGCTGTTCATTGACTATAGTTCAGCATTCAATACCATTGTGCCCTCCAAGCTCGTCATCAAGCTCAGAGACCTTGGGCTCAACGCCGCCCTCTATGATTGGATCCTCCTGACGGACAGACCCCAGGCTGTGTGGACAGGCAGCACCACATCCTCCACCCTGACTCTCAACACTGGCGCCCCTCAGGGCTGCATGCTCAGCCCTCTCCTGTACTCCCTGTTCATGTATGACTGCGGGGCCACCCAGACATGTTTTTTGAGCTGAGGCACCACACTCACCACACCGGCACCATGACAAAGACAGTGAGACAATGGCTCTTCTTCTTCTGCAGGCTGTGGAGCTCAACATGGACTCAGTGATACTCAACTGCAGCTTCCACAGGTGCACAATTGAGAGTATCCTGACTGGCTGCATCACCACCTGGTATGGCAGCTGCACCACCCTCAACTGTAAAGCTCTACAGAGGGTGGTGAAAACTGCACAGCACATCACCAGGACAAAGCTGCCACCCATGGAGGACCTCTTACCTGTTTATACCTGCACATATCACAAAATACATATTTATTTTACTTCTGTTTACAAGCTATTAAACCATCACAGTATATATATACACATTTAGTACATTACTGCACAACCTGTCTACATTACAGTTTATTCATTTCATCTCTACTGTACACCAGTCTACCTCAGTATTCTATTTTATATTCTATATTGTGTGATTTTCTTTTGTACATTTGAACAAGAATTCCACTGCCAAGGACTGCTTCACTGTAAATTTTGTGCATATGACAAATAAAGAAGTTAATTACATAAAGGGCACACTACTTCCTGCACTGACACTGAAAGTTTGTAGTGGGCATAAATGATGTCCCTGCAGAATAATCCTGTATGAACATACAGTCATTTCTAATGACAGCATAACCCTAACCCTTTATGACACATGACTAACATAAGAATCAAACTGAGTCAGTTATTAATATCCACAAATTGGGACATCTCTATCTATCTATCTATCTATCTATCTATCTATCTATCTATCTATCTATCTATCTATCTATCTATCTATCTATCAAGTACTGAAATACATACTTGAACCCATCTAGCCTGCATGGTTTTATGGCTGCACAATGGAAATATAAGTTTTGTGCATCATTTTATACACATTTCTTTTGATAGCCTAATTAATGCTTACATTTGTTTTATAACACATAGCCTAACATGTCTGCTGTCTCAAAAAAAGAAACAGTGATTGCTGGTGGCACGAGTTTCAAATGGGTTCGTAAGGTTACAGTATGCCTGTTTTTTCACGAGGCTCTAAACATACAGGCCTATTCCATTTTCCTTTAAAAATCAAACCGAAATGACTGCTGGAGGCGTCCTCTGTCTGCTGCTGCTGTGTGTTTGCGGCCGGACTAGGTTACTAACACAAGAGGGCGTGTTGGTGTGTGTCAGAGCTGCTCCTGCGGGTCCTGGCCTGTCACTGCTCTTATTTAGGGCTCGCACCATCAGCTGCTCTCTGCTGAAAACCCCGCATGTCCATGTTTTAGTGATATTTTTTTCGTTAGGTTTATCGTCCCTCTAGGCTTTTAGATAAGTATCCCATACGGTTCAAGTTCGCTTTTCAACATAATATCTCAAAAATGCGTTGTCACTGAGCTCTCAACAAGGCTGTTTTCTGAGTTTCTGAAAAGTTAACGCTGACGAAGTTTTTTAAAAATTATTTTTAACTATATCGGTACTAGACTATAGACACAGGCAATCCCCGCTTTCTAAGTATGTGCGTTATAGTGTGGTGCAATATTATTTTTACATCATGTCTCAAGGGTTTAAGAGTCGAATCCATCTCCTGTATGACCATGTTCAAGAGTGTATGTCCAGGGATTTTCCTCTATGGCCTACTGTATGTTCAGATAAGATTAAAAGTTTAAAAAAGAAAAGAGATGAAGGGAAACATTTCCATGAAGGAAAACACACACTTCAACGACCATGTGTCGACCATGTAAACAATAGCCCACTCAGCACCAACAGCAGACTAAAAAATAAGAGAAAAAAATTAAGAGAACAGAAAAGAGCAAAGCGAAGCTGGAAAACAAATGATATGCAGCAATAAGTGTGCCAGTGTGTGTGTGTGTGTGTGTGTGGTTCGTGCTGGTCAGGGTCTGCAGAGCCAATCAGCTGCTCATGCAGATGACGTGCTGCTGTCCTACGTCAGCCCCGCCGCTTGTCAGGACCAGTGCTCCACACACACCGGCAACAAACACATACACACACTCCCTCTCCGAGCCGGACAGCACAGCCCCTGGCTCGGCAGCCCGGCAGCGGAGGATACATCCAGGCTTCCAGGCGCCGCAGCCCGCTGTGACAGTGGACCTAACATCGCCCTACTTTGTGGACATGGGAGACATGGGGGATCCGCCGAAAAGTAAGAAACTTGTTCGGTGTTGGGATGCGATTCTGGAACTAAATTCGTCACAACTTGAGAGTTGAATTAGTTGTGTTGTGATGCCTGCAGACAGAACATATTTTCTTGGTCTAATAAAGTCATTGGTATCATAAAATACTGAATTTTATAGAAGTCAGAGGATGTTACCTATAGACTTCTTTATTCAGGCTATTAAAAAAAACAATAGCCTACTACTACTATTAATAATAATAATAATAATAATAATAATAATAATAACAATAATAATCATGATGGTGATGATGGTTGTTGTTATTATTATTTTAAGGCCATTTGGTACATTATTAGTTGAGTCTGCTTTAGTCAGCGGACAGTTGTGAACAGTGTGTGTGATGTGTCCTGCTCATGCTGGTCTTCCAGAGAAGCGGCTGGTGTCTCTGTGCGTGGGCTGCGGTAACCAGATCCACGACCAGTACATCCTGCGGGTCTCCCCAGACCTGGAGTGGCACGCCGCCTGTCTCAAATGTGCCGAGTGCAGCCAGTACCTGGACGAGTCCTGCACGTGCTTCGTCAGGGACGGGAAGACTTACTGTAAACGGGACTACATCAGGTATGACGGCCGGGACGGGACGGGATGACCCCCTTCAGATACACTACATTGACCTGGAGCTGCACGGCGATTGATTGGAATTATTATTTATTTTAATATTTTACAATATCAGATTGAGAATATTCGCTTGATTTAAATCACATGGAGCCCTGTTTACACTGTATTAAAATGGTATTATGGTAATATATATATATATATATATATATATATATAATATTAAATATTAAATATTATAAGCATAATGATATTTACTGCTACAACAACCTCTTGTAGACAGTGCATCCTGAAATGTTAGTATTTCATTGTCTTATGTTTACATCAAATGCATTAAAAACATGTAACAATGCAGATCGGGCCTACATGAAGCTACTCATTTATTAATCAATGATTCCGATCAGACTGTAGCACCCTATACGCCCCGCTTTGTGACAGATGGACCTGTAGAAAATCAGAAAAACAACCTGACTTGAGATATTTTTATGATACAGCCTGTAAAGTACTCACTGATTTGGTGTTATTACAACACGTGCAACAATCATTCGATTACAACAAAGCAGGCCTATTATCTAAGGACAAAATTCCCATTAAAGTTGTACTAAAATAATTCACATTGCAGATCATCATCCAGAAAAACAGAAGGTTCACTAGAATTATATTATTTCGAGGTATATCATAAACATATGTGGTGCTACTACTACTACCAATAATAATGATAATAATAATAATAATAATAATAATACAATAACAATAATAATAAATATAGGCTAATTATTAGTAATAATATTGTTTTACAATTATCATAAATTATGTAGCCCATAGAAATGTTTTGATACATTATTAAAAAGGCAAACATTTTGACATAATAATAATAATAATAATAATTATTATTATTATTGTTGTTGCTGTTGTTGTTGTTATTAAGCCAAATTATCGATCGTGTTATTTCGGTAATACTGCATATTTTATAATTACATTTGTGTTAGTGACTGTGCTGATCGGACCGTGTGTGTGTGCGTTTGCGTGCCACGCAGGTTATACGGGATTAAATGCGCTAAATGCAACATCGGCTTCAGCAAGAATGACTTCGTGATGAGGGCCCGCTCCAAGGTCTATCACATCGAGTGTTTCCGCTGCGTGGCCTGCAGCCGGCAGCTCATCCCGGGGGATGAGTTCGCTCTGCGGGAGGACGGGCTCTTCTGCCGGGCCGACCATGACGTGGTGGAACGGGCCAGCCTGGGCCCTGGAGACCCGCTCAGCCCGCTGCACCCCGCCAGACCGCTGCAGATGGCAGGTAAAGTCCCGGGGACTTTTACTGCTGGCAAGCATAGTGTAACTTGCTCGTCGTGTATGGCTGTGACTTTTTCTTTTTCCCGAAGTTCCGAAGCCTTTTTCCGTAATTGGATTTTGGTCAGGTGCTCCTTAAAAATAAACGGATTCTCCGAGTAGACTCTCCATTAGACACCAGCCTGTGGTGGTTCATGTTCAAATGAACTGCACCTCTTGTATTTCACATTGCCACTGAGTTTTATCTAGGCGCAGTGTTCTACGGACTCAGAATGTAATGTCAGTGTGATTTACTGACCAGGTTTGATCTATTTTAATGAAGGCTAAATGTCATGCAGTCACGGGGAAACTGTTTCCAATGCCATAAAGTGGATCTTTTCTGCTTTCATAACTGACTCGTTGAGGTTTTCTGTTGGACTGGTTCTGGTTTCTGCTACTCCTGTAGGTTTTGTCTTTTACATTTTCTTTCCTGCATACCACTGTCCAGTCATGCCAGGCTCCGAGATTAGATACAGTGTCAGAAATACACCAAATTATCACTGCTGGAGGAGGAGTAGGCCTACGAAACATGGCTGTGGGTCCGGGATGCGTTTGGTCTTAACTAGAGATGTTGTGCAGTGCTCTGCATGTATGGAATGGATTGGAGGTTTTGTAACAGAGTTGCCCGCCGTATCGCCAGCTTCCCTCGGTGTATATTTTGACCTTGGATCAGATGAGTCAATCAAAGCTGCGCTGTTCTCCTACATTTAAACCTAATATTCAGTGAAGCCTGGATCTCCTGAAACCATGAAATCTGGTTGTATTTAAAGATAGTTTACCACAGCACTATTTTATACAGAATGGACACACGCAATGTATATTTTTGCTGCTATTATGCAAACCGCTTGGGTCTGATCTTCAGTAGCCTACATCGTCCGTAGCGTTGTGATAGTAAAGTATTAAGTCAGAAAGTTGCCCATAATTGACAAAGACTCATAATTAATTATGAGTTTAAAAAGACTCATAATTGACAAAGTTGTGCGTCATGTGTTGTAGGAGCATGCATTGCTACAGCTGACTCCACTCCACAAGACTCCACTCATAAGCCTATCTTGTCTGTCCACATAATTGCTTTATCTTTATCTGGGCTTGTAAAGCCACTCTGCAGACAGATACATTGATTTTGCCTTCCCTGGATTGTTTTCCCGTCCTTTCTTAACAGCAGAACCAATTTCGGCCCGGCAGCCCGCGCTGCGGCCTCACGTCCACAAACAGCCGGAGAAGACCACCCGGGTACGGACGGTGCTAAACGAGAAACAGCTTCACACGCTGCGGACTTGTTACAACGCCAACCCCAGGCCCGACGCCCTAATGAAGGAGCAGCTGGTGGAGATGACCGGCCTCAGCCCGCGGGTGATCCGTGTCTGGTTCCAGAACAAGCGGTGCAAGGACAAGAAGAGAAGCCTGCTGATGAAGCAGCTGCAGCAGCAGCAGCCCAATGACAAGACGGTAGGAGGACGAACAAACTCCCCTTCAAACCGTTCATATTGACATTATGCTGAAATACGCACGGAATAGACGACGTTAGGTTAAAACGTATGTATTGTATTCTTTGACCAAAATAGACCCCAAATGTTGCAACGCTGTCTGCTCTTACATTATTAATAAAGACGTTTAACCCCTGAGTAAAGGTAGCCTGTATTTAAGCGGCATGACCTATGAGCTTGCAGAGTAGTCAAGTCAATTTTATTCATAAAGCTCCAAATCACACATTTGTCTCACAAACGACAGGGGCGATGTAAGGGTCCCAGGGTTTATGTTGGGATGTGTGCATAAACTGATGGATGATAAAGGCATTGAGCTGTTTTAAGGGCTAGGAGTGTTATAGATGAGCACATACAGGGCTGTGAGGTCAAACCTGAGCAAGAGCAAACGCACACAGCAAGTTTCCACCACGCACAAACACATTCATCTGTTTCTTTGTTTATTTGCGTGTTTGCTTGTTTATTAATTGTTCTGCTGACTGGTGGATTCATTTCAAATACCACCCCCCTTCCCTCATCACCCCCCACCCCCCCCCACACCCAGCCACCCACACCCATCATCTGTAATCACCCACAGTGTAACGATGTGTATACTGGGTGCTGACCATGACACGTCCTCTTGCAGAACATCCAGGGAATGACGGGAACCCCGATGGTGGCAGCCAGTCCGGAGCGGCACGACGGCGGCATCCAGGCAAACCCGGTAGAGGTGCAGAGCTACCAGCCGCCCTGGAAGGTCCTCAGCGACTTCGCCCTGCAGAGCGACATCGACCAGCCGGCCTTCCAACAACTGGTTCGTAACCGTTTTTGTTTACTATAAGTCATTAAGGCACTCATGCTTTAAATGCATTTATTTATTTAGTTGTAATATTAGATATTCAATTTCTATTCTGAACATTTGTTTTTCAGTGGTTCCTCCATGCAGAAAAATCCAATTTCATCTGTATGGAAAATGTATTTTAAATAGCGATTTGGCCATACAAATATGTGCTATTTGTGTGTAGTCTTCTATCCTATGTTAGGGTTTAGACTATCATGGGACGATAAAATTCTGTATTGAAACCAATATTTACAAAATTAATTTAGCTGGTCCTTTTCTCTATGCCTTTGGATCTTTGTTATTCAAATTCATGTTTCCGTGGACATTAAGATGTGCATCCTCACACCTATTAAATGACATGTTGGTGCAGATGTTTTCTTAGTTTTCCGACATGATAAAACGTAGTTTTATTTTTCTTCATGAACAGTCTAACAGGAGCAGTGCTCATTTTAATGAAGCTGGTCTAGGTTGTTCAGCACCATAGACTTCTGATATCTACTACTGCTCTCAACTGCTTCATAGTTTTCCGTTAAATTCATATCTAAGATAGATGGAGGCCTGCTCATAACTTGGCCTTTGGATTCTCTCGGAAAAAACAACTGTGCCGTCAGGGATGCTCTTGATGTGGAAACACAGACGGACCAATGTTGGCTTTTAAACCTTTTATTGTTACTTTTTTTATTTCTTTTGGAGTGACGCATCACAGACAGCATGACACAATCTCCCGAAATCTCCTAAAATGAGCTCCAGGATAGAAGCGCTGAGGCTGCAGGTGGACACAAAACAACGTCCTGTGTTCCTTCGCCACATAAGTGGATTATTAGCATTTATGACAAGAACTGGAATGTGACACGCAATTCATCCGTTCTTTGGTTGCGGGAAAGCTGAGCTGTGTTTAGACAAGTAAAATTGTGTTAGTTATGGATTGAGTAAACATTGGGGAACTATCTTTTAGTTGAAGACCAGGGTTAAGATCTCAGCTATGGATAAATAAAGAATGGCTATAATTAAGACATTACACCCAGCAGAGTATTTATATATATATTTATTTATATATTATATAAATAATTATTTATACAATTATCACACAGAGACTTTAATCTTCAATAAAACAGATAATCCATCACAGCGAACATCAAGTCTGCTTTTCTCGTTGTAAGTTAGACTACTGTTTTGTTGGAGTGCAGTAGCCTACAAATCAATCTACAATTAACAACAACAATTACTGTCAATCAAACTCTGACACCTATAACATGCATTTTCACTGTGATGGATTACTAAACTCAAACAATTAACTTTCAAGTCTTTGCAAGTTCATTTTTGCAAATATACCCAGTGAAATGATTGGCTGCAGTAGCCTACAATAATGTAAAGAATACCGGTTTGTAAATGTATCCACACAGCGCTATTACCTGCCAGCATTTAGTCTGTGCCTCCATCCTACCTGGTGTGAGATTGAATTTGCGTTTCCAGTCATCACTCCGACACAAACTGTATCCAGATGTTTCTGACCGCTGCTTGATGTGCCCCGCAGGTCAGTTTCTCAGAGGGAGGACCGGGTTCGAACTCGACGGGCAGCGAGGTAGCGTCCATGTCGTCTCAGCTTCCAGACACGCCGAACAGCATGGTATCCAGCCCCATCGAGGCCTGAGCAGACGCCGCATGGACGGACTGAACTGAACACACAGCCCCTGTTCATCCCATCCCTCCCGACTGCACCAAACAACCCCCCTGGTTGTATTTTGACACTGTGAAGACAATCATGGGATTTTACCACAGCCACCCATTCTAATGTCCATCCAGAAGAGACAGAAGGATGCGTCATCATGGCCGGTGCTGCACGTTCACACGCCTGGTTACAGTTGCCAAAACGAGAAGACATGAACCGGAATCCATCGATAAATGGGACCTCTGAGTAGGAGAGAAATCTAAATCCTATAGCCTGTTGCGAAATGCTGTGCGCTACTTTGAATAGAAAACAATGACTGGTGATTTTTTTAATTCGATACAGGCACCTCATCATATAATAGACCATTTGGAGGGGGACAGCACTATTTTTCTTCATTTAATTACACGATTTCCTTCATGACCCAAGTACTAAAGCATTTGCAACAAGGTATACCTCTATTTTGCCACAAGCTTCGTGGGACATTTGTGTGAGTTAGTGTCCGTCCAACAATTTTTTTTCTTTCCCAAAGATGTGTATAATTAATAATAAGTTAAAAATACCGTTAGCTCTGGAAGAAAATGTTTCGTTTGTTCCCGTGCAACAAAAATTATTTATTATTTATTGTCGACAAATTTGCCACCTTTTGTGTAACTTTCTTAACTGAAGTAAAAACAAACAAAAAAAGATTGGAGTTTGGTCTGTGGATTTTCTATCACAATTTAATTTTTATTGTTTTTGTTTTTTTAATAATTTACAAAATAGGACAATTGGGAGAGTTTGACTTTCTTTAAAGTGTTTTTTCTCTTTGTGCATATTTACACATGAGGGGAACATCAGATGTCCTGTGGTTAATTGGGTGTCATGTTGGTGCAGATGCTGTCTCAGTTTACCTATAGGCTGGCTACCTGCTTTAGAACAAACTCCACTGCAAACATCTAGACCTTAACAAAACTTCGGACTCCTAATGTTATTTTCTTCAAAAAAAGTGATCAAATCTGACAGTGAAATTTTAAACTGATGAATCCGTTTCAAGAAATGTTCAGAACTAAATATCATTATCTTGATTCTCATGCTGTCATCTGTCTTCATCTTTTACACGACAGACAAGTACAATAATGTCACCTCAATGGCAACATGTTTTCATGTTTTAAGAAAATCTGAATCTAAATGACTTCAGATAACTATTCCTGGCACTGTGGCTTTTTGCCACCAACCAGCCAAATCCGAGATAAATATAAATATTAGACACAAATGGAGGCAATATGTAGTCTGAGTTTAGGATTTAAGTGCCTGACTTCTCTATCCCATACAAGAATAATATATGTGTTTGCTGGGATTTTGATTGTTCATATAAAAGCTTTGTCAGAAGTTGTTGCTTTTATTCTTCAGCTATGAAAAAAACAACAGGAGAATATTTGTCACAATTTGATGATGAGAGTTTGGGAGCCGCCACTGATCCTCTGTGTCATTTAAACCAACAGTATGTAAAAAAAAAAAAGTGCCACCACAATTTATTTTTTACTTTATGTTTTTTAAAGCTGATTATTGTGTGATTATCTGTATGAGCTGCATCAACCGCATGAGCAGGAAGTTCTTTATTTTTCTAAAAGAAAACACCAATACCTGATCAGGGAATGTTTCAATATGTGTGTGACTGTGTGCCCTGAACATTACAAATCTGTAATTTGGTTAATTACTTAATCTTTGGCTTGGGCCCGGTCCCATGAGAGACCTATGTCCTTCAGCTCAGCATCAACCTCCCAGGTGGTGTCCATCTGAGGGCGACTTTGGGGATTCGTGGTGGTGGCATCCTCAGTACGTGTCCAAGCCAACGGAATCTCCTGCCTTAATTTCTTTGGCTATGTTGTTGCAGCTTGTGACCTTATACAGGTTCTCGTTTGAGATTGTGTTAGGCCAGTATGAATTCTGAACCACTTGGTTAATGCAGACACTGAACACTCTCTTTTCCACAAGTTTGAGATTGTTCATGGAAATATGTAAAGGTGAAGTTCCACGGAAAGTGACAAGGGTTGACGATGTCATTCTGTCAATGCATCACTATCACTGTTTCTCTGCTTAACACTGCTTAATTCCACACTGCATCCTCTTATCTCCTGTCCTGTGAGCTTTCTGTGCAGCAGCACATTCCAGAAAGCCACGTGTCATACCATCTTACCCGGAACAGAAGTTATAGCCAAAGTTGACTAGTTTTAGATTTTTTTGACTTATTAATTATTTGATTATATTTTCAGAAAATCTGTCAAATTGTCCCTCTGCAGATAAATGCACTCATGAGGGGTCATTTAAAATGTAACCATATTAAAGACCAAATTACATTTGTGAATACTTCCAGCTAGCATTTCCCCATTGTAACTATTGAGAAATAGCTCATTTGCCATTAATACAATATACAACAACACAAATTGCTTACAGATGTCATAGTTGATTAAGAACCAAACAACCAATTAAGACAGGGCACTGAACACACTATAAATGGCTAAATTTATATAGCACTTTATAAGGTTTTTGCCACTCATTCACACATTGATAGCACCATTCAGTGGCTTGCCCACTTCAACATGTGGACAGGAGGAGATGGGGATCGAACCGTCAACTCTGTGATCAATGAAACATCCGTTCTACCACCTGTGCCAAAGCCACACCTCCATACTATGAATTCCCTCCAGGAATTGAACATACACAAATATAAATAGTAAATATCTGTCAATCTTTAAAAAAAGTAACAGCTGTTTTTGTCATGATATCTTAACTGACGCTGATATAATGGAATTCAACTGTCATTGCATGACAGAAAAATAAGGCTGCTAAAAATAGAATTAAAGACATATCAATCTTTTTAATTTCTTTAAATTTACAGTAAAATTAGTGAATAAAGGAAAACTGACATGCTGCTTACAATGCTGCTGCTTATATCTGGGACTTTAAGAGAGGGTTGCTCAGTGAGGTCATACAAGCATCACTGGGAGAACAGCAGGGGACAAGCTAACAGACAGCAAAGCATATTCTACAAAGTCAAACACAAGGATGCAACAGTCATTTACTGCAGCGGATTCAGTGATACTGCAAGGTGTTGGAAGCAATGACAAACTGAAAGTCTGTTTGAGTCCAGCTTGAGACCAACTGCAAAAACTGAGTCCCATTGCTTCTCTTCTTCGGGGACAGTGATCCATCCTCTTTAATTGCCACATTGTCATTGGGATTGCCTGCATATTTGTTACAATAACAAGTCCAGTTGTGACTGAGTCTGGTCTGCCTGCATCCAGAGAGCTGTAAGTGTTTTAGTAGAAAATAGGAGAAGAACTTTTCAACACAATACTAGTGCTTGTGCTGGTGCTCTGAACCAGCAGTGACACAATGTGTGGCTTTTATCCCAGACAACATGACCACTGTACATACAATGTGAAATTGATTTTTCTACAAAAATACACAAATTCAGAAAATATATAACTATCATGCAGCTTATTAATTTCAGAATAATGAAATAAATGTCCTTCATAGCTGGAGCTTTAATGTACTATATATATATATATATACATATATATATATATAATACAAGCTTTTTATGTAGTTGTCCAGTATGTCATTAATTGGAATTAAGAGTTAGTTAATGTGATATTAAGAGTAAATATGATGAGAAAACCATGATTGTGGAAGATTTGCGTCCAACAGTGAAGGCAAATGAAATGTCATGTTGAAATCTTATCATCATGTTGATGGAGTTTCCTTTGAGTCAGAGAATTTTTTACATCAGCTCATTTCAACAAGGTAATTTTTGCCACTGTTTTCATTTTGGCTTGGTTAAGTTTTCACTCAGAGATTTGTGTGCACCACATTTTACCAGGATGGTGATGGTATGCTTTAAGAAGTGTGGAAACTCTGATTTAAAGACTACATCACCAAATCTGGGGCAACTATGCAATGAATCAGAATCATTGCATAACATCATCAATTAATTCACAAATGACAAAACTACTGAGCAAGCACAAAACAAATTTGTACAATCAAACTGCAAGACAAGACTTGAGAGTGTGCTGGAACAGACAGAAAAGCTTAGAACAAGTTGAGAGTGAGCAAGGACAGAGGGCTTTATCTTCATACAAGTGTATTGCCTCTGGCATTTTCACTACATTGAGGAAAATGCCACACACTGCGCCTGTCTGTCTGGTATTTCGCCATCCGGAGAGGTGCAGTGGGGGGAGTGTCACTAGCAATCCAGCAATGCACTGTAATTTTGGTGTCAAGAGTCACTGTATTTTGCACCTTCTGCCTGCTGCTCAGAGCAGGTCAACAGCCAACTGCACAGTGCATCTGTGCACCCACATAGAACCCTTTTTATGTATTCTTTTCTTATCTGTTTCACTTTCACTCTACACTTTACAATCAGCAAAAACATCTACATGCACTGCAATAATTTCCAAAAGCAAAGATAAATATCTTATTCTCAGCAGCAGCTGTCATCCACAACAGCGCCCATCCTGTGGGGCTTGTCTTCCAGTTTACTGATTCCCCATATAGCCATTTAAATGTTGGCTGTATGGTTAAGGTTTTGTTTAGGTGTAGACCTAAACAACTTGGTTAGGGTTTGGGAAATACCATGGTTTGGGTTAAAGTAAGTACCTTGGTTAGCTTTGGGAATCTTCATCACCATGGTTAAAAGAATAACTACTTGATTAACGCTAGGAAATGACAATGGTAATGGTTAAAAGAAACTGTGGGTAGGAAATGAACATTGGTCTCATGTGTCAAAGTTGCATGGTTTGTTGACGAATCCATCCACCACAACCCTTCTCCTCCTCCTCCTCCCTATGAAGTTTTGACTCCATATCAACTTTATGGTACTTCCACCTTTGATCCTGACAGACAAAAGTCATAATTCACACAGCCACTAGAGGTCGCTTGTCAGACAAAAGCAAACATAGGTCGAATTGAGCATGTGAAAAAACGACTGACCATGAAAATACCAAAAGTGCTCCACCAGGCCTTCTACGCACTGAGCGCAATGCTCTTGACAATGCTTTGCATTCTGCACCATAATTCACCAGTTTGTATTCACTTTCACTCAAACTCAGAGCAGAGTAAAGAGAATTTACCTAGAAGTGAAGTGTCATTCTGTTAGACTCCGCCCTTTAAGTAATAGTCCATCTGCTTTATCTTTTGTCTACAGACATAAAGAATTGACCTATTAGCCATGTTCAGACTGCATCAAAGAACCAAGCCTTCTCATTTATTTCAGACCACAGTGTTGACACAGCAGAGAAGCTGCCTCAAAGGACTCTGGATAAAAAAACAAAAAACAGAGTAGTCCAGCAAAAATGCTTGGCTTAATACTTATTTTAATGCAAAGCAACGTCAGGGCAGCGCACTGTGTTGGCCAATCAAATCTATGCACATGCAACCAGAAAGTACATTGGTATATAGCCATGGTAAATCAGCATTTGGAAATAACTTTTTGTTATTGTTATTTGTTTAGTTATTTTATAGAAGGCTAAAGCTACAGCAGCTAACATGGCACATGGAATTTCATGCAGCTAGTGGCAGTCGTAACCCTGAGTAAATACACCAGTACATTTGTTTTTAAAAGTATGGAGATATTACCTGTTTCTATTTTCCCAATGGGCAGCACTGATAAAGGACACAGAGTCCCCCCTCACTCTCAACACTGAGAGCGTGTATGAAGTTTCATCTGTAGAATATGTCAGACATAAGACATGCCAGATGTCTAGAGCAAAAACTCATATTACTGTAGATCCCTGCAGTGTATACAGGCAGATTCGTGAAGATCCAACCATGTGCAAATCTGATCTTACCTTACGAGTGAGATTTTCCTGACTGCCATAGTTATCTGTATGACATTGGCTTTCTCCAGTAAATAAGGGAGAGTAGGCATTGACTTACCGGGTAATAAGTCCTTCCTTTGAGGCAGCCATTCATTTCCATTTATTTCACTACTTGGTGTAAATACATTTGCAGAGACTTGACTTAATGGCTGCTATTATTGTTGCTGCCAAAGTTACATTATTGTTGCATGGTGATGCAGTGCAGATTTTTCAAACCAATCTGCGCTTTAATTGTACCACACAACAGTATGACATCATAAAGTAATAATTGCTTTAATATTAATAATTTAGTAATAGTCTAATTAGTAATTTTACCCTACTATTAGTTTTAATAGTAGCCATAATAATGAATAGAAAGTAATGGCTGCCTGTTTGGTAGGAAAACACATTCAGAAATTTTTTACACTTTGGTGTAAAAGATTATTTAGGAAAAAATGTAGATCAAAATGCCCTGATCTAGTTGTCACAGTCAGATGTATGCATGAATTCTGTTAAATCAGGTTCATCATTGTGAACCAGAAGTCATGTTAGCTGAGTTTGTTGAGCCTCCACAGAGTGACTAAGGAAAACACAGAGACAGACTCGTTGCCTACAGTTGTGCCTCTCCTGTGTTGTATTGATGGGGATCTGGGCAGGGAAAGCTAAGAATTAGGACAAAGAGTCCTGATAACATACCCTACAGGTTTGTCTGGCTCTGGGACTGTATTCAGAGCCGATGGAGAGATGGAACAAAAGCAGCACTGTACCTTGGGCAGGCTGAAGGAAACAATTGTGGGCCTCTGGATGAGACCACATTGAATTGGGATGGGAAATGGGCAAGGGAACTAATCCTCCCAGAAATCTGGCGCCTGACTCCTAAAAACCCACCAGGTTAGTAGTGGGAAGTCAGTCAAACCTTGTAAGGAGTTGAATGCAAGTGACACTGCTTGTATCAGTTCTATTTACTTCCCTATGCCATAAAATCATCTTTAATGTTCTCACTGGGAACCAAGTTTCCAAGTGTTCTTCAAGGTGCGAGGTTCAAATGTTTGGTTCTCTACACAATAGCCAGGGGAACTGTGTAGTCAACCAACTCACATGTTATATTAATATGTAAATACAGACTATGAACATTTCATATTTGGCATCTGGCTATTAGCACGCCACTCCCTGCAGCATTTCACTTCATGTGAGCAGCAGCAGTGATACTGTCACTGAGCAGTGCAGCAGCAGCAGTTTAGGCAGAACAAAAGAGTGATCAGAGCCTTTTGCAAATGTTGTGTTACATATTTGTTTTAGTGAAAGGAGTGTGTCAAACGTAAGCATGACTAAATATATGAAGCCTCGCCAGTGGACTGAATAGGCTGAAAAGTTACACTGCTAAGTTTGAAAGCTTTGGGTGAAACAAACTGACTGGTCTTAGAACCTTATCAGTACTCGGGCTAAAAATCTGAAAGTCTAAAAGTCTGTCCTGATGATGGTGCAACTGCAGCTGCCAAAAGGCATTGACAGATAATGAGGCAGTTGGTGCCTAGGCACAGAGACACAAAAGTCCCCCCAACTGCTCTTGATGGATGTTCCACTGTCTTAGTTGGACATTTTTTGAGCAAATTTTAGCAAGGAGGTTACATTCTCACTGCGACCTTAGCGACACCTATATAGTGCTATTTTGGCACAAAGGTTACTGAAATAACCCTTCTGAAATTTTGATCCAACAAAAGCATGTGCATTAAAGTGTGGAGTATTTTACTGCTTCTATGTCTAACCCTAACAAAACAGACATGTTGGGGGGTCACTAGTATAAAAATAAGAAATATTTCAACATTTTGCAAAATACACTTATTTGCTAACAACAGTTCGCCCACTCATCATCTCATGTCGCCCCCCTAAAAAAAACAAATTAGGACATTTCCCAAATATTCAGCTGAACAATGAGTTCTGCCATCCAAAGAATTATCAGCAACAAATTAGGTTACCACTATCAAATTTAGTTACAACTGTCTACAATCATGCTTTAGAATTACATCGAGTGTCATTATTCATTTTTGATGTGGCTGAGGGGCAGCTCTGATTGGCTTGTCTAAATGATATTAATACATCGCATTAAAAAAATGAGTGAGGAGTTTGATGCAACATGCTGTTCAGTGCTCCTGGCCCCTTTGATTGTTTTTTTTTTTACAATTACTGTGCTGATTAGAGTGTTACATATGTTGACCAAAACTATGACCATAGGACAATAAGGTTGTTAAATAGTTTTGGTATTTTTGTTTTACTTCTATAAACACAAAAAGAGCATAGATGCATCACATGAAACAATATTTACAGCAAAGAAAGCCAACCCAGGAGGAAACTGCACAGTTATTAACATGGTGTGTTTATAGATTATACAGCACTATAAGTGAATACTGTGTAAGCATAACTGTCTGTATTAGACTAAGTCAGATCCATCTGTTCATAACATAGCTCGCCTTCTCTTTAATGTTTTTATTAAAGTTTTACCTTGAGGTGTACGTGCTTAGGCTGCTAATAATATAGCAATTCAGTCATATTTACCAGCAGTAACCAGAAGCTGTTCATCTGAATGCATCTGCAGGGTATTAGAGAGCCTCCAGTCATCACGCAGATAGCATCTCAGAAACCAAGGCAACACAAATCCAATGTTGTCTGCTGAGACACCAGAGCCCCAAAAACCATCTGACTGGGCTTCATGGATACCACTTTTTGGATATGGGATGTGATGCATTTCAGAGAACAAGAATGAGTACTGACTGGTATAATAGAGTCTCTGGGTACGTCACACTATGAAAAATACACAGATATGAGGCAGAAAATTGGCAGAGTGGTCTTTTAATGGAAGAAGTTGAATTTGGGCATGCTTATTTGAGAATTATTTAAGAACCGGTGTTTTTACAGTATTAGGGACTGTCTGACATGTTAAACCAAGAGGTGAGGGAAATACAGGTACCTTTTCTTGTTTCATTCTAAAAACAAAGCTCTGAAATGTTTTTGGAACAGACTTGTAAACATCTGAACAGATTAAATAATTAATTCCTAGAAGTAAATTGTTGTGGAAATAGGTTATAATGTGATATTCAAGACATTCACATCTGCTATTGTATGATACAACCCAAAATGAACATTGTCTTCTTATAAAAGTAATTTAATGCAATAAAGAAAAAACAATAGTCAAAGATCCATACATTGAACATTGCTGTTTAGAAACAAGTATATTTTTTTCTTGTCAACAACAAATGTGCAGAGCCAAACCAACAGTGAATGTATCTACTAACCAGTATCGTGTGTGTATCACAGCCTGATATGTTCTTCCTCTGAGACATTAGAAACTATTAAAAACACATCAGAGACCCACACTGTTGTTCTGTCATCACCATGAACACACACACTGTAGTTTATTTGGATTATTTGGTCCCACACACACTGTCCTGGGGTCTGATGTATAAAAAGCATTTCAAACACATAAACTGGTAGTTTAAAACAGGAAGTATGGTGAGAATGTGTGCTCCTCAAACACACTTCAGACCATGTACTCTGGGTTTTCTCACTGACGCCACACAACTGGTGAAACTGTGCTTCTTTTTGTTGTTCTTCCCATTAACAGGTCTTAAGACTGGTGGGGGAGACATCTAACTGTGGGAGCTGAAATCGGGCTCTTGCTCATGTGCACAATTTCACAATGATTGAGATTTATTAAAACAGAACTGTGCATATACAGAGTTTTTGCATCTGGTCCGTGGTGTAAATGCATATTAAAGTAGCACCAAATGTGTCGCTGAAAATAATCCACAACAAATGCACTATTTCCTCCTGTTTGAGTATTGTTTGGATAAACTACAGTGTACAGCTGTTTTAGGAAATTACTGAGCCTTTTTTCAAAATGAAACCATATATTTGTGATCTATTTTTAAAGATTTACGCTACAGAGCCTCTGTAAGTAGGGAAGTCAGACAGTACTGAGACGGACTAACACATTGTTGGTCTTTTCATGAGATTTGTTGACAATAAAAAATATATAAAATAACACCAGTCTTATCCTTTAATGGTATTCCAATGGAGAATGGAAAATTAAGAAATAAATGACCAGAAATGTTATATAATGCTTGTTTTTTTCCCCTTATTTGAGTATTTCTTTGCTGTCAATAAATTGGTTTTTATAACATTGCAAAGCGACTGGCAACCAGTCCTGGGTGTACCCCGCCTCTTGCCCAATGTCAGCTGGGATTGGCTCTAGCCCCCGGCGACCCTCTGAGGATAAGCGGTATAGAAAAATGGAATGGAATGGAACACTGCAAAGCATATTCTGAGGACATTAAAGCACACACTCACATATACAAAAACACACAGTGGCAGGCCTATCTATTCTCACAGAGAAGAAAAAAAAACCAATCAAATATACAGGTTATCTGTCTGAAAAGCTATGGAAACACCAAATTCTACTTTAACTCTGTTGGCTGATGGCCAGAACAGATAGCTCATATTAAAAATTAAACAGAGATACACCTTAATCATTATCTTAGGGAAGCAGTGGACTGGGACTGCTATGCATTAATGCTCTCTGACTCAGTAGGCATTTCCATTATTCCATGTAGCCATGCAGTTATGGACAGCGACAGCACGGGATCCAGTGGATGTTTGAGTTTGTATTTGAATGTGTGTTCCAGACTCTCTCTCTCTCTCTCTCACACACACACACACACACACACACACACACACACACACTCACTCACACACTCAGTGCTTTCTAACTTCACACACTATTCACTGAAATCGTCAGTGTGATCTTATTTCAGATCCAAATATGATTAAGGACAGAAGTCAGTGTTACATGGCAGAAGCTGCACTGACAGACAATCATCAACGTCATCATCAGGATCTAGCATCACAGCCTTCTAACATGTCTAACTCCTCATGAGCATTTCCTGCAGTACTAGATGTCTGAGACTAACCCCTAATATTCATTTTGTACAAGGTGTCCATGTCCAGAAACATGAGCAGAGCAGTCTCACCTGTGGGTCACGCCAGACTATTTTCTCCACTCTGCATGCACCCAGTCTATTTTTGCTAATGCACATTCAGAGTATCTCATGGAAACACCACAAGGACATGATAGATTGTTTTTAAAAGAAGGCCGCACTTTCAGCTGCATTACTGCACAACTGTATGCTTTGGAATATATAATATAATGTTGTCATGTAAAGAATAAGTGACTTGTAGGTGTAAAACATGCCAAAAAAGAAAAGAAAGATAAAAGTAATTTTCAGTGGACTATAGCTGTGTTTTCTTCATATGCTTCCCTAAACAAATAATGCTGACGTCAATCAGATAGACTGCATTATTTGTGCTTTGCCAAATATTGTATTTAGATTTATACCTCTAATATGTATACTGAACCATACCAATTGAAGAATGCGCTTCATAATGCCAGAGGCAGAGAGTCACGAGAGAAAAGAACAAAAACAGAAGTATTAAATCTTTAGAGAAACATTTTGTTTTCTCTTTGTGGAGTTTAATTGGCAGTGACATTCTAAAGTCACAGCTTTATTGAGGTTTGTTGGCACACATATTCCATATATTCTTGGTAGTACAAAACAGTCAAATATGTTGTATACTAACAACAAAAACAGTACACTATTGCAGTTAGTATACATAGAACATACTGTAATACTGTATGGAATTGGGACACAATGGGACAGAAGAGAGAGAACAACACTTCCAGCTACATTACAACCTGGAGACAGACAGGAAAGTTCAGTTGTTTGTTTGTTTTGTACCCAAATCAGACACATTTATCAAGAGCTCAAGAGCTCATGGAACCAGCAAAATATTTCAGAGCATGTTATAACCTGAGAGAAAATCAGAACAACACATTCAGCTGCTGAGCCCACACGAATTCTGAAAACCTCTTTTTGATGTTTTAATCTCTATCTTTACATTAAATATTCTCCACATTAATGTGTCATTACTGTACATTGTTAAACTATATCTCATCTTATATAGGCTTTCTAATCTTTTTTTTTTTTTGTAATTTGTTTTTCTTGTATCATAGTATACTTTTCTCTATAGTTCCAGGTTTGAACAGTGTAGAATAGTGGATGTTGTACAAAATATGTAGTAATTTGCAAACCCAGTTGCAATTTTGCTTTTTTTCTTACAGTCTGAAGGTTTGTACAACCTGGTTTGGCAATATGTACCTAATTATGGTTATGTCAATAAAGCTAATTTGAGTACATAAGGGACTGAAGGTCTGAGACACCTCTGACTGATCCTATCATAATGGCTCAGTGTATAAGAACAAGATTTAGTGTTACAACAGTGTCACAATGATTTTAATAATACCAAGGAAGAGGATTTGGGTCATTTAAAAATGTTCTGAGATGAATCTTAGGAGGCTGAATAAAATGGGGTGAAATATAATGACTTCTTTAAATTCAGAATTTTTCTCAAAATGCTTTTTGACTTTTTTCTTTGGATCCTAAAAGAATCTTAGACCTGTGCTCTTATTAGCTAACTCAATTTAAAAATACCTTTAAAATGTTCTTCACAGAACAGGTGAATGTGCTGCTCTCAGCAATCGGCATCAATTTGACAATCAGATGACATTATTTTTCTCCCCCCGCAGCCGCCCACACAGTGCAGAGTGTTAGTGTGGCTAACAGCGGCTTTTTCTCTCTGTGTCTGAGGCAGCATGAGGCTCCTCGAGCTGTTTGCATTGCTGGCGCTGGAGAACGGGGTGGCCGAAAATGTTAGTTTGTGCTTGGAGGAAGCTAAATCTCCACCGTCTGATTCAGCAGAAGGAGCATCAGCACACCACTCTCCTCATATGAATGTGCAAAACAAGGCAGAGTGGCAGCGTTACAAAACAAATCAGGTATGACTTTAAAGCACTCCAAGTGATGTGCTGTCTGCTAACCTTCATCCTCTGCTACTATCACAGCCTCTCTGCGTATGAATACGATAACGCACTTGGCTTTAAAGCACTCAGACGGGCACAGCACCTGAGAGTTTTGACCTTCCTTGTTTTGATAGGCTGGATTTGCGTGCTCAGGGTCACCACTGAAATTAGCACAACAACGTTGGAAACCAAAACAAGCTTGACTGGAAAATCATTGAAAAGGCTCTTACCTGGTATGCATATCACACCAGGAAATTGATTCTGGCCCCCATCATTTTAAGCGCCACAGGACAGTTCTTTTCAGGCAATATTGTTTTTTCCACAACTTGGCCATTGTTCACAAAGAAAGGAAAAAAAATCGGTTACTAACACCAGTGAGAGTTAACTTCACAATGATACTCTTCAATTGGTTTGTATTTGTAATTATTGTTATTTTATTTATACAGCACATATCAAAACTCAGTTACACAGTGCTTGACACAGAATTGATAAAAACTGATAAGAGTGAAACGCATGCTTACAAGAGATTAAAAAAACTTTGGTTTCTACTGCAGATGCAAATCTTTAAAAATGGCTCACAAATATATAGTTTAATTTTTAATATAAGCTCGGTAATTTCCTAAAAACAGCTGCTCACAAACAGCAGGAAATACTGAATTTGTTGGGGACTACTTTCAGCGGCGGATTAATCACAATTTGGTGCTCTAATGAGTATTTCAGGCAGTAGGAATCAAAATAAACTACATTTTGTGTGTTCATGGTAATGACGGAACATGTCAGCCAGTGCAACAGTGTGGCTCATTGATGTGTTTTTAATAGTTTTTGGACAACAATGGAGCTCTATGGCACAGAGGGAGAAGATACACACACAATACTTGTTAGTAGGAGACGTTAATTGTTGGTTTGGGTCTGAACATGAGATTTTCTGATAAAAAGAAATTTTGAATAGCACCACACCTATCCTTTAGATTTCTATATAATGTAGACCTATACATAAACCTTCTCCACACTACATAACCATAGCATATAACACACACACACACACACACACACACACACACACACACACACACACACACACACACACACACACACATTTATTCCATAAATTGCAAATATGTCAGTGCAGCATTTTATACATGTTTTTCCAATTTGTATCTGATGTATAGCCAAGGATTCAAAATGAATTTATCTGGGTTTAAACAACACAAAGCAACAGTTAAGAAAATACTGACTCTAGTACCAAGTAAGTGTGTGTGTCTAGTGTAAGATGAATGTACCTATATTTTATTAAAATAATACGATGCTCCATCAGAAAGTTGGTTATAAATTTGTAGACCTCAAGCTTGCACCAAAAACCTGAACAACTGTCAAGGAAGATCCTACATGGTCAGAAAAACTGGAGTGAGGCATCAATGACAGAATTATGACAAGTAAAGACTTTTGACAGCGCTTTTCAAAAAGGAGTACTTTACATTATATTCCACACTATGAGGAACGGTGCTCAATGGAGGACCTCATTGGATGATTGTAGGGACAAGGCCAAGGCTCTCCGAGAGCCACTTTCCTCCAGCTCTTGAGTTGGATGCAAGCTTCTGCTCTTGAATGATGAATGGGCTCCTCAACTAGTGGATCTGTAATGAGGCATTCGCAGTCATGACAACTGGAGTCTGCAAAGGTCAGAGGTGTAAAAGAGAGATAAGAGCTGCACCATGCATTCATTCATATATATATATATATATATATATATATATATATATATATCATCTCTATATATATAGAGAGATGATTTTACGGGATCTGTCTTTTGTCAAAAGACAGAAATGTGTGATAGTAAAGCTTTGATTTCCAAAATCTGTTCTGTAGCATTTTTTTCCTCTGGTTTGAAGGAGAGAGGACAACAAACAAGGCCTGTATTTTTCTCTCAGTTATGGGCCTGCCCCTTGTGACTGCAACTGCAGGGCGGTGGGTGGTGGTAGCCTGTTTGTCAAAGGCCCACTAGCCTTGTCCATTTTGACATTCACATGGGAGCAGTAATGATCCTAAAAGCTGCAATTAAGCTGACTGTTGCGTTCCGGGGAAGCGCCTGGTGCCGGCACTGTGCTGCATCTATTATTCCCAGTGGGAATACTCCCTAAAGAACAGCATTTTCTCTCCTCCCTGCTCTTTTTCCCAGCTCACATAACTTTTATTTCTCTTTCCAAAAATTCTACGATTGCACATAAAGTTTTTCCTAGGGTAGATATAATGGATTTTAATTTACAACCATCACAAATCAGAAGTAGGTTTTCAATCAGCTATAAATATAATACATAAATAATTTTAATGGAGTCTAATAATTATATAGCAGTTGGTTATTTATATAGTTATACAGTTAGTTGTTGAACTAAACAACAGCTGCAATCCTGCACTAGTAATTTTTGTTTTTCAATCAGTGTTCTCAGATTGATTCAATTCAATGTAAATTGAAAACGTCAATTAAGGTTTTCAGGATTAGGAGATTCTGAGGTGGAGTTTTGTGTTGCATGCTGTAGTGTGCCTGGAGTTAATGTAGCAGGTAATCTTTAGCAAAAACACAGAACAAAAAATAATAATAAATTGGATTTTTGATATTTTATTTATTTAGGTAGCTATTTATATTTTCTGTAAATTATATTTCTGAACATGAAGGTCTAAATGCTGTTTAAAAGCCTTCTCTCCACACTGCCAGGAAATAAACTTGGATGGAGAAATACTGAGTCCTTTATAGGACTAGGTATTAACCTCAATACATTCTGAGTACCAACTAAAATGTGTTCGTATAGCATCAAGCATGGACAGCTGTCAAGTATTGAACACTGCTGAATTCTTGGTCAGATTATTAGTTTATTAGTTTACTTATTCTTTGATCAGGTATAACTTTTTTTTTACTTTCGGCTTTTATCAGGCAAAGCTTTTTATATAAACATTTAAACATTTAGCACTTTGATAAAATGACAAAAAATCACCAAAATAAGGTATTAAATTCTTAAATGTAATGTCAATGATATAGACATCTAGCCCTAATTTTATTCATTGATTATTTGTTAATGTAAAAGTCTAAACATCCTGGAATCCACGAATAACCCCGGTGTCTTTTCAGTTGTTTTATGGAAACTTCACCCTCAGCCCCACTGCCACCCCCTCAAATTGCCACAAAAAATACAGAGGACATAACCTCAGTGTCTCTACAGGAGGGCAGTGCGGTGCAGCATTACTGCAGTTTACATGCAGTACAAATCGAGACATTGATTGGTATATCAGACATACCCGGTCACTTTTGGCTCAACCCAACATCACACACTTGTTAAATGCCTGATCACTGACTGAAGTGTAACTGAATCAAACATAAGTCTCATAACTGCTTGTGTAACACCATAATCAAGTGATACACAGTTTATTTTTGAATATCTACAATAACCCTCCAGACATAGCCATATGTCAATACCATTTAGAAAAATGTATTATCAGGAGCTAAACAGGGAAAACTGGGGCTTATTGATTGGGTATTGGCTAAGTTGATGGCTACAGTATAGTACAACAGTAATCATGCATGGCAGCCTGGGAATAGTAGAAGCACAGTGTGCAAGAGGCCTCCACTGGGGAAAAAGCAGGAAAACGAGATGTACAGTAAAACAGCAGGTGGGCAAATCTATCAAAGCCCCTTAGCAAACACAGACAAAAAGGGGGAAAAATCATTTTAATTAGCTGAGTGAATGCGATTTGCTGAATGTGAGGGGAGCCAGGCTCTCTCCTCTGCACATTAAAATTGGTCTAATTTTCTTTGCAGAAAAAGTCCCATCTGAGCAGCCCTGGCCGCAGTCAATCATGTTAAAAGCTACGGGTGCTTAATTTGATTTACCAATATAAAATGCAAATGAGGTGATCAAGTGGAGTGGAAGCCAGGAGTAGGAGGCTCTTTTAAGCCATCAAGTTAAATGGGAACAGACAGTAGACTGGCAATGTAAAGAATGTTTTAGCATTTTCGTTTGATTAGCGCTACAAAAATTTAATTAGTATGGCTAATTGCTTGACAAATTGCTCCACATCAGAAAAAAAGGCAGAATATATTCTTAATACACTACAACACCCCCAAAGTCTATGTTCTCTCAACCCATATGTTACATTTTCAGCTCAAACTAGGCCTTTCTAATATGTGAAAAGCCTAATTAAATAAATGGAAGATGGCACAACAGTCCCTTACAATAGTGAATGAGATAATGCCTGTAATTAGGCCCGTACAAGCCTGGCCATATGCCTCTGTACAGCACTTAGGCAGGACTAGGCTGTGGCTGCAAGAACAAATCAAATAACTGTGTGCAGGGAATGCTCCTGGGATTCAGCCTTCTTATGTTAAGCCACCTAACCCGTTATGCACCATTCGTTTCATTATTACAAGCCCACGCTGGCTGTGCCACAAGTGACCAACTGAGAGATATTTCTACTAGAAGGAAAACAGACGTGTAGTAGTATCCAAGCTAATAACATGCCAGCCTTATGTGTTTTAAGATTGTGAACATGTTTGCAGAGTTATTTTATGCAGTAACTCAAAGCTATTTGGCTGCAACATCAGACTGAAGTATCTATCCACAGACTAAAATAATAGTCTGTTGCCTGGAGACAGGTCTAAAAATGACAGCCCACGTACTGTAGATTCACACTGAGACTTATTACATCTGACATTTGGTGTTATCATCCAGTGTCATTGTCTTCCTTCACTGTTTCCCCAGCCACCCAAAATCACAATTTGATCATTGTACGTGCACAGATCCTTGGTAAGAAAATATGACTGTGTTAATTAGAATAGCTACAACCTATGAAAATGCCAATGTTAATTAAAGTTTAATTAGGGTATTTTGTGCGTAAGGAGGCATGAATGTAAGGGGAACAATGTCTTCCTCTAACTCTATGTTGTCCTTGTTCTCTGTGTACTATTCTATCTGTACTAGCATAACATCATCCAAAACTCTGTGGCCACATGACTACATCAGCTGAGCAATCAACTGGGACATCTAACTTATTTAAGGTGTGACCTTCAACATACAAATGCATGCTAGGATGGGAAGATGTGACACTTTATGACAGATGTGGAGCTTTAAAGGAAAACTACCATTTGTTAAACATGGATTTGATATTTGTAGCTCTGACCATCAGTTATGATAACAATGCACTCACCATGTTCATTACTGAGATCTTGGAACACACACACAAGAAAAAGCAAGAAACACAAGCAGTCAGACAATCAGATGGAATGTAAACAAGCCAACAGTTTATTCCGATTATCTAAACCACTTTATTTGGGCATAAAGCTGAAAGTGGGCACACTTGAATTGTTGGTTATAATTCCTACAAAAACTAGAGTAAGTACAGTAGGTCAAACCTGAAACAGGAAGTGGGTCTGTCAACTGTGATGGATGTATACAACAGACAGTTTGGATAATAATTTTACCGTTAGCCTTTGTTTTCTCTTCAAATAAGTTTGTTATCAACCTGTCTAACCGTCTGACTGCTTGTGTTTCTCAACCTGTCTGACCTATTTTTAGCATTGTTGCCACGTTACAAGATCTCAGCAATTGCTTTGGTGAGAACAATGTTATCATATCTAATAGAACCAATGGCAAGAGTGGGGTCATTCCTATGTTCCCAGGGTCCTATGTTCCCCAGATTTATATGGCACATAATGGGAACATGACAAATGGTCCTATGTTCCCGGGTTCTACATAATTATGTGCTCTCAAAGGGTCCTATGTTCCCAATGTCCTATGTTCCAGGGTCCTATGTTTCCCTGTTCTATATAGCACATAATGGGAACCTGAAGAAGATATTCCCCAGCTCTATATTCACTTTACATGACATGGGCTATTGTGGGAACTCGTCAAAGGGGTTTTCTGTCCCCCAGCACTGCCCTATGGTTCTCAATATAATGGGCCTACACTTGAGGGAACTTATCAAATGGTTGAAATCACAGTATGGTATGCAGCAATTAAACATTCTGGCTAGTTTTATGGATCAAACCCAACCCAAACAAGAGTTTGAGTCAAGTTTGAATAAAAAAATAAATAAAAAAATAAAAAATAATAAATAAATAATAAAATTTTACTAAATAAAATGTTGTGTTTATAAAGCTATTTTGAAGCCTTGTTCCAATAAAAAAAAAAAACTGGATAATATTTATGAAATATTTTAACTTAAAACGGGTCAAATTTGACCCAAACACAATAGGAAGGTTATGTTAATGTGTGTTAAAAGAATATTGACCTATATAATAATATAATATAGGACCCTGGAACATAGATACGCTCCTGCAAGAGTTACTATATGAAAAAAAAACCCGTTATGTCAGTCTAAAATGCTTAGTTTGTAAGGTCTTTAAAAACATATGAAATACTTTGTGTGCAAAGTTGACGGTTTGGTCCAAGGACCACTAAAGAGTAGCTCATAGTGTGTCCACACTCATATAATTGAAGTTCTTCTGAATCTTCTGACATGCATGAATGTGCTCTACAAGTTTCCTGGCAATCTGTTTGTTTAGACGTTGATATTTCTTGTTTACAACTGATATCTTGATATCTTGCTGTTGTGTTGCAAAATGCAGCAGCTAGGCTGCTAACAAAAACTAGTTGTCGATCCCACATCATCCCTATTCTTGCTTTCATTGGCCTTGCATGGCCTGGCCCCGTCATATATAGCAGAGTTGTTGAGCCCCTATTCTAGCTGCCGGCTCTCCGATCATGTGATCAAGGCCTGTTATCGGTTCCCCGTTCCTATTTTAAATCCAGAGGCAGCTAGAGAGACGCCATTGGTGAAGCAGAACTACAAGCAGCTGTGACCACTGCAGAGTGAGTACTCCTTGTTTCAGTATGTCGCCAACATATACCCTGCCAGCTGCCATTTGCATTACATATATCAGAAGCGAAGAGCTACAGCACAGTGCACATCATGCATCATGATTTCTCTCTGATAGGAAGCACACAGCTGTTGTTGGCTGTGGAAGCAATCGCTAAGTTGACAGATGTCCTGATAATTACAACCTGAGTGCTTTTAAATGAAGATGTGCTGGGGTTTTGAATCATCAGTTTCAAGTTGTTTACTTAAAAAACAATGTTAACAATGTCATTATCCGAGCTCAAGGATTATTATTTACAGAGCACTACTAGCACCCATTCAGTTCATTCATATCGGCCTGTTCATGCACTTGTACATTGTTGATCGTAACAGTGAATGTGAACTATGATGCCACCCTGTAAACATCTGGGTCAATGATGTTTGCCTTTTTTGGATTTGATTTAGTGGTTATGTAATGCATTCAGATAATGGAACAGAAAATATGCTTATGAATCTTTTCTGGGCGTCAGGTATAACTATCACACAATATGATGCAATACAATGATAGAATACTTTATTACACAAGCACATATGAAATTAATACCTATAGATGAAAGAATGATGCTATAAAGGCAGTCCCCCCACAGACGAGCCCTGCAAACCTGTTATAATTTCTTGGCTGTGTGGCTCAAGTTGGTGCTTGCCTTGAGTGTATTGTTTAATGTGAAATATATACTTTTATAGTCATGTACCAAAGGATGAGGAAAGATAATTTTGATATTGCTGTATATGTAATGCTGTATTACTGATATTGCATAACATTTAGTCCTCCAGCACTATGGAGAAATTGTTAGCCTATAATATTTTTGTAATATTCCAATAGTTTGAAAATCATCTGTGCCTGCCATATCTTTCTGAACCAGTTAGGAATCAGATTAATTGTGTTTAATCACTGCCTTTTTATTGAATTTACTAGACTAAAATTCTATGAGTTACTCTAATAGTCTGCTTTGAATCTTGATTACAGCTTTATAGGTCTAAAATTCTGTAGCCTCACTCACCATGCAACCCTACGCAGGAACCTCATCTTTCAAATAGACAAACAACATAAAAATACTCCAAAAATAATCTTGCACTGCGGCCTATCATCACTAGCTGATACCACTAGGCAGAAATACTGTTGTCCTACAATATACAACAAGTATATGAAATATTGAAATCTCATTTAGAAAATGCAGTAGATTGTGATGAATTGTTTTTCCCCCCCTACTGTTAGTGGGATGTATCCTGTCCAACTGTCCATCCCTAATATCACGTCAAAATGTACCCATAACTCTGGTCTGTGAGAATGTATTTTTAAAACTGGGCTGAAACATTAAGAATTATTCTCTGAGAATGACATACTGTTCATTAGACTGACTGACACCGTATCTACACAGGAGGTGTAGCTTGTGCAGCATGTTAGCAGAGAAGCCCACGTGCAGCTTTGCAGAGAGTGTCTGGCCTGACACTCTCTTCGCAATACATCCAGATATTAAACATTTTCTAATTTGCATATTTATTTTGAACCAATGTGATTCAACAAATGTATTAGAGTAAGATCCTTTTTGTTTAACCCAAAACAGAAGTCTCGCTCAAGGAAAAGTCTCACTCTGAAATCTCACCAGAGGTTGAGTTGTTGAGTTGGAGATAAGAGTTTACATAGAGGAACTGCTAGCAAGAATTTATTTCTAACGTCATGGTTGAACATTTAGCTGATTTCAACAATGTAGATGAGGCATTTGAATTCGATGGATATCCCTATTTAAATGAGTATACGTATCTTCCTGCAACATGTCAACCTCTTGCCAGAGCAAGACTTTTTCTTGAGCGAGACTTTCTGTTCCTGATTAAACAAAAAGGATCTTACTCTTTAACAAATGGTCTGTCACTGTAGGGATGTTTTCCATAATGTTGTCAGACACTTTGAATAACAGTCTGAGCCTGTCAGTGGCGAAAAACAAGGACTTTTAGTGGACAGACCTTTCACGGGCGCAATTGCCCACAAGGATTACGTTGCAGCCATTGCAGCCTGTTTGTGGGTGCTGGTTGAGGCAATCTACTGGACCAATTCTAAAACATTTGGTAAGTATTAGTCATTTCGACCCCAAAATTTGTTTATGTTTATAAATACCATATCTATTGCCTTACATCCCTATGTGGAACTGTATTGTGCTGCTGTATGTTCTCTTTCCTCCTGTTCTCTCTCTCTCTCTCCCGCTCCCCCCTTCCCCCTTCAACCCAACCGGTCGAGGCAGATGACCGCCCACTTTGAGCCTGGTTCTGCTCAAGGTTTCTACCTGTTAAAAGGGAGTTTTTCCTTGCCACTGTCGCATAGTGCTTGCTCATGGTGGGAACTGTTGGGTCTCTGTAAATATAAAGAGTCGGTTTAGACTTGCTCTATTCGAAAAAGTGCCCTTTGTTATGATATGGCGCTATATAAATAAAACTGAATTGAATTTAATTAAATACCAGACTTTCCCTTTAAGCAAGAGGTTATCCAGTATTGAGTGTAGTTCACGCGCTCAGAACCCAATAAACAATCACTGTAGTTATTCACTTTAAACACAAGAAAATAGACTTGAAACCTAAGAATACACTTTGGGTCACGTTTACGCCCGTATACAGGTACTGAAACATGAACCGTTACACGGCCTGTGTAGACACCTGTATCAATTCTGTTAGACGTGCGCAAGACCGACGACTGACTGCCATCATTAGGTTCTGCCAGTAGTGGGCCAAAAATAGAAATACATTAAATAGCAAACATATTTGTGTACTGTGTGCACACTCCCATACTTAAGGTCTGGGTCTGTTTTTCCTGGTTTGGTCTAAACAGTTTGCATTTGTCCCTTTCCTGTCAGCTTCGTAAAGAAAAGGTTTTCCTAGTTTGGTGTGGAAGAGTTTGACTGGCCTGCACAGGGCCCTGACCTCAACCCCAGACAACATGGGATGAACTGAAACACCAACTGTAAGCCAGACCTTATCGCCCAGCATCAGTGTTGTACCTCAGTAATGCTCTTGTGTCTAAATGGGAGCAAATCCCTGCAGCAAGGTTCCAACATCTGGTGGAAAGCCTGAAACCAGAAGAGTGGAGGCTGTATAGATACATTGGTGATCAAATGTTACACTACATATACAATGGAATGTTCAGGTGTCCACATACATTTGGCCATATAATGAGATAAGTTGTAGCAATAAGGTGTAAAACAGGCACTTGTATAATACTGTTTTGTCTTATCTTTATATGTATGAGACACCATCTATATTCTTAGCGTATATATTGTGTCATGTCATAAAATATCATATGTAATATGTTGTTTTATGATATATTAAAAATCTATACAAATCTATACTATACTACAACTACAGAATGTACTGCACTGAGGTCAGAGCTGCAGCTCTAACACAGCAGCGTCACAGCTGCACATGGCCGTTACACTCAAGCACTTGCTGCTTCAGCCAGCTTTTTGTTTGTGGTGTTTTGTTGCAGTTCAGGTTTCAGTTTTGGGTGAGTGAGCCATATGTTACATGGAATAAAAGTAGGAATGAGAATGATTAAAATCAGCCATGATACAGTTAAAGGTGCTCTGTGGAGTTGTCCTGTAAACAAACTAAAGTTATGTTTGCATTCAGTGTTACTCACCAAAACTCATTCTGAGTATCCTTGAGGTCTAAATGTGTTGAATGCATTCCCTTCCCCATAAAACATTTGCAAAGCCAGTTTTTAAAAATATTTTGAAACCTGCATTATTTACATCCATGTGTTCTAGCAAACAGTCTTCTTCTTCCCTGACTTGCACATTACCGCCATTTGCAGGTCAGTGGAATGGTGTGAAAATGCGTATTGCGTTTGTCCTTCGCGTGCGTCTGACAAACTACATGGGGACCCACTCATGAAAAAATTGCTTCATAGCTGCTAGAGGTCAAAAACTCCAGAGGATACCTTTAAGTAGAATGATTTAAAACCATACTTCAAAATGAATTATATGTGAAATGATTGTACTGCAGTAGATTCTACTTTATTATTAGGACCATGCTGTCACAGTGGGTGGCCTGAAGCAAGGCTGTTAAAGGATAAAGCTGGTGTTATTCTATACTTTTTTTAAAATCAACACATTAATGGAAAGACCAAAACCAACAATGTGTTACACAAAAGCAAAATTTCATGATAGACAAGAATTTCTCATTTGTGAACATTGGTCTTTAATCTGATAATTACCTGAATTGTATTGCATTATGTTAACAGGTGTTTCTATTTTTTTGTCCTCCCCATTTATATCAATGAGGGTCGGCTAAATAACAGAAACACCACTGTATAACACAATGCAGTTACAGAACCACACACTACATCCTTATAAATGACCATACATTTGAATCAATACTGAGCCAGGACAGTGACATTAACATTTGGCATCGAAAAAATGATGACAATGATGACATTGAAAACAACACCTGAATTGAAAAAGGAAAAGTTTGCATTGAAACACTTGCATAGGAAAAAGTTATATTGGCATGGAAAAAAGTTCCACTAAAAAGTTCATTTTATTCTGATATTTAGGTGTTTTTAATTGACAATGTCTTTTTTCATTAGAGCCTTGATGAAGGCAGGATTTATTAGAGGACTGTTGGATTAGACTGCATTAGTTTTAGCTAGGTGGACCTAATAAACTGGACAGTTCCGCCCACCTACAGCCTGGTTCTGCTCGAGGTTTCTACCTGTTAAAAGGGAGTTTTTCCTTGCCACTGTCGCATAGTGCTTGCTCATGGCATCAACTGTTGGGTCTCTGTAAATATAAAGAGTCGGTCTAGACTTGCTCTATTCGAAAAAGTGCCCTGAGATAACTTTGTTATGATATGGCGCTATATAAATAAAACTGAATTGAATTGAATTGGACACTGAGTGTACGTGGTCTGTTATGAACATCAGCCTGGGCTGATGTTATATTTCCGACCTGAATTATCATCCCAGTCCGGCCCTATACGTGATCTTTTTTTTGCCATTTGTCAGCCCTTAAATACCACCATAGTGCCATAATTACAAAGTAGAATTAAAAATGCTATCTAGTTTTTTCATTTCTGAAATTATAAAGTTTAATTTTGTTAAATTTGACTGCATGCAAAAATGATTGCTGAGAATCTGAGAATTTAATAGTTGCCTCTTTAATCTTCATATTGCAACATGAACATGATCCTGGTAATGACCCACAAATAAATGAGAATTTTTAAAATAACGCCTGTTTCTGGGAACATCACTATAAAATTTAACCTGGACAATCTTTATCTCATCATGTTGGTCATCACAGCCACACATCTACCTGTATTGGAATTAAAACTGCAGAGCTCCACTCAACACTTTGGCCAGACTCGTTAAAAAAAGACGAGGTGCAGCCACTGCCCCGGTTACCTGGTGTTTTGGATGGAGACACTGGTGGAGGACTGGCAACAATGGAACCCTGTGAACTGTTTTCGATGTGTCCATCTCCAACATGTCTGTTGATCTGCAGCAAAAACTGTAGAATAATCAAGATGATAAGTTTGAGGTTTCTGTACTTATTTTGTAAGAGGCTAGTTGCACAAAATTTAACAAATGGATCTGCTGTGAGTAATGGTTTGACAGTGCACTCCAGGTAGAGACTTCAGATACCTGCTGCCTTCAGATGGCTGTAAAAAGTCACTCATTAATCCTTATTATGGCAATAATGCCATAATCGGAATAAAACGTAATGTCTGTGTGTGTGTATGTGTGTGTGTGTGTGTGTGTGTGTGTGTGTGTGTGTGTGTGTGTGTGTGTGTGATGTCAGTTAACACAAAGCCCAAACAGCTCAGCATCACAAAGGTGAACATGCATATATTAAACAGTTGATTAGGATCACAGTCTATCCAATCTTCACCTTATTTATTTGAACAACTGAAGCCACATTTCTGGGCTTTGTCACTGAAGTGCATGTGTCAGCATGAGTCAGAGTGCACTGAGAGCCCACTCTCCAAAGCAGATAGGAACCACTTAGTAGCTTCTAGGACCCCCTTCTTCCATAAATGCCCTGCCACGTAGTTTGTGCTTTCCCTGTTCAGGAGCCTGTTTAGGGATTCAGATACAACACACAGAGATTATAGCAAGGCCTCTTATCCTTTGCTTGTCAGCAGCTGAGTGACATGAGCTGTTAACTTTCTATTTTAAGGATCTGGCTTGGGTGTTCTCGTCAAAAGGTGCCCCTGAAAACAGAAGTGATTTTGTAGTTTTCTTTGTTCTCCAGCAGTAAATCCTATCTTTTTCTCTGCATTTGTCTTTTCAAGAGGAAGGCTGAGCTCAGCTTTCATAGCAATCATAGAGGGCCTATCTCCCATTCAGCAGCTAAACAGTGCTCAGACATGTATGCAAGAGATGACAGCTCTTGTCTATTTGCAGGTCAAGAACATTGCATTAATTGTGCCGAGGCCCTGTAAAAGCTAACAGATTGCAGGCCTTTGCATACATTTTAACAGTATGCAGCGAATGCTGTGATGACATCTAAAATGACACCCGCATCTCAGTTTCCACCTCAACATACCCACCCTTCTATGGGACGCTTCAGTAGGGATGCAAATATCATTGGACAAGAAGATACAATGGCTTCGTCTTTCAGCACTGTCTGGTTATTGATAACAATTTAAAAAGGGACTGAGGGGACTGGTGCCATGTCTGAGCTGCCAAGTCAAACTAATCATCTCCATCTGAAAAGAGGGGAAAACGTCATTGTATGGCAGCGTTTGGTAAGGAAAGAAACACCAGTTATAGAGACACTCACATTAGGTGTCTGTGAGCCTATGAAACCTGCCCTTCTTTTATGTTAACATCAGTGGTGGAGTGGTAAAAAGGGAAGGAGGTACATCCTACATACACAGAGATAGAAAGTAAAAAACACATCCATTTAAGCACTGTTCTCTGAAATTATAAGCATTGAGATTTTCCTTACATCAAACCCCATTTTCATATGACTTATGGCTGCCGTTTTTTCATCAATGAAATCTGTCTGTCTGTGTGCCTTCCAAAACCATTAAAAATTACTGTTGAAAAATAAATCTTTTTATGACATCACAACATGATGGTTTAGGTTTGGTTAGGTTTCCCTGACCTTAACCACACAGTGCAATTCACAGATATTGTGGAAAGAAATGATTTGAAAAACACTGGTTGTAGACATGGAGGGTCCATGGAGAAAGGGTGTCGTATGCTATATAGATTGCAAAGCCCCTTGATGCATATTTATGATTTGTGATATTGGGCTATATAAATACAATTTACTTGACTTGACATGACATTAAAAAAATCACTGAAGTCACTAAACATAATCAGGGGTTTTGCAGAATTGTCCAATATCAACATTGCTTCTCACAATATGGTTGAAACATGTGGGACACAAGCCCAGTGTGAAGGGTGAGTCATGTGCATTCTACATCTAACCATTCAACCCAACCTCCTCTCCCTGTTAATTGTTATTTTTAGCAATGTCATACTTCCAGGCCTGAAAAAAACATTTAGATAATCCAAGCGGCAATTACATGTCCTCCCAAATGTATAAATGTATTTTGTAGGGCCAAAAACTGAGGGAAGACTTTCTACAGGATACCTTGCAGTAATTTGCAGGGTGTTATGAGCACCATGTATCTATAATCGTGAAGCCTGAATTACACACTGGTTAATGCATTGTTCTCCATAGCTTCTTTTCATTGCTCTGCATGCAGGACACACAATGGAGTGAGGCTGTGAATACTGTATGGGGGCTTAAATACCACATCAGGAAACAGCCTGGCAACCTCATGAATCTGCATGAAAGGAGAGCAATAAAATCTTGTGATATTTAATACTTTCCCCACAAAACCTTTTCTCTGCAGGAGCTCAGGTTTAGTCAGGTATTGAATTGATTAACAATGTGTTGTTAGAATACAATAAGATATGATAGATAGTGCCAGAGCCTGCTGTATTCACTGCCTGTCAGCCATATACCTGCACAAGGCCGTAAGATAGGAGCCTCTGCTGCAAACTAATAAGCACATTCTGGTACTCTCGCTGTGGGAACTTAGCTGAAATTCTATTTTTATGTTTCAGCACTCTTCCCACTTATGTCTATTTCATTGGTTTATGCACACAGGCTTCATCCACAAATCAAAATGACCTTTTATCACCATGGAAATTAGTTTTATTGTCAGTTGTACATATTCACTGTGTTCCTAGGTTAATAACTGGCATGCTGTCATGTTAATAATAGTCCATAGTTAGTTTGCCTATTGCCAGCAAATTTGACTTTTGAGATCGGATTATCTACACGCATTTGGTGCCACAACAATTTCAGGTTAAAAGAATGACAAGTAAATTCAGAGAAGTCACAGAAAAATGGCACATTGCATTTATTTTCCACTACTTGAAATATATTTGTGGGGAATGTTCATGTAGATCTCAAGTATTTTGTACTATATGTATGTAGATAAGGTAATCCACAGTATGTAACTCAATAGCTATGATTTGAATACAGTTTGTGCAGCGTTTGGCATTGCTGTATTCTCCTGACAATAGAGATTAACCACCCAGGTCTGAAATAACAGCACACATTTGGCCTCTTTGAATAATTTTAACCAAGAGATGTCAGAGAATGGCATAACAGCAGCTGTACAGCAACAAAACTTCAGCCACTGAAAATCTTTGCTCCTGGCAAAACTGCCACTCTACAACCAAGAATACTTTCACATACCACATATTCACTCCTTCACATATTTTCATTATGTAGTCGATCCGTTTTCAGCTGGCAAAACAATGACTCAAAGAGTTACTCTTGTATGGCAATGCAGCATGCCAGCATTCAGCATGAAACTATTATGTAAGAAATTATTTGCTTTTACATCAAATGTAAAAGCAAATAATTTAACATTAGGTCACCACATCAACTCTCATGGAACAGATCTTATACAGCAATAATGTCAAATACTGACATAGAATTCATATGCCCAGTGTACATGGACTGCATTTTATATAGAATAGCAGCAATGTTTCACTATACAGCAAAGCGCAAAACTAAAAATATTAGAAACACCTCTCGTATAACGCAATACAATTCAAAAGCACAACAAACTAGTCTCTGATAACACCTTATTTTTCCACATCTTTTTTTTGCTAATAATTTCTATAACGATTCCTAAAAGAACTCTGACTGTTTGGAAATCAATAACTCTTTTTAAATTTAATACATGTTAAAACCTAACTAAAATACAGAGTAATTTCCAAAGCAGGACTGCTCCTTTTATCCAAAATAAAATGTATTAATCATCTATTACTTTATTCTTCATATATATGAAACTATTTGTTTGCTTGTAGAAACATTTCACATTAGCATGTTCAACTGACCTGGCTAGGTTACACTAGATTAGCAATTCATTTTGACATTAATTGGAGGTGTACTCACTTGAAGACTGTTTCTATTTTACCTGTAATTCTAATGGGTTTTTTTTCTACATGGCCATTACTCCTCCTCTGTCTTGTTTTCCAGCAACATGGCCACACTATACAATACACAAGACACAGATTTAGGTCTAAAAGGCACTAAACAGTCTGGTTGCCTATTAAATATGAGCTGATTAGGCTTCTTGGTCTGTCTGAATATCACCTGTTAGCTGGCTAAATATGGCTTTTGGTCACTATGAACCTACGACTGATAGTTTACCAGAGCAGTCTTTGATTGACTTATATTTAATTCTTACTTAATTTATTTTTTTTCTATTTTTTCACATTACTCTTTCTATAACACACATTAAGTTGCTGGGGCATCAAATGTAGAATACATTAGTTATAATCTAATTACAATCTTGTCTATGTATTTAGAGAACTGTGAATGAATACTGTGTCTACTGAATTAAAGAGAATTTTGATATGAAAAGTAATACTGTTGAGCCTGCACATAACACATGATGCAGTTTACTTTAGCACAGTAACATACTGTTAAACACACCAAAGTAGACAATCACATCTGAATTGTGTTTTAAACAGGAACAGCGTAAAAGGCACAAAGGAACAATGTGCAGACATAAAGGAAACTGAATAACATTATTTTGAAACTCCATATTAGGGCAATTTTTTAAAAGTCAAAGTGATCGTCTTTAGAGAACCTTTACAAAACCTCTGGTCCGCAGTAAGATATTTTAACAACTACAGGCCATCCGATGTTTGTGGACCCAAAGTGTTGGACAGATCAACCGACTTACTGAGCAACATCGCCATCTCTAAACCACTTGCAGGACAGAAAGTTACTAAAAATATACCCACATATTATTTGACCATAACACATCTTAATGGTTAACTATTATATCTGCAGCCCCTGGTCAAATTATTGAAAGGCTAGCCCTTAATTTCATTTCCTTTTGCAACAGGATCTTACAGACTTTGTATTTGAAATGATATAGGATTAACTGTGCTAGATTTATTCACTATGCTGTCACTGAGACCTGCTGGACTCCTAGTCTAGCCTGCAGACTGACATGCATGAAACACAGCCCATGAAATCACTGGCTCCACACATATTGTTCATACTATTGTCATTCAGCTGCTTAATGATTCCATGTGGTGCAGGAAGAGCACAAATGCAAGATTTAGAAACACCCAGTAGTGGAGAGACAACAAAAAAATCCCACTGAAGCAGAAATTAAGCCATAAGATACATTAAAGTTTGTTTATTTGCCAAATAAACAAATTTGATATTGAACATTCCCAACACAAACTACTGATTCAGTATACTGCTGCTGGCTGCAGCTGCATGCAGTACCTACAGTGTGTACTGTGTTACTGTGAATCAGCTGATGAAGATGGAACATTCATGATAATGATGATAATTAATTTGACAAAGATGATGGTGATTATAAGGCTGAGGATGCTGTTGAGAAGCACCAAACATAATTAGTGCCTGCCACTGTGTTGTCCTTAACACTTCCTCCTGACTGATGTTGGGCCTTTTCTCTATTTGTCAAGTATGCTACCCATGTATCTTTATTTGTCTGGCTTTTTGACATGTTTACCGACTGTAAGACTATACATATCTACAGGCTGACTGGCTGCTATTATACAATTTAGTTTTCCCAGCGTATGAAACAAATATTGCACAATGGCTTAGCAGCGAGCAGTTTCCCTCATTTAGACCTCATCATAAAAAATGAAGAGGTGCTGGGGTGTAAGCTGTGGGTTGCATGTAACCAATTTGTAAGGGAAACCTTTCCAGACGTGGAGTGTCCTGTCCAGGCAGTGAATGACCAGGCAGTGAGCAACGTGAAATCAAACCTGAAAACCTCATCGACTCGCTTGCTTTCACATGCAGCACAACCACGTGCCTCAATTACCACACACTCGGAGAGCTCAGAGTTCCTCTCAGAGGGACCAAGATCTGACCAGGACGAGCTGCAAGTAAAAAGACCTTTTGGCTGGAATGGTTCCTCAAGGGATCTTTGACAAATGTGTCGATCAGAATACTTTTTATCTGAACAACTGTTTTTTAAAGAAGTAGCTCTTTGTTGATCCTTTTGAGGGCAAGAGGTGGTTAGAGGTTATAATCTCAGTCTTTTAAATTCTAAATTGAGTACACAACCTCTCTTGTGATTTATTTGATGCAAGGCTTCTGAGCATGAAAGTATTCAGTGAAGTTCAAGACAATCAGCCTATTAGATATTGATATTTCTTGTGTACATTTTGGCTTGATCTATAAGAAAGGCCAGGAGGTCACCAGTCATTAGGATTCATCAAGACTGTCCTCCACACGCAGTCCTATGTTTACATTTTCCTGACAAGGTTAAATTATGTACATGAAAATGCAGAATATAACTTCATACACTAGAAAAGGCAACATTTTCTGAAGATACATTGAGAGTGCTTGCTTTAGTTGACAAATAGTGATTAGCCTAGAAGCAGCTGCTGCAAATGTAAGACCTAGAAAAAGGCAACAGAGAGAGCATCTTAACATGTTGCCCAGTTTAGGGTTTGAACTTTGGAGGGTTTTGGTTTGAAGAGAACTACTTCAGCCCCTGAGCCACAGATGTCAACCACTTTAGCACTCTACTCTCGTTAATTAAAATGGTAAAGAATTGCATTAAAACTTGGTGTGGTCAAAAATCAACACTTCTACTGAGTATTGATTAGTATGTCAGGTTGCTGGATAGAGTAGGGACAGAATAAATGCTTGTAGGATTCAATCCCCAGTAGGAACACGTCTTTGCCAAACTTACAGACTAATTGAAATTGTAAATTTGGATAAGTAATGTTTTGCCCGAACTCCAGGAGATGCCTGGGGGAAGGTGCTTTAGTGATACGTGCAATTGGGTAGTCTCCAAAGTCCACCATTGCTCAAAAAACTGGCCTCATAGAGTCAATGGAGATGTCGCCACTCTGTTTCTCAGTTTACTCTGGGTTCAGTGACAGCCGCAGAGCAGAGCGCCCCAGGCTTCAGAGGCAGCTGCAACGCCGTCCAGCAGTGGGATGAGAGGCTAGTACACCACACACACACCACTGTCCCCCGTCAAGTTATTCCCCACTGTTTGTCATCATGTCTCTTTGCCACTAGTCGTTACGAGCGCCATGGCTTCGAACATAATGAGCCTGAAGCTCCATGTGGAGCCGGGACGTGTTGTTTTGTACTATACACCGCTGTAGGCAAAGGAGGTGTTGGAAATTTATCACAAGTTTCAGGATTTTCGGCAGGATTTTCCACCATTCAATCAGGCTTTCACCACGTGCACACACATCAGCTCTTGTAGCTTAGACAATACGAATGCACGGTCTCTCTGAAATAACCTGTGATTGGCTAAAGTCTACCGTCACGGGATACATTTTCTGAAGCCTGAAAACAGAGCCAAGAGGGGGGGCTGAAGTAGAGGTTTGCTCTCAGACCACTTGAATTACAATATGCTGCACGGTTAATATGGCATGTTTGCCCAATGACAATTCAGTTTTTTCAATTCAGTTTTATTTATATAGCGCCATATCATAACACAGTTATCTCAGGGCACTTTTTCATATAGGACTCTTTATATTTACAGAGACCCAACAATTCCCACCATGAGCAAGCACTAGGCGACAGTGGCAAGGAAAAACTTCCTTTCAACAGGCAGAAACCTCGAGCAGAACTAGGCACTGGGTGGGCGGTCATCTGCCTCGACCGGTTGGGTTGAAAAAGAAAACTTCCTACCCAGCCTTTAAAGAAAGCTAATAAAAAGCTAATCTCTAGAGTTCAGAGATTGATAAAAAGCTAAATCATCTTCAGATGATAGCCCATGGGTTCCCAGATTGCTTTTCAGCCAATGCGTTCCGCCTCTTTTGCTCTCCACACGGACTGTTTATCTGCATGCAACCAAAGGTTGATGAAGGTTATAATGTTATATGGTTATAATGAAACTGTAGAGGGGTGTTGTTCAACTGTATGATCATTTTGGAAGATGTAGTTTGTGGTGCTATTGAATTGTATTGCATTACACTGGCAGATGTTTCTATTATTTTGTCCACCCCATTCAATGAGGGTAGGCTAAATAACAGAAACACCTCTCTGTATAATGTGTTATCAATCATCAAATAAACCAAAGTCATGTGAATTGTGGACCTGAAGGGGTCAGGGGATGGAAAATGTTAAACTCTGTTCTAGGAATATATACATTTTTGGGAGTTGAGCTTGGGAGTTGAAGCTCAAGTGTGTGCAGTGGGTTATTTTTTCATGGCAGCGCTACCACCAACACAAGCAGCACTACACTAACAACAGTTCAGTATCTTCCTGACTTTGAAAATCTCCTTATTTGTTGGGTAACTTCATATTCAGTGCAGCTTGCAAGGTGGACAGGTGAGGAGAGAGTAGAAAACAGGTGAGAATTTCATTCAAATGAGGCAGCACCAAGCAAGTCTTTGGTATTTTGGTAGAACTTTAGTCAGGAAAGGCCTTTTACTTACAGCACAATGTCATTCAAAAAACATATCACTGAATGAAACAATATACTATTCAAAATGAAATTTTGCTGTTTAGTTTGTTTGCATTAAGGTCAAATGTCTCCTTCTTTTGCCAATCACAACAAACAATGTCACTCACGGCAACAGCTACAGTGTATGTGATGTAGAAACAATGGCAGATCACTGTCAGCAAGAACCAATACCATTCAAGCAAAGTGTCCAAACCAAAGTTCTGTAACAGAACTTCCAAAAACTTCCTGTATGAAAGAAGATTATATGCTTTGGTTTGTAACATTATGTTACATAACTGGAATAATAGAGGCATGTGTTCCTAATTCAAGAAATAAAATGGTGAGAGTAATGTTACAATATCACACAAATTACTTTGTGAGGTCTATGGTCAATAATATGGTTCACGTCCCTTTAAGAGCTGTCATAAGGTAACTTGGCTTGTGAAAGGACAAAAGACGCCCGCCTTTTGCCCACAAGCCAGAGGTTTTATCCTCCATCCTGATGGAAACTAGTCACATTCACTGATAACAATAGGCCAGGTCACTGGATCTGTGGGATTCCTCTGAACTTGAAAATGTATTCCTGACAACAGTGTCCTCTCTGACAAATGTTGCAGACTTAGCCTATGTGCAGCAGTGTCCCATATTTTCCATAGAGTACATGGACATGACTTCTGACATTACTTAACCTGACTTTGTCGATATAGATTATTGGTTTTCTAAAACGCTTTCCTCAGTGCTGTTTCTGGCTTCATGTCCTCTGTGTGTTTCTGTGGGTGCAAAAAGCAGCTGCTTGTCAGAGATGCTGGCTCCTCAGCAACGTGACACATACACTCTTTTCATGGTCAGGTGGCCCCGCTGGAAACAGGATCTCAGCCACATAAACCACAAGAGGTTTGAATTGGGACAAGATAGTTGCAAGGGAACAGAAATCAGACAGTGCATCCTGTATTCTGATACACTGCAAAAAGAGAATGTGCCTCATGCGAGAGGAAAAAAGGACCCCTCCCTTTTGCTCCAAAGCCTCCTCTTCCTTTTTAAAACTAGTGAAGCGTTCCTATTCTCCCCGTGCTGATGCCCTGACTGCTGAGTCTGGGTAATGTCTGCTGCAGCTGATCATCTGTCACTCATTGGTACTATCAGTCTGATAGTGTTCCTGACTGTACATGGAGACTGGTCTGCTGCTCTGAGAGAGATTATTGACAGGTGACAGCCACATGTTGTGTTTTAACAAAAAACATTCAGCATTTTCAGCTAAACTAAAAATCTATTATATGTTTAATTGTAGCAAAAGATACACTGCCATGTTAGTGTTGTTCTTGTTGATTTTTTCTTTTGCCTTATTTAGACAGTTACTAAGGGAAAAATAACACTGGGGCTGTGTCTGAAATCACTCCCTATGTATTTGTGAGCACTCTATTCATTTTCCACTATTTTAATTTGGGTGTTTGAATTCACATGGTGAATTGTATGCACTATGTTCCCTCACAAATTCCCACAATAAAAAAGCACTGACCATAGCATGTACACTACTTTTTGCTAGCAATACTTCACCTTTGATGGATGTAAATATAAGTTATGTGACACTACTCCTGTCAGTGATGACACAAAATGATGATTTTTCCTAAGTGTCTGAAATGTCAACATAAAATGCACTATGGAGTTAACTATAGACTGTTTATTATGTTGAGAATATTAAATGATCAAACAAAAGAGGGATCTTAAACAAAGCTCAGGTATTTTACGGTCACTTTCATTGCAATATTTCTGTCTCTTATTGAAGATAATATTGTTGATATTTTATTTATTACAGGATTTAAAAAAAAAGTTGTTTTGATTCTTCATTTTTTCCCAGAAGTATAAACTCATTGTTAATGAGGTCCATTTGCAGATTGTTTTAATGTTGAGCTATTACTGAAACCTTTACCAACCATGATCACCTGTAACACTTTACAGTAGGATAGCTTATCTTTAAATTCTTCCATCAGCTGAAGTAAAATTTGGCATAATGTTAAACTTATTGTTAAAATACTGATTTAATGTCAAATTGATTTGTTGTCTGCTCCACCATGTGAACGTTCTCTTCTTTATCAGATGGTTCAGGGTTGTGGGAGTATAAAATCTTTCAAATTTGATTTAAAGTAAAGACTTTGCCAGATTTTACACTTTTGTTTAAACATGCAAAAAAAAAAGGTTTTATGTACAAATATTAATTAATTGATTTCCTTTTTGTATATGTGCTAGATAAACAAGCTATACAGCACAGGATTCCTGGTATCATTTTCTGCCTTCATCCGGCTGGGATAAGATATTTTAAAGAAGTCAAATAACATTTGGCATGAGCACATACTTGGATACATTTTTATAGAACTGAAGTGAATTAATTTGTGATTATTTGGATGACTATTTGGTTTGTGATGTGTGAATATAGTTTGCTATCAGGAACAGTTGATTGTGATCCTGACAGTGAATTATTTTCAGATACAGACAACACTACTGTATTAACACATTTTAATACAATTTTAGGGATAATGAAACAATATGAAAATATTGTGAATAAAAAAAATTACAATATCAAGATAAGCAACATATTCTCACAACCATTAACTTTAGCTTGTAAATAATAAACACATATATACTGTATATGTATGTATATTTGTCAAATAACAACAGAAGCCAAAAACAGTTGGACATCTGAACAGCAGAAATATGAAAGAATTGCTTCACCTTTAAGGAAAACACCAAATAGCAAAACAAATCATCTGCAAGATGACATAAGGCCTCTTGCAAAGAATATAAATAAGACACCACAGAAAGCACAGAAGCACTGAGAAAATCATGAACATAAGTGATTCTCTGTGCTTTACATTCACAAATTGTGAACAACAATTTGCCATATGAAGGAAACTCACAACTAAGCATATATCTGAAGCATAACTCTGACAATTAACAGAAAAAACAACTCAAATATTCCCTTCCCATCTACAGCAAGCATTAGCTGATGGAGGAAAACACACAGACGTCTAGACTCATCATCTCAAATGTTCCCACAGATAGGCATATCCTCATCCTCAGCCAAAAAGGTAAATCAGGTTGGCTTACCTTCAACAACAAACACATGTATGTTTTGTAAGTGGAGTGGTTGGAATCACACAAGGTGCTTGCCTGTAAGGTGCTAAATCGGAAACTTGGGGAAAAAAGCGACAAAAAGCTCATTGGGAATCAGCAGACGTTCTTTCCCCCCTTTTATCAAAGATCTTTCATAAACACATTAGGGACGAATCGCCCACCTGCATGATGTTTTCCCCTCCTACTTCGCCTTCCATTTTTCCGGCCAACTGCCCAGGACAAAGCAAAAGGTGCACCTCTAAGGTGTCCTCTCAGTGGAGAGGTTTTGCCTTCTTTATTTCAAACAGGTGAGCCCTTCTCTCCCCTCACACCAAATGCAATGCAGTGGGGCCCAGCTTTATTTCCCTCCGTGGGGAAAAACCTGAGCAGGGGACAACAGAAAGTGGCTTTAGAATACAGGTCTGAAAGAGGGCAGCTGTAGTCTGAATGAGAGTCTATGTGCTTTTGTGTTTTAAATGAGCATTGTCTGTCACTCAGTGCAGGGCATGGATTCTCGGGCAGCCATGGGGGGAACATCTTAAACTAAGTGTTAAACTAAGAGTTGTAGTAATATAACAGGGCAGTGGGGGGGGGGTAAAGTGTTCTTCCATCATTATCATATGTGGCGTGTACACACAATACACAAGTACAGAGGTCACGTAATAAAAAAAGGCAACTCTCAATTCTTATGTTAATAAGCAATGTTATTTAGTATCACACTTCAACTGAGACATGTGATTGTCTTTGCATACAGACATCTAGCTAAGGTGCTTCATTTCGTCATAAAAACTATAAAATGATTAATCTTTACATTGTCACAAAAATAATAATAATTTTTTGTGATACATTTGTTGCCATTCATGGCTTTCCTGACTGCTGTATAGGGCCCTCTTCAGGTGGAGGGAAGTGAGGAAGGTGCTTTTCTTTGTTACCCGAATTCACCACCTTGTCCTGCATTGTGTCCCTGAAAACATAATGAGATTTTCAAGTGTAGCGCCACCTGGTATATCCACTTTCTTTTCTGTGCTCCATCCCCTCTCCACACCAGCTTTGGCTGATAAAGTATCAGTGAAAAGAACGGTTTGTCCGTCCCTAGTTAAAGCTGCACTTGGCGAGCACTTAGGCAGAAATTTAACCTGATTGATAAAGTGGAACAGAGAAACAAAGAAGAGCGATGCATCCAGCACTAATTGAGATGTTACAGACTCACACAAATGACTGTAAATTCTAGTGTTGCTACAGTCAGTGGAAATCCTGTCCACACAGGAAGAATTAAGTCCAGGGAAACATCCCATCCTCTGCTCTGCTTTTATTTTTGGATTTGTTGGTGTAAATCATCTACACTGTGTTCACTTCAGTTATTTCTGCTTATATTAGATTCTGCTAAATTCTTTATCGATACTGTCGTCTCTTGTAGTTACCGTTGTCACTTTATTAGCACAAAATGTGAGGGTCCTTATCCTCTGAGGCCAGGGCCCTGCTCTACACAGCCATGTTAACCAACATCAACAGCTGACACCTCAGCAGACTATGCTTTCAGATTTAGCTAGCATTTCAGGTGTCAGGAAGCACTTGCCACTACTTCCAGCCCTGAATTATTTGTTCTCATTCATTTATCATGTTTTCATTTGCATACATCCTCACAAGATAACTGAATGTGGACTGTATAATAAAACATAACCAAGTTGTAAACTGAGGGCCTCATTTAAACATACAAAACTGTTGGATTTTTTTTCCAAATATATTTATGGCCAATCTTGAACTTTTATATATATATATATAAAATATATATATATATAAAATCTGAAAGAATCAATGACAAAGTAAAAGACATGTCATGATACAGGATCGAGCAGATGATCTAACTGTCTTCCTAACTGTAATATATACATTTTGACAATACAGTCTCACTGTTCCTTCACAGATAAATGCAGTCTTGTAGTCTTTACCTATTAAGTATATTTGTGATTATCATTGAAAGTTGGGACTCTATTCCATCAAACCATGGCCATAGAAAACATGCATTCTTTTCAGATACACTCATGGCTCTGATATAATGTCCCCATCAACTTTCTAAATTCATTTTTATGGCTGGAGGCCTGCTGCTTTCAGCTGGTGCTAGACTCAGTATATCCTACCTGGCCACTGCTCCTCCTCTCTTAGATGTCTCTGTTCACTAGCGTAGCAGTGCAGTATAATCATGTTTCCATGGCATTTGCTATCTTAATGCCAGGTCTGTTGATCAGGGCTGTTGTACACACTGTCCACTTTTGTTAGTGGCTCAGAAGGTGAAAGAAAGCACTGAAGGAAGTGCACTAGCACTAGCTTTTGTGATCATGGCTCTAGAAGAATTATGAGCGGACCCCCAGAGTCAATCCATGAGCTCCTCTCAATCATCACCTCTCCTGACCGCCGCTGAAAGACGCCTCAGACTTTTGTCACCAGCAGGTTATTGTATTTCTAATTAAGCCAGGTCAATCTCTCCAGCTTTGTGCCATTTGCAAAGTGATATGGGTGCATCACCATGGCAGAAGAACAGTTATTGGACCAACATTGACCCTCATGTACCAGGACTGTACAATGGAACAGAGAATTCTTCTTTTCCAGCAATCAGGGAACACTAACACAGACATGGACATCTCCCAGGAATATCCAAAATTTTTAGGCTTTTTATGCCTTTATTATTAAGTGGACAGTAGAGACATGACAGGAAATGGATGCAAACCAGGGATTTTGTGTCATGGTTGGAGCCTGGCCTCCAGGGTTCCCCGAATTTGCAGTGCCGAGGGTTTTTTTATTGATCCAACTGTTCCTGCCCGTTTTATTATTCTCGTTTCATCTTCTGCGTTTTGCCAGAGATATGCAAACAAGTGGAGGACTCGTGAAAAGAATGATGAAAACATGAGACAGCACTTTTTAAGGAAACATTTCACATGTCATTGATCAAATTTACATTATATTACAGACATTCCTTATTTTACAGGACTAATTTGACTTAAATATATAAATACTGCTTTAGGTATTACCTAAAACATCATAAAACATTAATAACAAATCACAAAATTGAAAACCTACCTGGTTATTGTTTCAAATGAATGTGAGCATATTATTTTACATTACTGCTAGGTTGCACCTCCAAATCATGTATTTTACATTAGAGTTGAAATAAACGTATTTTTCATTGGAAGGTTCATAACCATATATTCTGCACAGAACTTGCTTGTGCCTCAGCACCTTGTGACTTTGGTCATCTCAGATGCCAAACACAGTGACAGTGCTCATATTTGTTCTGCTGGCTGGGTGTGTCCTGCAGCCTAACTAAGGCCGTAGAGCGGCCCAATGTTTGGGGACTTCTCTCTTCCCTCCGATCTAATTTCAGGCCACAATAAAAAGAGTCTCAACACTTTTGTCAGTGGAATGAAAGACTCTCATCTTTCTGTGGGTCATTGTGGACAGAGGCCACCGCCACTGTACATCCAACCTATTTACCTGACTCAGCAGCAGCCTTCCACAGTCCAAACAACACAAAGTAGCCATCTGTAAAACAAATATGGGAGCAGGTGGGCACTGGCTTTACAGCTTTTCTGCTCACAATGTGCTGCTTGGTATCACATTGATACCTATTGATCTCTATTGATAAAGTTTGTTTCATATGGGACTTTACTATTATAATGAATTTGAGCTTGACATGCATGCAAACATGAGTTAGAACGCAACCTTATATCACAAAGTCATCTCATAAAATAGCATTTACTAACAACAGCATTAAAGGGGTAATTCCAGTTGGGTCTTGTTTTTGTAGTTGTAGATGTCATTTATTACTGATGACTACACTGCACTCACCAAGTTAACAGCTGAGATCAGGGACATGGTGACATCACTAAAGATAGGTCCAGCAGGTCAAGAAACACGAGCAGTCAGACTATCAGACAGGTTGGAAACAAGCCAGCAGGAGAGACAAACCTATTCAGAGGAGAAAACAAAGGGGAACTGTAGTATCACCCAAACTGTTTATAGACCCCCTTCTTGCTTTAATTTTGACCTATTGTACATTGTACAGTAGTTGTGCGCACACCGTTTTCTGTTTTATAACCTCACTTTCAGTTCAACCTCCTAATACAGTGGTTTAGATAATCATGTTTCTTGACCAGTCGGAGTGATGGCACTTTATTTCCAGATCTCAGCTCTTCAATAAGACCCGAGTTTAACAAAATAATTTTAATTCATGGTCCACTTACCAGCTTTTTCCAGCTTTCAGTTGTATCTCTGAGAGATCTCTGCTTTCATTCCCAGCTCTGAAAAAAACTAGTACAAGGATAATGACTAAAAAATTATTTTGTCAAATTCCTGTTTCTTAAGGTCAACAATGACCGCTGACACTCAAGACCAAAGTTAAAATAAAATGGCAAACAAAGGCATGGGTCTGTTGACATGTGAGTGGAAAACACTCTTGAGTTGTCAGATATGTTTTACAAATAAAGAAAAATACATTACATTTGCTTAAATTGTAACACATAATAATCTTATTTGTATTTGTATTTGATTATTTGAGCAGCAAGTAATAATTATAATACAACCAATAAAATACAGCATGAAAATAAGAATATAACAAATGGGATCATTTCTACACTTTCCAACAATCAGGGATATTAACCTCTTGGTTCCTGCTTCCCCTCTAATATTTTCTTCTTATCATTAGAATTAGAATTAAGGTCAGAAAAAGGAACATATTCCCCACACTACACATTATCATTATTATATCATTATTATTATCTATATCACATCTCTGCTTGCTGTAACACTCAGCTGAAGCTATATACTGCTTTTAGTAAGTGAAACAGTCAAACCACGACACCATGTATTTATGGCTGCAACATTCCATCAAATAGAAATATTCTAGATGTCTTTTGCATCATTTAAGACAAATTTCCTTAAAATTATCTTTTCCTTATCTTTGGAGGCTTTGGATCTCCACTAGAATTTGGACAGTGCTTGAGCAAACAACATGAGTTTGTAGAGACACAGGTGAGTCTGGTAGGGTTAAAGAAAATAAACAAAAAAGTATGAATCCATATGTGTAAATTATTTGGATGACAGTGATGTGATGCATAATTTCATTAGGGAAAACTGTAAAAATGTCAATCAAAGTTAGTTTTATTGGTCAAAACAAACTGTACATATAAGGAATATGACTTGGTGACATTAAACATGAAAACGTCAAATCAACATCAAAAGAAAAGTATAAACAATATTTGTGTGACTTGAACTTTTGTGAATCTGTGTCATTACATAATAATAGAGCTATGGGGGTATGTAAAGCACAAATGTATTGCCACAGGTGAAATATGCCACATACTTGTGTGACTGCTGCAGACAGCGGGTGGCAGGAGGCTTGATGTACAGTGCATTGCCTGGGACTTCCTTATCCTCCATCCAAATCAAGTGTTGCAGTCATGTGAGCTGCAATCTGCGCCTCTTGCTGAGTGTGATTAGTGCCATTGATAGGCCTATTAGAGGCCAGCGAGCACTTTGCCCAGTATCAGCCGGATTACCTGCCAACCTCGCCACTTCACCCCCACAAACCCTCATTGCTATACAGCTTTCTCTTTCTATACATTTTCTCTTACCCTCTCCAACTTCCCCACTGCACCCCCTCTGTCATCCTCCCTCCTGACAGAGCCAGACCTGAGACAGGTGTCAAGCATACAGCTGTGTCTGTCCCTGACAACAGGTCACACAAACTGAGCTTAAGACAAAAAGGTTTCACACAGTAAAGGTCAATAATTAATGCATTCATGCATTTTCTTTTTTTTTTCAGTAAATTTAATTATAGTTAAATTAATAGTAATTACTGCTACTAATTCTACTACTTATAATAATAGAATTATATTTTATGGTTAAAAAAGAAAACCTCTACACTTCCCTCTTCAGGTTTTAAATAGGTGACTTAACTATAGGCCCAAAAATATGTGGACACCCCTAACCAGATACCTTAGTGTCATTTTGGTCTTGGTCTGTTTTTCCTGGTTTGGGCCCCCTAGTTCCAATGAGGGGAATCTTAATGCTCCAGCATATATTGATATTTTAGTAGTCGATGGTGTTCTTCCAACTTTGTGGACACAGACTCAACATGTCAGACCTCCATGCATCTTTATGTTACAACGATTCTGCTGTGTTTGTATTAGGGAGATCTGTTGCATCAAAACAAACACACGTAAGTGTGTGTTAATCCATGTGAAAAACTGTGCAATGATAGAGGGGGAGAGGACACCATTGTAAATGAATCTAATGTGTTTGAGTGTAAAATGCAGTGAAAGACTTCTTAGAAATTACAAAAAAGTGTCAGAATGTAGAAACCCAGTTATGGTAAGGAAGAACAAATATATTTATCCACCCCACGTTCTGCCAAAACTCTGTGCTTGTATGGTAAAAAAGTGGGACAGTCTGCTTTGTGGAAGTGGATTCAAACAAAAAGTAACACCTTTAATTACTCCACCACCTGAAACGTCACAAAAAGGCCAGGGAAACTTCAGTGGAAAATCCCCATCACACGACCACTCAACACCCAGTGGAGCAGTAAAAAGACTACAGAGGCTGTGACTTATTACCTAAGTGAATGGCAGTGGTTACCACCACAAAACAAGGGATTAATGCTTTGCTAAACAAATGCTACTCAACACCTTGCTACTGCTGTTCTTCATGTTGTGTTATCTGCTCCAATGCTATACACTAACATTAAGTGTTAGCAGCATTCAATGCATTAGTGCAGAAAATACATTATTTGTAAGGCTACGGCAGATATGGTCAGGTTGAACTATAGAATCATACATGATTACAGTAATGACAGTAATGCCATGAACAGTATGAGCCTATAGACTGTGAGGATCTTTGAGCATCACACAGGGCTGAGGCACTGTGACACATGCAGCCTTCCTTCATAAACTGGACAAGGCCTCCATGTTTTGGGGCACAGGCTTCATCAGGCTACTGGTGAGCTGTGTATTAGTTGATTTTTTTTTTTTAAACACACACCAGAAAAAAACTCAAATGTGATCTTAACAGTAAACAACAGTTTTAGTTAATTGTTCTTAAATTTTGCATTGAATGCAGTTGCATATGAGCTGTCTGTTAAAAAAAAGCAGAGTGTAATTTACCAGTAGCTCATGATCATATTACTTGTACTGTCTGTAAGAAGACTATATGGATTGCAATAAATTTGTGTCCCTAAGAACCGTGGGAGAAAATTGTGATCTCAGTTCTGTTAGACATACAGTATACATACTGTATGGGTGTAATGATTGGGTGACCACATAATTTTGGCCATACAGTGTAGACTGTTTTGTGACCATACGATGCACTGTTTAGAAGACATACTGTCATATGAGTAACAACGTGGGGTGTCCATGGGGTGTAGGTTGTTTGAGGGGTAGTGAGTGAATCAAATTCTGCATGCAGGGCCCCTGAATTTCTGGGGCCAGCCCTGCTCCCTGACTGCAGTGCTACTCTCCCTTTCCTGTCTCCTCTTAATCTGCGGCTCTTTATAGCCAAAGCCCTTATCCCTGTATAATCCATGGAATGAAGTTGTTTAGCTTGCAGCCTTCATCCATCCCTCTTTTTAATCAAGCTAATGGAGGCAACATATATTGTATTGATCCCTCTCAACCCCGTGGTTTTCGCAATGAATCGACAACCATTCCAAGCAGAGCAGCCATCCCACATTCCTTATTTTTCCTTCCTTTCCCCTCCACCTGCCTGTCTGTCTTGTGATGTTTGAATAAACACAAAGAGAGAAAAAAGCAAACATCTATCACGCTTGCATTTTTGCTGCTCAGCTTCACAAATCTCACACCCTGCTTGACTGATGTGTAACCTCTGAGTGGCTGAGCTCTTGACCTGTGAAGAGAAGGCTTATATCTTCCCCCTGCTAATCTGGAGAGTCGGCTGCTAGCCAGAGCGAGGGCGGCAGGCCAATTCAAAACTCCTGTAACAAATCAGATGGCACCCAGCCAAGTGTCATAAGAAACAGACAGGTAATGACAATTCACTTACCCCCTATGTAAGAATCAATTCTCCCACAATGCACCTGTCACAGAGCCCTCGGTACACTGAAGCCATTTCTTCCTACTGTCTGACACAGTAATTGCATGTTAAATTTTTTTGCAAGCTGCATTTGGGGAAATTGTGATGATTCATGCCGCCAAACTTTTTTCCTTACATGAAATTCATCCACATTTAAATGACGCCATTGATGGGAAAGGCTCTGCACTGTATTCTATTAAATGGATAGAAATCAAACCAAATCAACCCCTCTGCTCTGTGTTTCACTGCTGGCAGCAGAGTCAGTCAGTCAGAATCAGCTCAGACAAGGACTGGACATGTTTTTATACCAGAAAATACCTGAGACTATTCTGGCTGGCTGCCTTAGATTTTATTTAATTTTACATGCCACACCGGTGCTTTATATTACAAGACAAAGGTTGGATTGTACTATTTTAATGAAGTAAAAACAATGTTTGTGACCCATTAATACACAAGTGCCTCCCAATAAAATATGGTATTAATGTCCCTGCTGGAACATATGCAGTATTTAGAGTTTTGACTTCTATGTCACTCATATAATCCATCATAAAAGGTAACTAATATGAACGTTACGAACAGAGGAAAAACGCTTTCTTGAGAGCATCATTTATCTGTTACTGTGTTTGGTCTGTATCATCACATGGAGATCATTTACGCTCCTGAAAAGCCAAAGTTTGAAATAATGTATTTCTTATTTGCCACAGAAACAGTTACAGGACCTTAAGATAAAGAATGTGAGTTGATATTGTGCTTTATGCCAAAACAAAGTTTCAATTAAATTAGTACAAACCACTTAAGACACGGTGACCTGGAGCTTTTAGGGCCGAAAGAGGTCTGGGGCCCCACAGAGGTTCCCCGCTTTACCCAGTTGGTAATTATGACATGTTCCTTCATTACCATGAACACAGACACTGTAGTTTATTTTGACTCAATCCCACACACACCGTCCTGCTGCTACTGTAAATACTCACTAGAGGACCTAATGTGGATTAATCCACTGCTGAAAATAGTCCCCAACACATGCACTATTTCCTCCTGTCTGAATAACGGCTGGGTCTTTTCATGGGATTTGTTGATAATAAAATAGAATAATACCTGTCTACACTGTTAAAGCCTGCGAATCAATCAGTTTGCCTTTTTTCTTCAAACTGAGAAGCACCTGATTCAGTTGTGCCCCACATCAGTCAGAAGAAGGCCATGTGATGTTGTAGTGTTTTCAAACCTAGAAATCAAGAGGTAAATGTGACAGATTTGAAATTTGAACAAATCACAAATTATAGGAAATGTTGGACAAGAATGCTAGAGTTTTGTCCGTTTCAGGAAAAAAGGCCACTGGTCATTATTCTAATGGTGTCAAATGCTGTCAGAGATATTTCTCTCTCTATATATCACCTGCCCATGTTGTTAGGTTTTGCTTTGCAGGAATACAGCAGCATACTTAAGGACTTAAGGTAATGTTGGAAATGATATATCTAAGTCACTCTCTCTGAGTTACTTTCCTTAAAGACTGATAATGACTCTTGGCCTCTATTATCATTTAAGAGAGATCAAAGAGCAAAATTAGTCCCATTTTTTCCCCTTAAAGTGACATAAGTGTTGACCTGGGAGAATCCCCGCCAGGCCTGCCAGAAATCATCAGGGAAGTAATGTTCAATTATGCACACCATTTGTTGTATTCCACTGGGCCAAATTAGAGTGCGAGACAGAGAGTATCCCCATCACTTTGGTATCACTGTCCTAAAAGGCATTGACCTCTCACTCAGATTAGTGCAAAGAAACACATTCAGTGTCATAACTCATCTAAGCATGAAATATTTCACTCTGTGTTAGCTTTTTCAACTTCCAATAGCCCTGTAACATGAACACACAGATCTCTAAAACTCAAGCAAAAGCCTTTCTGAATTAACATTATTGACTGAGGTGTAATTAAGTTCTTGTGTAATGGTTAATGGAAGGTTAATGTTAAAGTCTCAAGATAAGGTGTGGGGCTTAAAACACATTTATTGATTCTACAGCGGGTGAGTTCACCAATATATTCCCTTTCGGCTACTAATGGCAATTTGTGTGCATATGCCAGCAGATCAGTGTGTAGTTTCAGACAAGTCTTTTTTCTTCATTTTAGAAACCAATATTATAATATTCATTATAATATTAAAGGCAAAATATTTCTCACACAAATTTGAAAATTCCAAGTAAAACTTTAGACAGAGACTTGATTATTAGATTACTTCTCTATCTCTAACAAATGTCCATGTGCGACTATTTTACTTCACAATATAATATGTACAATTTCTGTTACTTTATCTAATCTTCTTTATCAAATTCTGTCAAGGTCTTCCTTGGATCCAACATGTGCACCATGTGACTAAAATTCACACAATAATGTATGTAGAGCTCGTAATCACATGATTTGAGTCCTCTATAACACACCTGTGATGTCTTCTCCTAATTCATCCAGATGTCTCTGATCCGGGTCCTCATCTTCCAGGAGACGCAGCCAGTGTTCTTATAACATGTCAGGTCTACAATTAACTGCTTCATCCCCTTTTAGCACTTCTTGTCTCTTCTCCTTCTTTTTGGTGTGTGTGTGTGTGTGTGTGTAGTTTTTCTTCACATCGTTCAGATTGTAAAGGCATTGCAGAAAAACTTCTGGGCTGCTGAAATAAAACTGACTTGACCTAATTTGGCAAGCAAACCTGATAAAGCTAAGATGAAACGCTGAGGTTTTATTTGTTTATTTGTTTTTCGTGCAGAACGCTCTTTCTTTATTTTTGATTGCATGTTTATGTCCCTTTGCTTTTTCCCATTAACTTTGTATGTATCAATGATGCCATGTTCGGTTGGGTCTGAATGCACTTTAAGATGGGATTGGAACCCTAAAGGCCAGTGTCAGACACCCTTACTCACTCATTGCACTTAGAAAATCACAAAATATGGAAGTCCCTATAGGTGTCATCTCTGTAAGACACAGTACTGAGTGCTCTCCATGTGAAACAATATGTGGCACACACAGGGTTGCCATGACTGAAGTGAACTGGCTGCAGCAACACTAAGCAAAAAACACTTTGGCACTTTGGTAAAGCTTCTCCTTTAAAAATCCCTTTCTTTCATTTCGCATCTGAGAGAATCATTGTCGACATTACAGACAGCACAAAGGTGAAAAGGCATTCGAGAACCTTTCAGAATTACCTTGGTTGTCCAGGAGAGTTTCACCGTTCCCTTTTTGAGAAGTGAAGTGAGCCTCTGAGGCACAAAATTGATTTAGAGTGAGAACATCATATTGAGTTGAAATATAATAGGTGTCTGAATGCTGCTTTGGGGTGAGAATTGATTGAGAGAGAATGAGATAACATTTTCCCAATTCAGAAAAGTCTGATTGAAGAAAGAAATCCTTCAAGAAATCTTACATGATTATTGTGGTCCAAGGAATACAAACTCTACACATCTTGTAGGTTGTACATTTGTGCTGCAAAAACTGGAGTGTGTGTGTGTGTGTGTGTTGGGGGGGGGGGGCTGTAAGATTCATTGATGATATCAAAAGAGCACCCACCATTGAGAGCATCTATTCTGAGCCCAGAGCTAAGGTGGAGAAAAAGCAGTGGCATCAATTCAGGAAGATTAAAAGAAAACCTACTGGACTATTGAGTGCATCAATTCCGCAGTACAAACGAAGGAGGTAAGTGTCGAGATGAGGAGAGGGCTAGTCTCTACATAACCTCTTGTCCTGAAAGCAGTGGTTTAAACCTCTCAGAGCAGCCACAAACATTACAGATAGGCTTGTCTGCATGCTAATTCCAGGGAGATACAATTTCAAGCACTAAAACCCTCAATGTCACATGCAAATCACGTCTCTATTTAATTCCACACACACAAACTGTCAAATACTGCAGTAATCAGCCCATAGGAAGAGTGACACCAGTACTGATTAAAAAGAGCACGGGGGGAAGGCGCTGTGAGATAAATAAAAAAAAAAGAAATACAGTCACAATCCTATACCCAGCATTTCACAAATCCTTTTCCTGTCCCTTCGAAATATGGTGTTTGATTAAAAAAGATTGCACCTCATGTGTGGTTGAGATGTATGTAGCAGGCGTAAAAGATATTCTTCAGCTCCAGCATGCAAGCAGAGTGTAATTGTGGTCTCTTCCTGTGCTCTAAACAACATGTTTTAATATAGTCCTCACAAGCAAGTATAGGAGATAAATTGAGCTTGGCATCGTGAGCCATTGATTTTACTGCTGTGTTTTCCCAACAAATTAATTAACTTAATTTTTCTCCAGAAGGCAGAGGAAATTGGAAAGGTAGGGCAGTATCTCAAGAGCACTATTACCTTCCCTGCTTGGAAACAAGAGAGCAAAGACAGATTTTTATAAAATGAGTTTCTTATCTCCAGAATTGGTAGTGCAATAATTCAGACCGTCCTCCCCAAAAATACGGCCGTATAGGTCGTCTGCGCAAGCAGCTTATTACGACCCATCTTTACGTTGTACATTATTAGGCGGCGACCTCTAGTGGCCATAGTAATTATGATGGAAGCAAAGGAGGAAGTCAGGTGAGATAGTAAAAATAGCGGCATAGTCCTTGTAGGGAGGAGGTTGGGGTGGATGGGTCAAACAACACAGAACTTTCTCCCAGCGACCACTGTTTGTGTCCTGCGTGAAATGAAAATGTTGACTTATTTTAACTTACGTATGTAAGTTAAGTCATGTGATGTAAGTCGTAAGTCATGTGATGTAACTTAACTTAAATACCTAACTTAACTCATGTAACTAATGTACTTATTTTAACCCAAACCATGATCTTTTCCTAAACCTAACCAAGTAGTTTTTTGTGCCTAAAAATGTTCACAGCCGCAGTTTGTTTGCATGTTGTTCCTAAGTACACTTGAGAAGAATTAAACATTCTGCTCTGCTTAGAAACCAACTTTAGAGGATAAGAAACACTACTATAATATCCAGAACAATTTACAAATATTCCAAATCTCTGGCTTGATTGCCATGAAATTCTGCATGAATATGCATCGTCCCCAGGGGAAGAATAACAACTCTGGTGATTGCTAAACAAGGTCTCAATATTTTCCAATAATTATTCCAGCTGATGAATGATGCTAATGGAAAAATAACTAAAGTTTGTAAAAATGGAATAATAGAATGAATTAAGTAGTAAATTTTCAGTCTGTCAGAGAGTGGGAAAGGAAGAATAGGAGCGAGACAAAGAGAGGGAGAAAGAACATTGGAGATAAGAACATGAAAAAAAATCCACTTATTTCCGGAGGACAAGAGAAGAATCCAGAAGTCGCTACAATCACGGCAAGTTCTCTGCTAACTACAAATCACAAGTGCTCATTCATCCATTGCTTTGGTTACTGTCCTCTGGACAATATGGTCAATCCCTCACTGTTACGTGCCGTTCCATAAATTTAGTCCCATTGTGGGGAGAGAAGCAGAACCAATCAAACCCCAGTAACCAGCAATCAGCCTGGGACCCTTCAGCCAGGGCATCCCATGTGCCCCTACAACTTGCAAAAAAAAAAGCCACATGCCTGGTTAAATCAGGATCCTGAAGACACTCAATAGCAGCTGCCGGCCTCTGTAGTTGGACCGTGCAGCATGACAAAATGGTAGTGGGATGCAGCTATCACAGACACCTTCCAGCGGATACATTTAACTTCTGTCACTTGCACCTCACTGCACAATCAATTCAAGCCTTTTCCTTAATGCTGACACCTCAGTGTCATGAAGTGCTCTTTGGGCAAAACCAAAGGAGCATAACATGAAGCATTTTTTGTATATATAGGGATGGCAATGTTCATTTTAGCTGGCTTTTTTGACTGTCACACTCTCACTGAGATAGAAAAGTATGGGATGTAAATGGCCTTTTTTTGATGTTGGCTTTCACAACTATTTTGAAAGCTATTGATTTTATGTCCTGGACTGTGGGCTAGATGGATGCTGCTTTTCATTGATTCTTTTGATTTGAAACTAATTGCCAAAAATAGACATTTAAAGGTAGACATTTAAAGGAAGTCAACAAGAGTGGGGCACTTACAGAACATATGATCACGTTAACCATAGGTTGCTGAGATGTAATTGCACCTAATAAATGGCTGTGAAGTGCCCAGTTTCAAGCCTTGATCCACACTATTCCAATGCTTCTATCCCAGCAACACTGCTGATCAAACCCTTAGGAATTTAGTTTTTTTCTTTCCAAGGCTCAGAAAAATTGTTAACCTATTATCACAGCCATTAGCTATGTTTCTTTCCAAAGTGCTGTGCTTATAGGAACTTCCAAAATATCAGTAAATGCAAATAAATGTGGGTTTACACAGTATTTTCATCAAATGACTTTTTTGTTTCATTTATTTTTTTGCTTGTGCACACATCCACATAAAAAGAAGTGGATGTAAAAATCATAACTTTTATGTATGTCCATATTTTTTCGCAATAGCAACTGAATTTCTGTTACACACACGATGAAGCTCTGAGTGATTGGTTTTTAATTGATTTTAGTGTAAAAGGGTTTGGCTTTATTAGGGTTCATACAGCTAAACGTAGTCCACAAGGTTTGGTACATGTAGTGATGAAAGGTGCCATTTAAAAACTAGAAGGCAAAAATTCTCCTTTGCACAAACCGACCATTTAGAAGAAGTCTAATGTGTGAGCTGGAAAGTCTTAAGAAAGCAGACAGGCAAGAAAATTCAAACATTTTCAAACGGTGAGTTGTTGGCATACAGTAGCATACAATTATCATATGATCCACAGCGTTTCAGTTGCGGGAGAAACGGTGCATAAAGGGAATGTAAAGAAAAATGTAGCCCCCTGTTTCAGTGACATTGTAGAAGTGTCTGGCAGTGCACCCTCAATCAATTAAAAGTGAGAGCTCCACTGTAACTGCTATGGGTTAGACTTGTGTGTGTTGGATAATAAGTTTGTTGGGTGCTCAACTGCACAAGCACCTGCTTGAAGCAGGGGTAAAGTTCCCACCTGGGGAGAGGGGCATCAGTTCAAATCCTGTTGATACACCACTAAGTTAAGGACATAATGGAAGTATGGGATGAGTGAAGCAGGCCCTGTTCCCATGTTTGCAGCATCAGGTCCCCTCCTGTTCCCCTCCTCCCCCGCTTGCACCATCTTGTTGCAACATCAACTGGCTCAAGGGGCATATGTATGGCTCTTAACATGTGAGCCTTCATCTGTAGGCCTATTGATAATGGTACAGTGTGATTAAATGGCTGCAATCTTTTGCAGTCTAATTTGAGTTTAATGTATTTGTAGTAAACTGTGTCAAGTGTCCAGAAGAACAGGGCAGAATAACAAAGACACATATTTGAGTGTAATAGTGTGCTTTGCAGATGTGAGAACACTGCAGGGGGCTTAAATTTAGACAGTGCAGGCATGTGTTGGTAGAGAACGGGCCCTTGCAAGTCGGACTTACTCATTCGACTGTACAATCCAACACGTTGGTAAAATAAATATATACACACACACACACACACACACACATACACACACACACACACACACACACACACACACACACACACACACACATATATATATGCAGGCTGGTGTGTGTGCTTCATAACTAGTAACTAGCGTGCACTAGGGCCCATCCTAATAGCATGCACTGGGGCCTGTCGTAACTACCTTACACCACTGGAACACTCTAGATACAAATTCTCAGTGATCATGCTCAAAAAAACTATAATAGACATCCATTTGCCAGTGATAAGGTATATACACTTACAGCTGCACCTCTTAAATCCTTTAAGGCATTTTTCATGCTGATTTACATTATACATCTGAATCATTACTGTCAGCACGCTGTCTCTGGTGGCTCTATCCCAGGGATGACAAAATACTTGATATTTTCCACCTAAAATATGCACAGCGGTCTATTTTTCCTCTGTGCTTCAGTGATTACAAGCCTACTTTCAAGACTAGACTCTGTGGAATAAGCCAAAATTAGCTGAAGTGCTTTTAATTTTGCAATTACCATACTCCCGTATGAATGAGATGACATAATTGCAGTCTCCTCATGACATTCATCACTTAGCAGCAAGACTGAAGATGTCATGTTTGTCACATAATTATCTATTCCAGCATTACTGTCTGGGATAATTAATAATTACCCCTCATGTCTTACTGTATACACTGGAATCTGCCGGAGATTTGTAAAGCACCACGCACTTACCTGCTCATGCTGTCCTGTTTTTGAGGGGAATTACTCGGTCTTGCACTTTTCTGCTTTTCACAGGCCTGCCTCTGTGATGCCGTCAATTTTCTCCAAATTGCAGTAATGGCTGGTGAGATTTGGTCACATCGTGCACACACAGTCTTTTGGCTCCAAGTGACATGGGGCAAATACATCCACAGCATGTTACCTCACCTTGTGGCGTACTGCTTTACCTTCATCTTCAGAGGGAGTTGCTCCAAATTCTGACATTTTATCACAGTACAAAATAAATTACTAGCAAGACACATGCCACATATTTCAGATCCATCCCCATTTTTTATTCTAATTTCAAAAACAGAAATATTATTACAATGGAGTGTAGTTCAATTTTATTTGCTGAAGCCTCTTCATCCCATTGAATGAAGAGACACAAAGCAGATCCAGCCATTGATAAAGATAAGGGCATGAGGACATCCTGGCAGGCTCATAGAGGGATGTGAATTACAGGCAAATTAACAAGCAGATGAACTGGAAAAAGGTTCTCAGACTTGGATGGAGGCATCAAACATTTGGTCAGAAGAGAGACAGCATCTACAAATAAAGTCACCAGTCCCTCCAGGATCTTGTGGAGTTTGGAGATGATTATTCAAAATTCAGTGTATTTTGCTTTAAAAATGTTTATTTTGGTAGCTAAATTTGAGTGGTGGTATAAGTCAGTAGCCAGTAGCCTGTGTAGACAGCTAGCAAAGAAGTTGAATGTTCTTTAGTATGTGCATATTCCTAGGCCAAGTACTGGTACAAAAAAGGCTCCATTAATTAAATGTTTGGTTTGAGATATCAGGCCACAGATGGTTCTGGTTAAGTAAAAAGTTACAAAGAGTTTTGAATTGGCAGGGCTTGTTGGCATCTAATACACATCTTGAGAGTAAATACGCCTGACAACAGATTTCACAGGAAATAATGCACCAGTCATTGTATCAATATTTGCAGGGAAGGTTTGTTGAGACAATGATTTGATTTGATGTAATAGTAGTTCTGAATTTGATTATTTTATGATGAAACAGGTGCTGATTGGTAAAATTAGCAAACTATTACTCCAATTTGAGCTTCTTTGCAGAAATATTGCAGGGGCTGGAAAACAATGACATGCTCTCACAAATCATACAGGACTTTACTGAAAAATAGCATCTGAAACAGTATTTAGACCAACATGAGAAGTATAAACATTCCACTGAAACCCAGACTTCTGAATTCCCTTTTTGGGATCATCAGTTTTTCATTTCTTAGATTTTTGTCAGCTTCCCATTCTGTGGCTTATTTTCAGATGTTTTTGTACCCTGCACTTGATATGTTAAAAAGTACATAATAGATATAGTGGTATAATAGTGAGTGAGTCCTGGGGATTGCTTTTGTTTGTAATGCAACTATTAATTAGCATTTCCCATATTACTGACTGTTTGGAGAAAGGGCCTGCCAAACTTATTATGTTTCCCACCAGCATTAGTATTATAATAATTCCCTGATGAGGCAATATTGTAGCTTTTAATAGTCAGTGTTTACACCACATTTGTTGCCAAAGGACAAAAAGTAAAAACGGCTGATAATGATTGGTTCTGGCAACGGCAAATGCTTTTATGTAAATGCCTGTCCCTAAAATGTGACCTGGAAACAAAGGCAACTTAGTGGTGAGTGTGCAGCTAAATGCATTAGTGGATCAATTAAACACTAGTCTTCCTCTGCTTGGGTTGCTATAGCAACTGACCTGCAAATGCAGTGAAAAACGATGGAAATAACAGAAAGTGCACATAGAAATCCCTCATGTTACATGCTTTCAATTTGTCTTCATCATGAGAACAAATATTCCTGCTAAGGTGTGATTTATATAATGGTGCCTGCTACAACCCCACTCATACAAATAATGTAAAGCCACAACTTGAATATCACACAAAGATGCAGCATTATTATGACCATGATTATGATTTATATTAGGCATGTATAAATGTGCATCACATTGTAGTGAGAGTATAAAGGTCTGGTGGGATTACTGGAGTTATTTTATTGTCACAGCACAGGTAGTGCTGGTAAAATGACTTGTTTTTAGGTCTAGCTAGGGGATTTAATCACTACTGAGCCCTATGGCTATACCAGCTACCAGGCTACAACATATCTGAATGCCTTGGTTGCCACTCAAGAAAAGGATGCAGGCCTTACCTGCTGCAAGTGAGCTTACCTACTAGCTTACCACTGTTTCTTCACTTGTTCCATTTCTTCACTTGTGGCTGGGGCAGCCCGCTCAGGTGTGCTCCGGTCCTCTCATTTTGGCAATTCAGTTCATTTAGGTTAACAAACAGTATTTCTGTTTAGTTTTTGTCTGCATCAGAAACTAAAGCAAAATACTTCAGGGATGAGGGTTATCATACATGTCCATCATGGTCTCAACGAAAAGTCACTCTCTGTCACTCTCAATCTTCAGCATGCCACTCACAGGTGTCCATATCTCTACTCTAGCACTCTCTCCCCCCTGGCGTCTGCCCTCAGGCCAGCTCATATTACGTAAGACCCGCCCTCTTGAGAACGGCAACCAATTGAAAACAGCAAATGACAACCTGACTGTGACATTATACAGATAATTAAAAGCTATTGCCTCATTGATTGAAACTAATTAATTATGAGACCTACTAAAAACCCTGCCTCACAATCATGCTCATGATAATCAACAAAGCACAAATATTTGTTCTTGAATGTATTTAGTAGGGTTAGTGTAGGGGAGCCTATGAAAAAAAGCTTCAGCCCACTGTAAATCACTTTACATCTTGCTTTCCTTCTAAGATCACTTTGGATTTTTGCATGTTTTACAAAGGCAGAAAATGTTTTCTTTTCATTAATGACCAATATATGTCAAAGTATGCAAAAGTGTTGAAATTTAGTCACTGTGATTATATAACAAGCAACATTCCAAAGAATATAAATGAGGTCAATGACAAAAAAAAAAAAAAAAGATTGTGTGCATAAATATACTCCAAGCCTGGAAGAGTAATACATTATAATTAGTGAAAATGTTTTTTAGGGTCAAATGCCAATGTTTTTAAAATTATGTCTTTCTACATTATCTGCCCTTTGCAACTACGGGATGGTTAGAGTTGAGAAAAACAGTGATTATGAGAATAAACTAAAGTTAAGGTATTGTAAAGATCAGGAAAATAGCCAAAGAATTAATTACAGATGTGTGACAAGACCCAAATTTTAGCCTCCCACACCAAAGCCAGATGTGCTACACGTCCATCCACCACCCCAGTCTCCACATCCTTTCTTTCCGGTTTGCTACACAAAGGGCACACGATTTCCTGGGATGAATTGTGCTCTTACCATAGAGTACAAATTCTTGACTTGATATACTACTGACTATTACTCTTTTGGTGTTTATGGTGGCATTACATTCGGTCCAAAACACATTATGGCTTATTTTGGACTCCAAACCCAAAGTCTAAAACCTGAGACTTGCTTATTTTGTTTCAGGACTCAGTGTCTGACTTGAGATTTGCAAAGTAATCACCTTGTGCCACCTCTTGAAAGAGTCCCCAGATACCAGGAGCAGGACATCTAGCCACTTCCATGAAGTGGACATTGATTATATCAGTATGGGATTGATGGTATCAAAACAATTAATTACTTAGAATGATAATGTTGACAATGTTACTGTTGACCGATTTTTACTTTCAAGACAAATGCATGATGAAGGTGACTGAATGTATGCAAAGCAGTCTTTATGTATTGTGTGTGTGTGTGTGTGTTTGCTGCTCCATGGCTGTGTTGTATAGTCAGAGACAGAGACATAATAATGAGCAGAATCTTGAACCAATCTCCATGTCTGTGCACAGTGGCAAGACAATGGATGTCATCTGGCAGCAAAGAGAATTTGTATTGAATATGGAGAAATGTAAGGCAATTAGGTCAGGGGAAAATGCAATTGATGGTCACATGAGCCAGTGATGCATATGCCTTCAGCACATTTGTAACTCTTCAGCTTTGAATAACTCATGTCAAGGTTGAATGCTGAGAGATTAATCATCATAAATTTGAGTAGCGAAAGAGGGAGTGCAGGGATCTCTGGGAGCTCCATTTAAACACAGAAACAGAAAACAAAGCTAAAGCATTATTCTTGCTTATCTGGAAGCTGTAGTGCTAGAAACATGCATGAGACTGGGTTCTCTTTAGTTCTCATATTTGTTTTACATGCAAATCCCTTAATATATATATATATATAGTATTTAGTATTTACTAATAGCTGGCTGAAGAATTATAACTACACTTCCTCTGTGTCCCAGATTGCACAAAGTAGGAATACCATTCATTTTGTGGGTTTAACCAGAGAAATGGATGTTTAAAAGGGCTACTTTTTGCCCCACAGTCCAAATGGGTTAATTCGGCCCTGTTAAAACATTTTCAAAATTGCAGGTGGCGGTAGTGTTCTGAAGTCACAGTTTGACCAATGTCTGTCTTAATTCCTAGTATACTGACAGAAGAAGAACGCATTGTCAAAATTAGTACTGTGTATACCTTATTGGAACACTCAACTGTGAGGTGGTTCAAAAAATGAAATGTCTGGTCATCCATGCCAAATAAAAATTCATACCTGAAGATGATTCTCTGCTAGTCTTAATGTGCCAAAGATTTTATAAAAGATCTGTGCAGCACTTAGTAAGTAGGTCCTTTCTTAATGTGACATGCTGTATCTCTTTATGAGTAGGCAGTTCTTTCTACATATTGATCTGGTGTTAAATAATCATTATAGGCTCCAGACTTAGTGATTAGTGGTGCTGTAAGTGAACCATTTTTTCTCTGGGTGACAAAAGGCGCTTAGAATCCTCATTGCTGTATCTCCCCTGTATTTCTGGTGGATACATTAAGATTTAGTCTAAGGAAAAGAGGAGGGACCTCACAGTCAAATTCATTATGGCAATATTATTTAGCACTTGTGCTCAGTGCAGTAACAATGACATCCATTGTTTAACCAAATGCTGAACAGCTAATGAATCTTGTGTGTGTGCTGAATGGGTGAATCTGAACACTGTCATGGTCGGTTATTTGGTTTGCCTACTTAAAATGCGCCAAAGGACCAAAGTATGCTAATTGTAATGATAAGTTCCCTGCAATTTTGTCTCTAAGGATGAGATAATTTTCTCAAACAAGGCGCCCTTCAGATAATTCTGTGGATGGAGTGTCTCATCTCAGCTGAAGTACAGGGGTCATTAAGTGTTGTTGTGGGGAGCTAACTGTGGGGATGGACCTAAGCCCCCCATCCCCCTCCACTCCTCCCTCCACCTCTCCCCACCATCACTTCTCCACATACAGTTAGTTCTTCCATTGCTGTGCCTGTACCACTAAAGCTACTTGGGTGTAGTATTGTAGAGCAGTGTACAATTTATTGCAATTTTCTATATGTATAATTTTCTATATTTTAACAAGACTAAAAAAGAGTATTTCACATATAACCTCACATAAGAATGTGACAAAAACTGTCTTAACTTTTCCATTAGGGCAAGATTTTTCAAGATACTACCATTGCCAAACCACTCCATTGTGTTACCACTAATAAGGCCCTTATAACAAAAGCAAACAACATAGACATGTTGGTGCCATGAGTGCCATCAATTCATAAAGAGAATCTATTTTTTCTTGGGCGAGGGAGTATTCACCTCCAGCCTGGGGAGTGGAGTGCAGAGCGCTCTGCTAGAGGCCCAAATGGATTTTCAACTATGGACCCTAAACCTTTCAAACCACAACGCTGCTGAATAGCAGTTAGAGGTTGCCATGCCAACGCCATCTAGAGGGACATTTCAGCTGCATCAGAGAGAAAGCTTGGCCAGATGTCTTCAACAATTTGCTCTGAAAAGATTCACCATCCGCCATGCTCATTAGAGAGCAGCAATCAGAGGAACAGGGAGATATGTGGCTTTCCTGTCTGGATGGCACGATTCTCCATCTTTCTCCCACCTTTAGAAAACAGAGAAGATGGCCACTATAACATGTCAGTCCTCTCAAATGTGCAGCCTGTTCCACTGGCTGTTTCTGGTGTATATTAAATATAAAATATTTATGTCTTATTTCTGCATCTGTGACATGCCCAGTTTAGTGTGCAGCTGACACGCTCTGGCAGTGCAGAGAGGCATCTGGCCAACACAGAAGAGAGCAAGCAACTTTGTGAATTATTAATGGTATAAATCAACACCTGTGGTGTGGCTGACAGGTTGCAAAAGCAAGGAGACTACTGCTGCTGTTGGCCTTGGGAAAGCTCTCTGACCAGCCAGGCCAACAGCTAAGCTAGTCCCCCCTGCACAGCATGGAGTCAATTAACATACAGACTACACCACTAATACTGGAATTTGCAATCACATGACCACTCATTTTCTCCTGTAATCAGCACCACCTTCAAACGTCCTCATGGTTTGTAATTTTGATCAATTATTACATTTCTGCTGAGATCTCAGGAAATGAAAAGATTCCTGTTTTGCAAATGATGCTAACTTGAACAGTTGCAATGCTCTTAATTGTATTTAATAACATGGAAAATATCTTAAAAAAACATAATGTAATAACGTGTTTATCAAATGCACTGGAAGAATAAATTTTTTTGTGTATTTTCAAAATGTTGAATCTTGCCTGTATTTGTAGACTGCTTTTCAAATATGCAAAATATTGACAGAGAATATTTAATTTTCTGTAGTAACATTGAAACTCACACTTACGAAAACACCCAATTTTCCTCCAAAACAAGGCTGGATTACAAAACTTTCAAAATTAGCAACTACACTGGGTTACCAGACCATTAAAGGCCCCAAGTTCACCAGCTACATTTACTTTGTGGTAATTTGAATAGTTTATTTTATTTAAATATGTGTTTTCAATTCAATTCAATTCAATTCAGTTTTATTTATATAGCGCCATATCATAACAAAGTTATCTCAGGGCACTTTTTCGAATAGAGCAAGTCTAGACCGACTCTTTATATTTACAGAGACCCAACAGTTTCCACCATGAGCAAGCACTATGCGACAGTGGCAAGGAAAAACTCCCTTTTAACAGGTAGAAACCTCGAGCAGAACCAGGCTCAAGGTGGGCGGTCATCTGCCTCGACCGGTTGGGTTGAAGGGGGAAGGGGGGAGCGGGAGAGAGAGAGCAGGAGGAAAGAGAACATACAGCAGCTCAATACAGCATAGATATGGTAATGGCATTGATGTTAACACCAACAGAAACAACACTAAGAGCAACATTATAATAGCAATACTAATAACAGCAACAACCGCAATAGCATCAGCGGGTGCAGAGCAGGAGCACGGGGGCAGCAGGTGGCAGCAACCACAGACCCAGACTTCCACAGCTCCAGAGGCAGAAACACCTGCAGAAAGCAACAGAAGGGGAGAGAGAGAGAGAGAAAGAGAGAGAGAGAGAGGAGAGAAAGCACACAACTACGGGAAGAAGTTGAATTAATAACAAGCATTGATGGGATATGAGGGCGTACAGATGGAGAGGAGAAAGGAGCTCAATGCATCATAGGAAGTCCCCCGGCAGTCTAGGCCTATAGCAGCATAACTAAGGGGGGGTTCAGGGGTCACCTGAGTCAGCCCTACTATAAGCTTTATCAAAGAGGAAAGTCTTAAGCCTACTCTTAAATGTGTGGAGGTTGTCCGCCTCCCGTACACAAACTGGGATCTGGTTCCACAGGAGAGGAGCTTGATAGCTGAAGGCTCTGGCTCCCATTCTACTTGTAGAGACTCTAGGAACCACAAGGAACCCTGCATTCTGGGAGCGCAGTGCTCTAGTGGAGTAATAGGGTACTATGAGCTCTTTAAGATATGATGGTGCCTGACAATTTAGGGCTTTGAAGGTGAGGAGAAGGATTTTAAATTCTATTCTGGATTTTACAGGGAGCCAGTGTAGAGAAGCTAATATTGGAGAAATATGCTCTCTTTTTCTGGTTCTTGTCAGTAAACGTGCCGCAGCATTCTGAATCAGCTGGAGAGTCTTAAGGGATTTATTGGGGCAGCCTGATAATAGAGAGTTGCAATAGTCCAGCCTAGATGTAACAAATGCATGGACTAGTTTTTCTGCATCTTTTTGAGATAGGATGTGCCTGATTTTTGCAATGTTACGTAAATGAAAAAGGCAGTTCTTGAAGTTTGTTTTATGTGGGAGTTAAAGGACATATCCTGATCAAAGATAACTCCAAGATTCCTTACGGTTTTGCTGGAGGCCAGGGCAATGCCATCTAGAGAAACTATATCTTTAGATAATGTGTTTTGAAGGTGTTCGGGGCCAAGTACAATAACTTCGGTTTTGTCTGAGTTTAACATCAGAAAATTGCAGGTCATCCAGGTTTTTATGTCCTTAAGGCATGCTTGAAGTTTAGCCAACTGATTGGTTTCATCTGGCCTGATCGATAAATATAATTGGGTATCATCTGCATAACAATGAAAATTTATGGAGTGCTTCCTAATAATATTGCCTAAAGGAAGCATATACAAGGTAAATAGAATTGGTCCAAGCACAGAACCTTGTGGAACTCCGTGACTAACTTTGGCGTGCATAGAGGATTCATCATTAACGTGTACAAACTGATATCGATCTGATAAATAGGATTTAAACCAGCTTAGTGCAGTACCTTTAATGCCAGTTTTTGTTTTGTAACATGCACCACAGTATAAACTCAAGTGAGAATGGCCCCAAGGTGGCTCCTGTATTATTACCTAATCTTGAGGCCATGTCTTGTAAGGCCCTGGGTCAAAATCTAGTTTTAATATTTGTATATGTTATTTTGCTTTTAGTCAGTCCCTGGTGAAACTTACTGTCACACTGGTAGATAGTTTTCTTATGCTGGCTGATACTAATCCCTGTGCTATCTTCCAGATCCACCAGAACTTACGCCTAGCCCTTTCCTGGTGTCCCCTTCTCGCCACCTTCCCTCAACTCTCATCTAGTCCATATCGCGACTCTCTTCGCCCTGATCCTCCGACTGTTGTCACCAACTTCCCTGAACCCATGCAACTGGAAAACACCAGACTTTCTTCTGCAGAGAGAAACAGGAGAATGAGACAAAGATGTTGCATCTGCTGTGGGTTACCAGGACATTTCAGATCAACCTATCGGTAGTGGGCAGCAAAGACCGGGGCTCATCAGTCAACGAAAGGGTCCTGGTGAGCCAAATCAATTCTCAAAATCGCATTTTCTTCCCTGTTAGTTTGTGTTAGAGGACGCAGTCACACCCATTGCAGGCTCTCACTTACTCTGGTTCTGATGAGTGTTTTTTGGATAAAATAAATAAATAAATAACAAATATTGAATCTGACAGCAACAGACCAACAAGGATATGGCGAGGTGGCACACCAGCACAATATAACTTCTACTTGCCAATAAGCCATAGATTTGGTGACAATACATATACCTTTCAGTCAACTACGAGCATGTAACACTATAGAATCTCAAAATAATAAATTATCTGCTTTGACGGTTAGTAGAACAACTTCACCTTTGTGTACCTACTTGCAGCACATGACACGTATTGACGCAGATGATTTGCAGAGTCAAAGAGAGAGAGAAATCATTTTCTTATTAAGTTACATTTGAAAATAATTCAACCCAAGCACAAAGCTCAGCCCACCACTCGGGTTGCTGAACTCTACCTCAAAGTCCTTTGACAAACCTTGGGCTTCAGTATCTGTCATGGTATGTGTGCAGTGGCCTGTTGAGCCAGTGTTTGATTCTTGGTGTAAATAAAACACATCTAGATCCATGTAGTGATATACTGTATGTTCCCTATAGGCCATCCTATTTATAAAGGAAAAATGTGTGGTGAGAATGTGCATACCTGATGCATACTTCAGACCAGGCGTACACATGGTTTTAGCTGACATAGCTGCAGGTGGTATGACAAAGTGGACATGAAACATAAGGTGAGAGATGGTAACCTTGTAGTAAAACCTTGTTTGTTTGCGTACACACATTTTTAGTCATGAATCTACACAGAATTTTATGCATCTGGCCCCTGGACTAGCCTGGAGTCTCATAAGTGATAAGGCTGGAAGGCCTAAACCATAAACTGTGTGTGGGGAAGGGTTAGGGGGAACAGGAAACACTCCATGTTTAATGGGACACAGCTCTTCGTAGGCTCTGATTGGCTGTTTTATGCATGGAGAATGGGCCAACCAGGTCCTGCACATTAAGATGACATAGCCCAGAGTGAAATGGACTGCTCAATAAAACACACTGCTCGGCACACACACACACACACGGTGGTCGTAAAGCTGATCAGGAAGCATTCTAGCTCTGCAGAGTGACAGCCACAGTGGTGATGCTGCAGAGCGAAGGATGGCCCTGAAGCTGAGCTCTGACATGTGAGGCTGACTTCAGTCACCCCAGTCCTCCTCCCCCCTCTTTGGGCATCCTCAAACAGCTTCTGATAAGTCACAGCCACTGATATGATCCTCCATAAATGCTGAACAGCCCAGAGTCAGGTTTGTTTGTTTGATTATCGTGACCCAAATGAATGAATTTGTAATGATGCAAAGTTTGCAAATTGATTTTGGAGGAAAGCACCAGAATCGATAACTGTTGTATCTGGTCTGTATATTACAGAGCGAGAAAAGAGAATGATGTGACAAATAATTTAATGACAACAATTTCTAGTTTATTACTCCTTGGTCTTATTTAATAGTTTTGGCCATTATTCCTCTCCCCTCCCATTCTGGAAACAATCCCATCATTTTTTGCAAAATCACCAGGTTCCTGTCGCATTTTCTGTGGTGTCCACCAAAGATTTTAAATCCATCTGTAGCAGTAGTTCCAGTTTTTTTTTTTATCACAAGAGGAGATACCTTTAATTTACAATTATTTACAAACTTTTTAGGCAAGAGTCACAAAAAACAGATGCAGAAAAAGTGAAACGTGAATGTGAATGAAAGTGAAATGAAAATTAGAATTAAGACTAAATAAATTAAAAGAACAGTCAAAATCAGGTAACAGCGTATACAATCTACATTTTTAGAGGCATAAAAGCTGGAAAATGTCGGCATGCTGGAAAACTCTGATGAGTGAACTTAAAGACAAACTGACAGGACTGTTTTTACAGAACTATATTTCCACTGACATATTTACTCTAAGTGACACTGACTCACTGTATAGAAGTATTTGAGCAAAGCAAACAGCATATCTGATGTTAAACGTGATTTAGTTGCGTAGAGAGTTTCTGAACGATGTGACCCCATGAGGCCACCTTGTACTCACACTGTGGGTGAAGCACTTGTAGCTCATAGACACCATGCACAGCAGACAAAACCAAGGGGTATGTATAGAGCTATGCTGAACAGATCACTGATAAAAGTATTCAGGCTTAGCTGTCATTCACTGATATTAATGTTACAGGTTAACCTTTTATCACCGCGGAGCAAAGAATGTTAAGAAGTTTGGAGTCTCTGTAAGTAACAAAGGTTGAATAGCAGAGCCTGATATAAGGCCAGAAATGGAACTGTTGGTGAGTAAAAAAAAGAAGATAAAAGAAGTACAACACTTTTTGCACATCTGAGACCCATTTTTCAAAGTTTCTGAAGGCTGTTAATGGACTGATGAATGCAGCTGAATCAGACCACACTCAACACAGTCCTATTCCTTTCACATAATGGTGCATTATTTGTATAAAAGATTTGCTCAAGTTCATCTGAAATGCATTAGGAGCCCAAAAACCATAAAACAAAGCTGTCTAAGTAATTAAAAATAAACCTTGAATTACAAACTTTTTCCATTAATGAGTCCAGACATAGATCGAGCATATTGGCCAGCCACTCTCTAATATAGGTGGCATGGCAAGACCAACTTCCTCCCTCCAACCCTCCCCCACACTTTTGGCATTCCTCTACAGAACTGTTTCTAATCAAGCCTTTGTCTCAACTCTACTGAGATAAGAGTCTGAATAAATTGTCAGCTCCTGCTGTTTATCAGCTCCAGTGTTTCGCTCCATGTGTTTGTCAGCACATCATTAGAGGCTGGCGGATGGCTAATTAGTTGTTTATACAGTAAGCTGATTAGAAGATTTGCATTGTGCTGCACCATGGGATCCATGCAGAGATGTTGAGCTCTCAGTCGCAGCTTTGACACTCATTTCCTCCTCTCATTCTGTTACAGAAAGCAAAACTGAAGAAAGTTATGAGACAGTGACAGATCACTGACAGAAGCAACATTGGCTCACTGAGCAAGTTTCAACAGGAAGAGGGCAACAACTTGATTTTAAATGTCTTTTATTCTTTGACTGCATTCTTTTTGCAGGCCTTTGAATCACTCTGTTTCTGTTACTCTGTCTGCAACTTTACCGCAGTTTGTGCCTCTTATGAAATCATCATTTTTAGATTTGAGATTTCTGTATTCATGAGTGACAGCAATGAGCCACTGTTTACCTCAAAAATGAATACTTTGCAAAAAAGGAAGTCCTTCTGTCTGTAACCGCGCCCTTAAAGTTGTATTTTCTTAAAGTAATATTTCCATATGTTCCCAGTAAATATAAACTAAACTTTTTAAGTATTTTCAAAAGTCACTTCTTTGTTATTCTTGTAGAAACCTGCCTTCTCTTATTTTGAAATTATTATGAATTATGATTATTATTATTATGAAACTCATTTGTGGAAATAACCCTAACCCAAATTTTCATTTTTTTTCTGCAGAAATTTTTGATTTAAAATCTGAAGAATATATTGAGATCCACAACAGCTACTAAAATGGACCTTGTGTTGAAACTGTTTTTGATTTAAGAGTTGGTATTTCTGTCGACTAACAACAACCTGCATTCATCTCATCCATGTGTGTTGCCATTTTTGTGGTCACTGTTTTTATGGATGTAACTCACGGATGTATTATAAGAACTGGATACTGGACCTCAAGATGGAGCCCATTCATTTGAATAAACCTGCACATACGCATTGTGTTTCATCTCCCTGCCCTGCCTGCTCAATCCTGCTTGACCCATAGACCTTCCATTGGGATGACGTCACAAACATAAAAATACACTTTCAAGGCGTTGGGAAAGTTTTGTAAAGATAAAATCATCATGGTTTAAAAATAAATACTCCAAAGAGTATGAATGGACCTTTGTTGCAATTCTGGCCTTTCAACTGTTTTACAGACGTCTCTTTTATAATGGTCTATGGGGTAATGTTTTTTTGGAGAGTATTTTTTTGTTGCAGTACCTTGGTTGGCCACAGAGGCAAATTGTCAACAAGGCTGACTGGCTGTGCCTTATCCAAGTCTCTTAGGCCGTTTTCACATAGAATCAGGCGATTCGCTACAGAGTTGTGCCGCGGTGTGGGAGTGTCTGATACTAACCAGCAGTCCCAGCTTGAAGACCAATACAAGCCAAGCCACTGCACGGCGATTAATGTCTTTGTACTCCCTCATGGCAGGGCTGAACAGCTGATGTACAGTAATCAAGAAGCCGATTGATCAGTCTCTCTTCCATCTTCACAGTTGCTCGGTAAACAGCGGAATATTAAGGTAAAAAGCTAATTCTACAGTGCTACAGGTAAACAAAGTTCTTCTTCACCTGGGCCTCTGCTGGTCTGATCGCCAGCATGATTGGCTGCCACAGCGTGACGTTGGGTTGCGTTTCTCCAAAAGTTGAATCCTTTTCAACTTTTTCGCCACAGGCCACTGCGTTTTTTTGCAGCACCCCCTGCGGTCCGCACCACCTCAGCCTGAACGCAGCATCCCGGTTCAAATGAATGGGAAAATCTGCGTTTTCGCCACAGCGCCTGATTCTATGTGAATTTCGCCTTATTCACCCATTGTGTAGCCAGGTATATCTGTGTGTACAGAAGACATCCTGCCAACAAAGTTCCAATTGGTTGACTTTTTCTCGAACTGGGGAACCAGCTGTCAATGAACACAACACCAGAACTATTTCACTGAGCAAAGTGAGATATGGGAAGTGATTCAGAGGTATGGAACCAGGCTGTTGGTTGGTATTATATCAAAACTACATTGTATGTTATCACCTACTCCTACTGGTAATATAAAAGTGCATGGATTCCTTCATAAATCCAGGGACTACAGTAAACCTCAACTCACTGTTTTTATAAATTCTACCTCTATTTGTCATTTTCTGTAATTTCAAGCATTAAATAAAAACCTTCTTTCAAATCAGACAAATATAAAAAGACACACCATCCATACAATTGTGGAAGTGCATAATAACAAGCCCTCCTGCCACTTATAAATGTCAACATTTTAACATTTGTGATGTTGTTGCCTGCTCCATGCTCAGCTAGCTTTTATTGATTTGTTCTCCTGCTAAGCTAATCAGGCCTGCCATTTATGGGCCAGGGAGACACTTAGAGCGCCCCAGAGACGGCAGTTTAGAGCCAAGTTGTCCACAGTGAAAGCAAGAGATAAGATTTTATTACACCTCCCAAACTTTAAATAAAACCAGAGCACCATAAAAGCTGGAATGCAGCAACACAAATTCATTCCCTCTATGTCAGTCAGGTGCTGTCTTAATCTCCCTCTAAATATGACAGACGTGCTTTACTTCAGTGCCCCTTCCAGTGGTGGAAGGAGTATTCAGATCTTTTACTTAACTACAAGTACCAATACAGCAATGTGAAAATACTCCATTGCTAAAAGTACAGAAGTATTAGCTGCAAAATGTACTTAAAGTATTAAAGTAAAAGTACTCGCTTCATCCCTGTGACTGATATATTACAGCATTACATATGATATTATTCAGCTGTTAATGCTGATGCTAGCTGGTCAAGGTGTAGCTATATGGTGTAGCTCTTTATATACAGCTGGGTAGTTTAGTCCAGTGGTTCCCAAACTAGGAGTTGAGCCCCTTCCAAAGGGTCACAAGATAAATCTGGGGGGGTCATAAAATGATTAATGGTAGAAGAAAGAAGAAAAAGTTCTGCTACACAAATGTGTATAGTGAGAAGTTTAGAGTAAAAATCACTCTTTGGTGGAACTGCTAACAACTCATAGAAATGTCACAAGGGACTCAAACTTCACACTGCTTTGTTGTGAGAGATCAAGCCCAAAAGGTTGGAAACCACTGGCTTAATCTTTAACAATGTGTTGTATTTTATTAGTTTATTATATTTTTCTTAATTTAAAATCTTAATCTGAAAAGTTTTCAAATAAATGTTGTGGAGTAAGAAGTTGAATATTTCCTGCTGAAATTTAGTGGAGTAGAAGTATAAAGTAGCATAAAATGGAAATACACAAGAAATACACAAGCAGGGCATCAAGAAGGCCAAGCACTGCTACAAACGGAAGGTTGAGGAGCACTTCTCCAATGTATGTGGCAAGGCATTCAGGTCATCAGTGACTACAAGCCCATCCACCCCTCCCTCCCATCCTCTGATATCTCCTTTCTCAATGAGCTTAACAATTTTTACGCTCGTTTTGACAAGGACAACCAGGAGCCTGCATCCAAGGCAGAGCTGACTGCGGATCACCAACCCCTAACACTCTCCCCCACTGATGTCAGAGCAGTGCTGAGCAGGATCAACGCACGCAAAGCTGCTGGCCCCGATGGCATCCCCGGACGTGTGCTTAGAGCATGTGCTGGAGAGCTGGCAGGGGTCCTGATGGACTTATTCAACATGTCCTTGGCCCATGCAGTTGTGCCGACCTGCTTCAAGACCACCTCCATCGTACCAGTACCAAAACACTCCACTCCAACATGTCTCAACGACTACCACCCAGTAGCACTCACCCCCATCATCACAAAGTGTTTAGAGCAGCTGGTTCTGGCACATCTCAAATCCTGTCTTCCCCCCACCTTGGACCCCCACCAATTTGCCTACCGCATGAATAGAAGCACAGAAGATGCAGTCTCCATAGCACTGCACTCTGTCCTCTCACACCTGGACAATGTCAACACATACGCCAGAATGCTGTTCATAGACTTCAGTTCAGCATTTAACACTGTCAATCCCCTCCAAACTAATCACCAAACTGACAGATCTGGGCATCAATGCTCCTATTTTAGACTTGGACTTTCTGACCAACAGGCCTCAACGTGTTCGGTCAGACCACCACTGCTCCTCCACCCTCACCCTAAACACCGGCGTACCACAAGGCTGTGTGATGAGTCCGTTCCTCTACTCCCTCTTCACTCACGACTGCAGACCTGTACATGACTCTAACACCATCATCAAGTTTGCGGATGACACCAGAGTGATTGGCCTCATCAAGGGCAACGATGAGTCAGCCTACAGAGAGGAGGTGGACCGCCTGGCTGTGTGGTGCAATGAGAACAACCTGCTGCTCAACACCAATAAGACCAAGGAACTCATCGTGGACTTTAGAAGGAATGCTGACACACACACACCCATCCATATCAACGGTGCGGCGGTGGAGCGTGTGACCAGCTTCAAATTCTTGGGGATCCACATCTCGCAGGACCTCACCTGGTTGACTAACTGCTCCTACCTGGTTAAGAAGGCTCACCAGCACCTCTTTTTTCTGAGGACTCTAAAGAAAAACCACCTCTCTTCAAACATCCTGGTGAACTTCTACCGTTGCACCATTGAAAGCATCCTAACCAACTGCATTACAGTTTGGTATGGGAATTGCTCTGTCTCGGACCGGAAGGCGCTGCAGAGGGTGGTGAAAACCGCCCAGCGCATCGCTGGAGCCTCACTTCCTGCTATTGAGGACATCTACAGGAAGCGTTGTCTCAGGAGAGCAAAGAACATCAGCAAAGACTCCTGCCACCCAGCACACGAACTGTTTGCCCTCCTGCCTTCTGGGAGGCGCTACAGGAGTCTCCGGACCAAAACCACCAGGTTCAGGAACAGTTTTTTCCCATCAGCTGTCTCCCTACTGAACTCTGCCCCCTGACGCCTCACACACACACACACACACACACACACACACACACACACACTTACCAACCCCCTTGGACCGAACTGAATTGACTTGAATTGACATCACTGCACTATTAAGTACTCTTTTTTTAATCTGCTTGCACTAATAATACCATTGCACTACTGTACATTCAAACCGAACATTCTGCACTTTATGTATACTTTCTGTATATACTGTAAATATTCATATACCCTGTATATTTATATTCATATTATGTTATTCTACTGCTTATGCACTTCTGGTTAGATGCTATCTGCATTTTGTTGCCTTGTACCTGTGACATGTGCAATGACAATAAAGTTGAATCTAAATCTAAAAATCTAAATCTAAATCTAAACAGTTTAATAGAATAAATCTGTCAAAATCTGTGCAGCTGTGGCCAAGATATCCTGACTTTCAGCCTCTAGTATGTGCCCAGTATGGCTCCAAAAATGCTGGATCCTACATTTCCTATAATACAACACAATACTGTCTAAGTTTCACTCTTCGTGCCTTTTAACTGCCCACGTCTTTCAAATTTTATGAATTTGTCTCCAAGCCCAAATAGAGATAACCTTGATGACATCACTATGACATCATTGGGATTATTTCCTCAGACTTGACAAAGCTCCTCCAGCCAAAGAAGACATTCTACAATTGTTCTCACAGGCTGAGTAGTACTAACCAAGATTAGTAAACTGATCTTGACAAAAGAAAATCAGTCATAAGCTTGAATCTGTGTCAAAGGGGTTCTTTTAAGACAAATATTATTTTGGGAATGAAATAGATCAAATTTGGCAGTGCAAGAATTTCACAGAGCAGATAAAAAACTAAATTCTAAATCTGACCATATGTATTTCAATATTTCCTGCCTAAGATTTCAAATGACATGAAAGAAATGTCACTGAAACAGCATGTAGATTATCATGGAACACCAGATCCAATCTAATGTATCATTTCAGGTTTTGTTTTTAAATGAAGAATGATTATGAAAAATGTGCTTCTTAACAATGAAATGAACAAAATAAAGAGGCTGAATTGCTTATTCAATTAAATTCAATTCAGTTTTATTTATATAGCGCCATATCATAGCAAAGTTATCTCAGGGCACTTGTGCAGACTGTGTTGATGTATATCAGTATATCTACTTGCAGCTTTGACATTCTGTTCGGCAAAACGTTTGATGGCCATTCTTGAATTGATATCTAAAGTGAAAATTGATCATTTGGCAGTGGTTAACATTAGGTCTATATAATGACAACTTGTTGTCACGCAGATGTTAAACCAAACACAGTATTTGGCAGTTGCTTCACCTTGAGATCTCAATTAGAAAAAAGCATACGTTGGGTGAACTGATGCCAGAAATATCACAACTCAATGTTAAAACACAAAAATGTGAAATGTCATTTATGGCATCATTTTATTGTTGTGTGTCATGCATAGCTCCAAGCTTATAAAGTTGTCTATAAGGCATCTTGTCATATTTGTGTCGTTAGATACCATCTTATGTGTGGTGAGTGTGGGCTGAGCGGCAGGCCGAGGACTGCCGGCTGCAGAACCCTTCTCAGTTGACCAGGAAGAGACCTAGCATTGGGAGTTTGTACAACGTGACTGATGCCTTTCTTTTTACTGGTGGCTGCAACCTGCCAACTCAATTGTTTAATTGCCATCAAACAAACACTGGTTTGGACAGAGGGAACAGCTGGAGCAACACAATGAAGTGTGAGGAGTGACTTATCCCTGAATGCTTACTCCCCAGGTCTCATCCCCAGTTAAACATTAAACTGATTTTGGAGCAGTGTCAGTCAACAGTAGATGAGCTGTGATAACAGGCAATGTTCAAACTACGTAAACATTCCCTAAACATTCAGCTCCCAGCAACGCCAAACATGCGGACACAAAATCACAGGAATGAGCATTTACTACTATGGATGGAGACATAATAAAAACAAAACTAAAGGCTTTATTTAGCTTTTTTATTCTCCGTTCATAGCTGTGGACTTATGGACTTCAAAAACACACCAGTCATGGTACAAGTTCCATATCAAATTTTATATCAATCTGGACCTGGACCAAAGTGGTGGACCAACCGACCGACCAATTGACGCTGCCATCCCTAGAGCCATGCCGCTAGCATGGCTAATAAAAACAATATTTCAAGGTACCATTGTAGCCCCTAAAAGCTTCAATGATAATTACACAGGATCTCTGGTGTCAAAGACAAATACTTTGTACAACCAAAATTACACCTGACCTCCACCCCAGCCTGCTTCCTGCGAGGTTTACAGTGCGATAACAATACACTACTTCCTCCTTTGCGTCTCAGATACAACAGTATTTATTCACACAACCACAGCAGGTTGCTTATCAGGAAAATGTAAACATGGGTTGTCTGACCAAATGACCAGTGCAGTAGTTTTTTCTGGCGAAGATAGTCTCCATTCATGAGTGCCTTCCAAAATAACCCATATGACCATGTGAGCCATTCCAAACATGATTTATATGAAAGTTTTCTCATCTGCCACTTCTGTGGTTAAGTTTAAGTTACTAAAATGACTTGGTTAGGGCTAGAGAAGGATCTTTCATGGTTAAACAGAACCAACATTTACCACTGATAGGAGGGAGAACAAGAACCATGATCTCTGGGGATGAAGTCACATGCTTCCAGCTTCAGTCTGGCTGGACTCCTAACAAACTGACTGACTGACACTTCCAGGCAATTTCCTTTGTCAGAGAGTGAGTAGGGTCAGATAAACAAATACACACAAAGATGAATAATGGAATGCCTGCTCATAGGTAGTTCTGGTACTAGTCAAGTGATCAACAAAGGAGTTTTTATCAATTGCAATGGTAACAACATGGCAACACATAGAGGGTTTATATTTTTACAATAAAATGTTGACAATAAACTGCTTTGGTTTTATGTTGTATGCTTCAACTTTTGACGCTGTGCTTTCCATTGTCATCCAACAACACAGTGATTGGCCAAGTACACATTCCAGGTAGAATACCTTGTGTTAAATCCACTGTTTACCTCATGATCATCAGAGAAGACAATGATTCCTATATCAATGACTTTGCAGAGTTTTAAAATGTAGGGTTTACAGATTTTGATCTCTTGCGTAGCATCAGAAATTTTGGCCCAATAGTTAGGATCCAGTGCATGTTTGGATAGGTACAAGCCCACAGTAACCCAGAAAAAGAAGAAGCATGGATGGCATTGTGTGTCACAGTTGTGTTCAGGTACATGCTGTGGGTTGTTCTGAAGCTGCACTCCAACCTGCAGCTTGGACTTTGTTGTTTTTACTGCCTTTGATTAACCAGTGTCTGTGTCTGATCAAAGTGTCTGTGTGCAGGTGTGTTTGTGTGTGTGAGAGTGTGTGGAAAACAAAGACTTGTTTAGGTGTCTTCACAACTGTTTACAACAGTACTTACTGAGTACTCTGCAACTTAATCATAAACACCTAAAAAGTGATTTTGTGGGTCAGTCAATACAAAACATAGGGATTTCCCTAAATACTGCATAAAAATAATTGTTTTTTAAGTGTTACAAGCTCTAAGCTATCACACAATTTGTACGTCTAACCATCCATCCCAACCCCCTGCCTAAGTCTTTTTCTTGTGGTGATAACAATGTCCTAATTCATGCCTCAGTCTGCTTCAAGTAAACAAGGACGACACGTTGTACGACTACGTTTAAAGGCAAGGTGTTCCTACCTGTTCTGAATGACAAGACTGAAAGTTGGGGTGAAAAAGGCGGGTCTGGGAGGAAAACACCCAACACAACTACCGCTGGTGAGAAATGCGGTTGTAGTGGGTGTTTCAACCCATTTGCCACAATGGCAGAAAATTAGACTATCCAGACCACACTCAAAGCTCAACCTTGTTGGATTCATTCTTCTTCTTCTTTTTTTTAAATTATTTTTTGGAACCTGCATGGTTTACTCCCATGTTTATATTAGCTAGCAGTCTTCCGCTGCCACTCTGCCTTGCTGTAGCATTGCTACTACCAAAATGGGGACCCACTCATCAAAAACATTGCTTCATAGCATGACTACTGGTCTAAAACTCCACAGGGTAGCTTTAAGACAGGGTGAGACAGGGGTTATCAAAATTAGGAGGGAGAAGCCAACAGTTGTGTGGTCAATGGATAATTCAGAAATATAAAACTTGATGTCAAACTGGTTTGAATAATAATATGAACTTCAAATACCATTGAAATACCAGTTACAAAGTGTGTCACAGAAAAAGACAAAGACAGCAATATAATATTGGATAAATGCATCATACCAGCTTTAAGAATAAAACCAAAGTGACACAAACTGCTGAAAACTGAGTCAATGGTCAACATCCGGCTTGTTTGTAAAAATACATATTCAGATGGTATGTTATGAAGGCCCCAAAACAAGGGCTCCAGGCTTATTGTGTGTCAATTGGTTTGTGTTCATTTCATTGAAAATGTGTTTGAGAACATGCACCATTAAAGCACAGTATCAGCATGATACGGGAGTCCTGGTTTATGACCTAATCTTTAGCCCCTGTCATGATGTGTGCAATCTAGTTTCAAGACCTTTATTATTTCAGTTTTGTGCTTGCATGTTGCATATTCTTCAATTAATATATTTAGTCAAATTACCCCACAGCAAACATTCTAATGTAGAAAGACTGTACATCAATATCAATATTGTAAATCATTTACATATAGTTTATGGTAGTTGCTTTTCATTACCATATTTAGACCCCAAATTTCCCAAACTAATCTCATGTGTTCAGCATTGTTATTAGAATGTATTACTTTTCTAGCAGCACTGAAGCCACAGGACAGCCCTCCAGTGAAACTCGGGTAATAGTCTTAATCGTGATAAAATATGTTCATGCATATTTATGTGGAAAAAACATTGATCTGCTGTTTAGCATTGTCTCCTGACCCCGCTCACCCCCAGCCCAACCTGTCTGCAGGCAGAACTTCTCCAGACTGGCTAACATTATAGCTCCCCCCACTGCTTCTTTAGTACTACAGCACACTACCATAGATAATCCAACCTGCTACTGTCATATAATAGAGCAATGAGTCAAATATGGAGTTTGAATAGAAACATGAATGGAAGTAACAATTTGCACCTGTTGTACAGGAGTGAATTAGTACATATACATGAATGGGTGATGATTTCTTTACTCGATCATTAATGAAAAGAGAAAAAAAAATGAATGTACATAAACCACTTTCAGTCTAGGTTTAAGATAAAGTTAAGTTAATATTGCCACTTTAAGGTGAGAATTTCTTATCTCCAATTTTGGTTATTTTCATATTTTTCATCAATTGAATGCATGCTCCTCTATTGGCTGAAACAATTATCTAACTAAGAAAAAAAAAAGTCAAATTACAATTACAATCAAATTTAATGAAGAATGATGTCAGTTAGTTCTTAACGGTTAAAGTCCCTGAAAAAAGCTGGTGTGAAAGTTCTCCTTGAATTCCTTAAACACAAAGACAAAACCTAAGATTATTTTTAACATCAAATTCAGTGATGGGAGAAGTACTCAGATCATTGGGCATTTTTCAGTATTTTCTAATATCCTAGATCAAGCATACACTTAATCAATTAATCTGGAAAATTAAAATCAGAGTAGACAATAATGAAAACTATCAAAAGTACAAGCTAATTATGCAGAATGGCCCCTTTTCAGATGCATTAACATATAAGCATTTTAATGTTGTTGTAATTTTAACTACTCTATTTACTGTTGGGTATTTAAATCTATACACAATGCATCATACTGTATTTTGAAATCTGATCATACATTGAAAAGTTCAATCTTAATCTGCAAAGTGGCCAGTGACTATAGCTGTCTAAAAACTGTAGTGGAGTAAAAAGTACAATATTTCCATCTGAAATATTGTGAAGTAAAAGTATAAAGTAGTATTAATACTCAAGAAAAGTACCTCACAAGTGCAGTGCTTGAGTAAATGTATTTTTCCTCCACTGATTAAAATAAATACAGTACATGTTCATATACTTATTGAAACAAAGTTTACTCACAATGTTATGTTTTCTGTGCCATTCTGTGAGGAACAGTGTGTTTGTTAGTTTTATATTAGAGGATGTCGGTTTTTCTTCTCTTCCTGTCTCTATTTAAACAGATATATTGTAGAGCAACTCCACTGACAGCTCACACAGGACTCACCTTGACAGCGTGGCATCCCTAGCGCCCAGCAAGGGGCCTGTTTTGGGCAACTCTGTTATTGGCTTGCAAATACCCGGCACTCACACAGAGGGTAATATGCAGCAAAATAAAGAGGAGAGAAACTCAAGCTCCAGAGTATGTGAAACTATTGTCAGGCACAGACAATGGAAAACCAACATTGGCTGGAAGGGGAAATTTGAGTCTCCAATCTGTTCGACTTTATGTGCTGATAAGAGACGGGGCTCTGCTGGCGCTTTAGCCACCACAGAATACAGTAAACACAAACTGTGAGCCAGAGTAGGTCATTGAGAGTCTTCCCTGCCTTGGGCTTAACATGACACTTAAGTACTACTACAAGGGGAGAAAGAAAAGGCAAGGCTGCACACATTACAAACTGCCTCTATTCTCCGCTCCCAGGCTGAAATGTCAGAGCCATTCTTTCAGTACGGAGGGAAGGGGTGGGGTGGAGGTGGGCCAGACAAAAGACTCAGGATTCTATGGTGATTTGTTGCATTTTCATTATAACTACTTTGATTGTGCAGGGGAGGTAATCATGGATCTAACAGGGCCTGAAAGTAACTGTTTTCCAAGTGTGTAACTTGAAACGCTCCCTCCCCCACCCCACCCCCTCCTGACAAACGAAGCAGTGTTTTCTGCATGATAATCCCACCTGCTGACAAATCAAAGACAGTTTCAAACATACACTTAGATCCTTTAAAGGAATCAATCCCAACAACGGAGGAAACAAAGACAACAGAGGGAGTCAAAAGGACATGCCAATACCAAGAGGGAAATGCTGAAAAGAGCTTTTTTTTGTACATGCTCTTCCATTTATTGACATTTATCAAATAAGATGACCAGCTAAAGACAGGATCACATCAAATATGTCATGCTGAACATGAAACATGAACTAATATCATAATAATACCCCCAAATCAAAAGAAAATAAAAATAAATCAGCTCTCTTACATTAGTTCATTTCTCTGTTGTACTGCACCTACAGGAAAAGGTTTCTCTCTCCTGCATGTGAAGTATATCATCTACATATCATAGGAGCTTTTGATTGACGGGTGTTCACAGTGTGAGATGGCAACGAAGGCAGAAGTTGTTCAAAGATCTCCATCATCACTCTCCTATTAATATACTGTAAGTGTTCTGCTCCTAATTCCTCCATGCGGAGAATGCTAAAAATCTCACAATACCATTGATTAATTGAAGGAGGTTGTTCTTTTAATACCCCGGCTGCCTCAATCATACTTTCACACTGCAAACCACGGGTGGAAGCATTCAAACACTCCTGACTTTCTGTGTGTCACTGTTGACTTTTGAACTCAATCTACACTGCACAATGATAACTCAACTTTGACAACAATAAAAGCAGACGAGTAATAAATTACCTAACTCAAGCAAGTGTCCGCTCTCTGAAAGCTGATTTTATACTGTAGTTCAGCAAATGGAAAATATTTACTGAATGGAAGGAAGAAGAATACATTAATAAACACTACAGCATCAGTACAAACAGTAATTACTGTATCCATAATTTGTAATACATTTGGTAAAGCACGACACATTTCAGTTTCTTCAGTATGGTGCTTTCTCTCCTGACCTTCAGAGGCTGGTAGAAAAAAGGTTCTGCTATATTCTGGTAGCGTGTCATACATTGTACATGATCACAACAAATAGAATGTGCACAAAGAGAAAGAGCAGAGGGAGGGGATATTTGAACCGAGACAGGGCTTGTCATGCGATTGGACCAGGTCCATTTCAGCCAGATAACAATGCCAGGTCGGGAGACATTTTGCCTGTCAGGCCACTTAGGCTGAGCAGACAAAGAGGTGAAACAAATCCTGCAGAGGCTACAAAGCTGCAATCCCTCCCAGGCCAGACAGCCTGTGCCTCCTCCCTCTGCTCTCCGTTGGCAGCCGCCACTCGATTAAATAGCTGCTGTTAATTATACCTGGATTGTGAGGCGTTCAGGCCCCGTGGTTAGCAGCTATCCATCAACCCCCCACCACTCTCCCACCACTATTCAATGGCCTGGGTTGAGCCTGCATGGTGGACAGTAGTATATGCACTGGCCATATCCACTGACTAACTAAAGTCTTCTTTATCATGTGATTCCACATGTTGAGCCCAAATAGTTATTTGTAAATAATGATGCAGTTAATTACTTTAACAAAAACATATAATTAGCAACTCAGCAAGACAGTGAATGGGAGATTTGTAATTGTACCAGTGCACCAGTCCATATATAATATGTATGTTAGGGTATTAGCTCTCCTAACTCTTCATACAGTCTTCTCTCTTAGCCACCTTTATTCCCAATCCATTTATCCCAATAAAGACAACCTGTGCTGTATTGGTGCTTGTCATACTGTCTGTAAGGTATATACTGGACATAATAAAATAAAAAAGCTGTAATTTATCTCTTTTTTTATGGTCAGAATGTATAAGTATAAGCTTCTTCTATTTTAAAAACCCCCATCATTCTTTCTTTCATCAATTTTGGTGAAATTCAAACCATGTTTCCATTTCCCTTAAATAAATCATAAGAAACCAGAAATTGCAAGGTACAAAAAGCACTAAATCTATGAATCATATTTTCTGTGATGCAAGCTGCCCACTTTTGAACAGTCCCTCCTCCTGTCGTGTTCTATTGTTCCAGCTGGAAATATTGTATGTTACATTACACAAACATGACATCAAAATGCTGCTTCATAGCTTTAATGTGAAGCATGAGGTATACAACTAAGATGGTGATATGAGCACACTCACCCCTCAAACACTGCACTCATTAAAAAGAACAGAGATAAAAAACAACAACAACAACAAAAAAACAATACCTTTTATTCCCTCGCATTCTGTATTGGCTGGCACTCTCGTGATTGAGGCTGGGCTTTGTTTAATTAATTTCAGGCTTGATTTAATGACTGGGGCTTATGCCTTTGGCACTGGGGCTGACACACCGGTCCTTTAAGCCTCAAACTCATTGCCATAATGTGCTCAGAGGAAAACCCTGCAGAGAGAGGAGGAACCAGCAGGCCTTCGATCTTATCACTCATGGCCACTCCTTCCTGATTTAGACCCTGGTAAGGCGACACCGGCGCTGTGGAGATGAGACCGTGGGTGTCTATGTTTTATCATTGATTAATATGCAAAGTGTCAATTGATCTACTGTATACATGCACACAAAAACACAAACACAGACACACACACCTATGGTTTGATAGTTCCTCACAAGTCATCATCATTTCAAGTCATGGAATACTGCATGGAAGCTATCAGCCTGATCTTACAGCAAACATATCTGTGAGAAGATTAATGTTTTTCATTTGATATGTACAAAAAGAACAGACCATGTGGATTCAACAAAGGTGTTTTTTTTTGTGAAACCAGCTAATAAACATTTTCTTAAAGTTTATAAATTGGTGAATGTGTTTTTTTTTTCTTCATTCCAGGCAGCCATTGTTTTCCATTCATTTCACTACACCATGGAATCAAATTACAAGACTTTAAACATGCAATGGTAGATAATCCATCAGAACAAACAGCATTCCTGCTTTCTGTGACACAATAAGGATGTACACTTACATAATGTAACGTAAGATTGAACATGAAATTTTGAAATCTAAATTTAAAATTCTTTAATTTAAAGATTAAAGATTCTTCGTCCATAAATTCACTAAAGATCTCAAAATATATTCATCCCATAAGAACTAGACAAAGAACAGGAACAAAGAACAGTGAAAATTAACAATAATCAGATTTTTTTTTTTTTACACTATCGTATACATTTTCTGACAGCTCTAAGGCTCAGAATGTCCCATCAGCATCGTTCACTGACACTATTCTTACACAGATATTTGTGGTCAAAAACCTGTGGACATACAGGCAAAAAACCCAAATAATTTTAAACTGTGTAAAACTTTGAACTGTCCAAGATCATGTATGGTACCACTGACATTCCAAATTATGTAATTCCTGAGTAGCCCAACATATACTGAAAATAACAATATACAGAAAAGTATAGCCTTGAGTGGACCAAGATAATTTAACCCGACATCAACCCCTATGACAATGCATCGTAACTTAAAAAATCTCTTTTATATGTGCATGATTACACTTTGAGGCTTTTGAAGGATGAACAGAAACACATTCACAGTAAATAAAATATGTGGAATCAACTTATTGTGGATATCAGTACATAAAAATGTCTGCGTCTAGGTGTGTAAACTCAGTTTCAGAAGCATCATAGAACAGTAGGTCCCGTGAAATATTTTCTTTGGATATGTACCTACTGTGTGTCTTCATTTTTTTGTCTTCTGATTTCCTTTTCTTTAAGAACTGTAAAGTATCCTTTGTCTGATTGAGAGTATCACGTTTGGCTTGTGCAGATGCCGTTGAAGCTGCAGCTCAGATCCAGGCAGTCACTGTGCATCACTGGCCTTTTGAGGGCAGCGGTATGGAACAAAATATTAATATGAAGCAGACGCTCCTTTTTTAAAAAGTGATAAAACAAGATGGACTGTCGTGGATGGCAGAAATGGGGAGAAAATACTATAAATATGCATTCCATTACATTTGGGAGAATTTAATTCAGGGCAAATAATTTGAGAGATGAGCCGCCACTGAACGATGGTCTTAATGGACAGGTGTCCACTTAAAATCTCTGGCAAAGCTAAGACTAATGGATTGCTTTATATGCAGCACATTCAGAGAATGGAAAAGGGATTGGGAGAGCTTAAGCTCCTGAAGCACCCTGCATGTACAGATTCCTGCATAAATACGCTGCTTTAATTTCCACAACTCGTGCGTTTGTCTGATGTAACCTTTTTCTAGCTCTGTATTTCAGGACAATGAAAATTAACCTGACAGTCACACAGGCCAGATAAATACACAGGACTGTAACATAATGCAGAGATGACCACTACATGTGTTCTGCTTGGCTGAGCTCTTGTTTATCACACCTTTTCTGAGCTTATTTTAGATGTTTATATAATGTTATTCTAATGGGTTTTTTTCATTTGTTTTTTTCCCCACCTGAATTAATACCAAGGTGTTGGCTGGTTGCATTTGTGAGGGCTTGTTTCAGTAAGCTATAATTGCTGTATATACTGTATCACAGTATGTATGTCACACTTTCACATATATATATACACCAGAATTTCTTTAAAAAATGGACTATATCAGTGGTTTTGCATGTTTTAGCTCTTAATATAAGTCACGGCTATTTCAAATTACTACTGCCCAAAGCACAGCATATCTTTTAGCTTTTGTCTCATCATCCATGCAGCCACTGTTATCCACTAGGTTCCATACAGTTTATGTAATATTATGTTGCAGTGCTGTGCAGATTTTCAAATCAGTCTGCACTTCTAAATGCCTTTCCATACAACAATAATGCAACTCTGATAACACTGAAAGCAGAAATTAAGTCCACTGTGAAATTCATTAAATTCAAGAAAAGAATGGAAAACAATAGCTGCCTGGATGGCTGAAGAAACGTGTGAAAAACTTTGATGATTAATGGATTAGAAAGAAAGACACACAATTGAATCTATTTTCCTGTCAAAATTAAATAAAAATAAACAGGTATTGTTACGTATTTTAGTGTCAGATGCATGTAAAAGATAGTAAATAGCACAGCCAGAATATTGCAACAACGGCCTGAAAGTCAATTCAGTTCTTCCACATAGTAATGTTAAGAGAAAACGAGTCAGGGGAGGAGGGATGAAGCATTTTCCTCCTCTTACCTGGTTTCCCATTGATGACTGGGAGGGATGGTCCTCATAAGCCTATAAAGTAACTATATACCTCACATCACTACACTTACCTGTACAGTATAGAGAGTATGTCTGCACTCTATTTCACTGTGCCATACTATCACAAGGAAGACGTACAGTATAGGGTTAAGGAGCAGCTTTATTGGGTATGTTCTTACTGATTAATAATGTCACTGATTAATAATGTCAGCTGTGGTCTGATGAGCAAAATCAGTTGGCTTCTGAGCAGTCACCATCATCCAACACAGTGTTTACACCTGTATATGATGTACATGTATCAGTGGCAGGCAGCAGGCTGCAAAGTACTGCCACTATGTAACAGTTGTCTCTGTTATATTACTAGCAGTGGCACACAGAAAACCATCACACTATACATGTACTAAATATAAATATTAATAGAACCCACAACATTTTTTAAAAAAAATGTAAAAAGTGAGGTTATCTCATGGTGTCATCTAGTGGCCATGCTGTCTAACTGCAAAAATATTATTTAAATAAAGTTTAAAAGTTGATAATAAAAGTTTGTATACTTCATCTCTTACCCCTGCTGTTACTGCATGGTCAGTGATACCAGTACCTCTGTATGTGCTTCAGTGTGAGGAGTGGAGGCAAGACACTGTACATTCTATCAAAGCCTTCTCAGCTGTGAGGACATACTGTACACATAATGTGTTTGTGGAGCATCTTTACATGTATATCAGCTATTTCAGCTGTTGAAGTGATGGATGAGGACATATGCTGTCAAATGCTGTTCTCATGTCACAGACCCTAAAAACACTCAGTTTTGGTTAGATTTTCCCTAGGGAGCCAAATATGGACATTGTTGAATATTTAATGGTGTGTCTACACGTTCTTCAAATTGAGATCTCTCTTGGAGCACGAGCTTTAGTTCAGCTTGTGATTCTGTCTTGGTGGTTCTTTTTAGTTAAATAGAACAAACTCCCTAGCATTATAGCATTATGCCTTCATAGCATTATAATGAGTTCTGCCAGTATCTATTTTTTGGTAGAACAATTCCACTAGCTCAGTGAATTCTTTCTTGAGTGTGTGTTTCCTCGTTCTTCCTCATTTAGCCCTCAGTGTTTCAGGATCTCATTGTTGTCACACACACACACACCTGAGCTGATATGTGTCAGTGTAAAGGACCTACTGTTCACTCTGTACCTTTTCCTCTGAATGGAAAGGAAGTTTTAATATAGTTAAGGGACATCAAGGCAATGGCCTCTCCTAATACTCTTGAAGCAGTACATCAGACTGAATCCTCACACATGGCAGGGCAGCGGTGAAGGCATCCAACCACATGTCAGCTTGTCACGCTTGTCTAACAATCTCATTGTACGTGGCAGCAAGAGGACAGAGAGGGAGGAAAGCAAGGCGTGGAAGATGCAGAAAAACTGAACTGAACTTAAAACTGAAACTGAAAATTAGTGGTGATATAAAGTAATTAAGCTCCTTGCCTACACATGATACTGAGGATACTGAGGTTGGATACCTGTTTTGCTTTCAGTTTGGCCCTTTTAAAGATGTGATACACTGAATATGAAGCAAATTTTAGGGTGGTACATATATATATATATATATATATAGTATATATATATATATATATATATATATATATATAAAGTCAATACAAAGTGTTGAGTAATGTCAGTTTGGGAATTTTGCCATGTGGCAAAAGTCAGGGAGTGCAAGGAACTACAAAATCGAGATTTTGCTACAGGAAATTGCAGCATAATTTACTCTTAAATTCTAGGTTAGAAAATCTTGAAAACTACTGCCACCACTTTCAATGTACAACTGCTCCACATGCTGTTGCTGTGCGTATATGTGTTTGGAATGAATATGAATACATTATTCAGATATGAACAAATAATGCGCTCTGAACAGGTGTCAGTAGTTTTAAGTTTTAAAAAAATCGACATGTTCTGATATTATAGCTTGGTATCTTGTGCAACTTGACAGTAGACAGGAATTATTATTCTCTTTTAGCTATACTTGTATTTTTACTATGCTGAAACCCCTTTTAACTTTTTCCACCATTCATTTCCCCCTGGACTATTATAAGTCACAGAGCTGTTATTTAGAGTCAGTTTAGACTAACCTTTTAGCCATGGCTATAGGGATGGCAATGTCGGCCTGTTGGCTTGTTGGTCGGTCTGTCCTCCACTTTGATCCAGATTGAAATACCATGGAATTTTGTGCAGACACTCATAGGATGAATTCTACTGACTTTTTATGTGGCACCACAAGCAGATCAAGGTTTTCATTTCTCCTGTGAAATTTCTCAACATTTACCAAATGGATTGGGACATCATTGTTGTACAGATATTCATAGTTCCTAGACAATGAATCCACATAATTTAAGTGATCCCTTAATTTTCGTCTAGCACCACCATGACATTGACATTTGTGGTTTTGAGTGAAATGTCTCAATAACTATGGGATGGGTTGCTATGAATGAATAGTAATCTTTTTGGTGATCCCCTGACTTTTTGACTAGCGAGTTTATGACCAAGTACGTGCCAAACTAATGACTTTCCCATTAGCATCAACTGTACTTTGTGTTTAGTCCTAATGGCAAATGTTATAATGGTGACCATATGTTAGCATTGTCATTGTGAGTATGTTAGCATTTTGTGAACAGCTAAACTCATACATATATAAAAAAAATCCATATAGGTTTCACATCAATAGTCACTCTGTAATGCTGTTTGTTCTAAACATATCTTTATTGACTGCACTTCCAATCATAATAATGTCAAAGCAAAGCACACACATTGCACACAAATCTTCCTGTTAGTGTGAACTGAAAGGTAAGTATACAATAAATCAAGTGCAGACATTCTTTATTCCTCACTGATGGTAATTGTATCACAGATGCTTCTCATCACCAGAGTTTTGTATCATGTCAGCTGAGCCAACAGCAATCATGCTTTCCGCAGACGTTTTCTTTGAAAGTCCTAATCACATCCTAATATCAGAAAAGCATTCCATTTTCTTCATGCAGAGACTCAATCAGAAAGGTCTGAGCCGTGCACACAAACATCAATAGATGGTCGCTAAACACCAATAGAAATATCAGGAAAACAGCAGGGAGGCCACATTTTCTTGACTGCGAATAAGTGAATATAATTGCCCTCCTGCAGTTGGCAAGGATAATGTTATTATATGTGAATCAATACTGTAGTGTGCTGCAGCAACAACAGAGATGCACATGGAAGCATTATCATAAGGAAAGCCCCTTAACAAATCTGATTAGCAGCAGTTTGAGAGGGCTGTTCCCAGAAGGACCTGCTGTCACACTGACCCTGCTTAACCTCTTGATTTTCTGGGTTCAAGTCCAATTAACCTTTGGGATGAAGCAAGAGTGTCACCAGCAGCGCAGTCGATAGAAGCCCAATAGTAATCATTTCATTTTCTGGTTCATCAAACAGGCCCGGGCCCCACCTCACTAATCTCAATCAAAGACACAGCCATTTATCATTGTAGACACTCAGGACAACAGTTTGACCATAGCAGGCTGGTTAGAGTCTCAGACGCCCATCTGTGCTACACTGACTCATCTACCGCATTGACTTCCTATTGGAAACAGGCCAGGCTGTATTCCTGGGAAATGCTAGTGTTGCAGATGCTAGCAGTATGCTCCCCCAAAACTACCACCAACAAGGACTACAGTGCAGTGTGAACTGCATATTTCAAATTGTGGAAGGTATAATCGGTAAGGGTTCAAAAACTGACGAGGGTACCTTCATCTATGTTTATAGTGTACTTCCCCAGAGAAGTTTTGGTACTCTAAAGTATACAAGTCTGTTCTACTCTTGAGAATTAGTTATAAGACCAACTGGATCCTTTTAGATAGTTTTAAAGTTCAAATAGGTCTGGTGTTGTGCCTATTGACAGCTGTTTCCTTCAGCCAATCAGAGCTTTTAGGGTAGGATTAAGAATGGCGTCATCATCTACCTATAGTTAGCTATAGCAACATCCATGAAAAATACAGACAGAAGAATGGCCACAAAAATGTTAACAACCATGGATGAGATGTTTGCAGCTGTGCATATTGTTGTAAGTCAGCTTACAGATATAACACCTCTTAAATCAACATATTACTTCAGTTGTCATGAAAAATACTGCTCCTAGCAAGTGCTATCATAGCTGCTGCATTGACTGAAAATGATGTCTTCAGGACAGATGTGTCACTTGCTACTGATTGGTTAGGGCAAAACAAAATGACCCACCCTCCCAAACAGATGTGCTAATTTGAACACGATGTCAAATTAGCACTGGAATGAATGAAGTGAAATGAAATGGCAAATTAGTCTGATGATTTGCATGATAATCAGGCTAGTGAAAATGTACTCTTTACTGAGCTCCTCCTGCACCTTCATTTTTGATGATGCTGCATGATGCCCAGTCTTCAGAGTACATTTTCTGATGCACCCATGACACATGAGAGATGCCCCTATATTTGCTAAATGTGTAGGTGTGTCAGACTAAATATTGTATCTCCTCATGCATGGGAGGCATTATGCTATTGATAGGATTAGCTGTGTGCTAAACATATTTCAGTCTGCTGATTAGAGAATGATCAGTGGAATCTCCCAGCATGGTCATCCTTCTTCTTACTGTGAATATCACCTCCAGATTAAATGGGTCTCTCTGTGAGCCTGATTCTCCTCTGTTAGCTCACAGTCTTGTCATGGTAAATGTGGGTGGGGCGACCCTCAGCCCGACTGGGTCTGAGATGCCAGACACTTTGATAGATTGATGACTCACCCCAGAGGTCAGCACAAATACACAAGTTGTAGGATGTAATTAGAGGCTCGCTGGGGAGCTAGATGAGTGGCAGATTAAAATCAGAGGAGACAGGCTAAGGGAGGAATTAGATTCTGTTACATGTTCCCTTGTCTTATACTGTAGATTCTATATTTTGTTTTTGGTTTTCAATATAACTGTAAATATATTGTATGCGGAGTGAAATATTGGAATGGATTTTTTTTTTACTATGAAGTGAAAATATTTAATGAAAACCTGTGAATAGAAAGCCTGTATTGACTGAATTCCATTATTCCACTATCATGTGAAAACAGCAACAGCATTAGTAGATGTTTAATCCCATGAATCCTGTCTACAACCATCTGAATGAGGAAACCTGTGTGTCCCGCTGTAGTTGGACTAATAACAGCATGTACTAGATTACCATTACTGTTACTACAAGTCCTACTAACAAGCTACCACTCAAAGCCTGAGTGTCTACCCATTGAGAGGAATTGAGTCATCTGTCTCACTCTCTGTGAATCACTTTACATCAGGTCAGTAGGTCTGTTACATTAGCATGTGCTTTCCAACCACAGTGGCTGTTCTTACTTTTTGTGAGTCTGTTAAATAATATAATTTTCTTTAACCAGGTTGTTTTGTAATGAAGCTACAAAAATGCCCCACAGTGTCCCTTTGATATGTGAGGGATGAGCCAAGTTAGCCACTGGACAACAGATTCAGCTAGTTATTTGGTCTGGCATGATTTATGTTGCAGAGATAGTGTGTTGGGCAATAGTCATCTCTGAGGGAAAAAAAAACATGGTTGTGGAAATTTGACTTTCCTCGGGGGTGGGGTGGGGGGGAATGCAACGTCGGAAAGGTATACTGGCCCCTTTTCCCTAACACCACTCTGAAAGTTTTTTAAAGAGCTCCTCAAAGATCCTTCAGGAATACTCAAGGAACCTTGACAATCAAGAGCCTTTTTACTGTTGCAGTTAGTGATTGAACCTGTCTTGATTCTTTCAACTATTCTATGTCTCTGTAGCTTTCTCCATTACCTTTTTTTCTGAAAAGAACTCAAAGTGGATCAATCTAGTGTTTGTACAAAACCTGTTCACTCAGGAGGGGTTCCTAAATAAACCACTGTATTCTTAAGGCAGTCGTCATAACTTCCAGATATATAATAATATAATAATAATATGCCACTGTAATCTATATTACATGACTATATTACACTGTATTGGAATACTGATGTAGTAATGATAGATAGTAATTATTGATAGACTCTTTTACAGAGAAACTATGACATTTTGTTATTAAAGCCATGCAACAGGCTCATTTAAGGGATGTATCAGTAAACAAACATGATAAGCAAACCAACAAAGGCTATATTTGAACATGCATGTCAGACAGAGACAGAGGGAGTTTCCAATTAGAACAGTAATCAGCATCAACATACATAATAATGGGGACAAGGAATGTGCTCCCCTGTGTGTCAACTAGGTTGTGAAATTGTGGTGGATTTGACAAAAGACAAGAATGTCTCCATCTGCCTGGAGCTCGACAGACTCCCTGCTTCTCTCGTTTTAGGGATGCTAATAGTGTGGCTCTACCGCCACCAGACAGAGGGGTCACAAAGTCAATACAGAGGCTTGCTGAGTGTTAACAATGTGCTGCTGGGAGAGCGAGAGGAGGTCGGCAGCAGGATGAACAGGCTTTGTTGTGCCACATGGCTTCCAGGCTGAATATGGGCCATGAGGGAGTTGTTCTCCCAATTGTTCTACTTTGGGTGACATGCATCCGCCTCCATAGCAGCTCTGTTTAAATAGCTGCACCCCCACTCCCCACTGACAGATGTATCTTTATTCAAGGATTTATTCTATTTTTTTTCTTTCTTTGAACAGGATTAGGATTATTTAGAGGGGATTAGTGTTATTTTTTATGGATAATGTCAGAGCTTGTGTCAAAGGGGATGAATCTGATCGGGTCATTGGCTGCCTGTTTGATGTTTGTTTGAGCTGTTTGTTTGACTGTGGTGAGCTGGAAATGAAGTGCTCTCTCTCATGTGTCATGTGTCTGTCATCAGGATACAAACAGTTATCCAGTTACACGTGTGTATAGAACTCGATAAAGCAAACAAATAACTAGCAGATTTTCTGTTAAAGTATTATTCCTATGTACAAAAAAAACTACCAGGGAATTACATCTACATTGAACCATACAAACAAAAACGTACTATATGTTATATGACTGCTATGTTATGTATAAAGGTTTGTAAATATTTCTGAATGTTTTTATCATAATAAGCCTTGTCAAGTGTCAAATAATTTGAAAGCTCAATACTCCACTGTGTAGGAATTGGTAAAATAGTAATTTTATCATGTGAATTGCAACTGTCTTGCCTAGAATTGCCTAATAAATAAAGGCAGGGATTTCTATAAATCCTGAATAAAAATATCAACAAGAGATTTCAAAAATAAGGTTAGAAGGTCACAGGAAAAGAACAAAACCACCTCTTTGCTTCTTACATAGTGACCGAATCATACTTGATACGAAAAGTTTTAAATTAACACAATAACGTGTTTCTAATGAAGTATGATATACATGTATAATTTATAGCAATCTAATTCATTTTAAACATCTATTATCATTGATAATACACCAACCAGATTGAATAAAATGAGAAAGGCTTTAAAAATCGTGTTGGAAAGTTTGTTTGTTGGATAATGTAATCATAGGAATGGAAGTATACTGATGTACAGTATGCTGCATCATTTCCCCAGCATGCGTGTCTATTAAGAGGATTGTACTAATGAAGTGGAAAATACATAAACCTGATTGTCTTAGAGATACTCTTGCTGATTTTGTTGTTGTGTCCAACAGTGGCCCTAAATCCCAGCATTTCCTCCAAACTCAGCACAGTTCATAGTTGTGCTCTCATATCTCTATTTCTAGTATTAATACTCATAATAAAAGTAAATAGGTAAACAATCCAGTAAACATCTACGATCCAATTTAATAATAACTCACAAAAACAACGGTACAAAAGGCAAACGATAACTGGACTTCTATCTAGATACTAACATGAGATAATTAGATATGGATAAGGACAGCTACATTTTGGCATTTATTTTTATGGCAAAAGACAACATACATGGTAACATGATGTGCATATACCTGTTGATGTAATTTTTTATTTGTAATAGCTGTACAATAAAGGCAAAAATATTATGTTGCAAGACAAACACTACTTCAAGATAACATTAAATTAAAAGTTGCATCACGCTGGGTTATCACGGGATTACAGGAACAAAAATGTTATCTGACATTATCAAACCTTGTTTTCTCTTATCACATCACAACTACTTTTTTATGTTGGGATAACAAATGGTGCTTATATTAACTATTTCAGCATGTTATCATGGAATAACAAATTAACTAAATTATCTGACATTATCAATCTTTATCCATAATTATCTCAAGATAACAAATGGTGCTCATATTTATTTATTTTTACTCCTGTCATCCTGAAATAACAATGTAATTGTAGCATTATCTGGATATCAGCAATTGTTTTCATTGGATCATGACTTGACCATGAACAGGATAAGCAGTTCAGAAAATACATGGATGAATGGACGTGGATAAAATCTCATCATACGGGGATAACAAATGATGCTCTCATTATTCTGAGACAAAGTAACCGGTACCAGTACAGGTTGATATGACAGCCACTTTTGACATATATTTTTATGTAATGCTAAATTGTGTTTTAAAGCAGGTGCTTTGTTATCGTGTTACATGGCCTCTTAACCCAGTTGTCCTAAACCCACTAAATGAAAGAACAATAAAAACACCATTGACAGTTTACAGGCCAAACTAGCCTTTAAACAACAAATTACAATCAATCCTGATGGGTGGCCACTGGTCTTGTTGGCTGGGTCTCTCCATGTGTGTCATACTTGTTTATACCCCACAAGACCTAGAGGACATCCACATATCTATGGGTGTTAGAGGATCCTACAGCTGTTCATTTATCTCCAGCAGTCAGTTCAATCAGCATCACAAAAGTGGAATCATGTTAGATGTCACAGCTGATGTCATATAAGGCAGTTGTGCCACAGAATGTCTCAGTCTGACCATGTCAGTTCCAAATACTAGGGCACACTTTTCCTTTACATCTGAATGGTGGCCTCAAGTCTAGCAGTCAAGCAGTTTGTCATGCAAAGTAAAAGCACAGAGTGGAAGTAAATGAGTACATAACAGTGGTGGAATCAGAACCTCAGCAGCACCAATTCAACTGGATATTTTGAATGTGACATTCCATCAAACCAGGATGAGATTTTGTCTGTGCTATTATTGTCTTCAAATTACATATAATGTCCATTACATTATATGTAATCTGAACAAAATCCAGCCTTAAATTAGATGAAGAGTATCGTATGATTCAGTCAGCTGAAAAATAATGTTAAAAATGAATTATTTGGAACCTTCTTCTTTGTTTTATCTCAAACTCCAAAAAATGGTCAATCCTAGGACCATGCTCCTACTTGGCAATGTTATTAGGAAACATAACTCATAGCATATCTCCTTTGAGGATATCAGTCCTACAGCATAAACAAGCTAAACTGTAATGATGATGTCAAGTCTGACATACCTGTAGTTGCCAGGAGACAAGAAACAGTTCAGTGTCTCTGGAAGACAGTGAGCAAGTCAGGAACCTCAGAGTCAATTTGGCCTCTGATCTTAACTTTGAAAGTCATGTCAATAACATACATAGAGCAGCTTTTTATAGCTTGAAAAACAAATCCAAAGTTAGAGGATTTGCATAAAAAGAAACTGGTTCATGCATTCATCTCAACCAGGTTGGATCATTGCTGTCTTTGCTGGGTTACCCAAACCAACAACAAGAAGGCTCCAGTTCATTCAGAACACAGCAATACAGCATCAACTTCAAAATTCTACTCAGAGGGCTCTATTTTCCTGAAACAGGGTGCAAACAGCCACAAACAGCCACAGCAGCAAAGATTTTAAAATGTGATTGATAGTGGCATGACATAAAAAAAAAAAAGAAACCTCTAAGCGGAGTTTGAACTTGTTTGATCGGAGCTCAGCAGCTTTAGTCCAAATTATTTTATTCTTAAACTTCTCTGAGTAAAAGTCTGATGTTTAGAAAGAACACAGGACATTATTTACGATGCGATTCTGACCGATCCTGTCGCTGTGTGGGTGGATTAGGGTAAAATAGACTTGCACTTAAGGAAAATAGCATAAAGACTGTTTGCCCTAGCTCTGTTTTTGCATCTGCAGGAAAATAGAGCCCAAAGTCTTTAAAGCACTTCATGGTTTGTCTCCCCCTCCCACATTTCTGACCTGCTTACTGACTACAATCCCATCAGACCTCTCAGGTTATGAGGTGGTGGTTTTCTAACTGGGAATAATAATAAATAAACCTGCATTGTAAATATTTACATTGTTATCACATGTAATGATTCTTCATTCAATCACAGGTGAGAAGTGTGCTTTCATAAGACATATAGACACAGGTTTATTTAGAATCAGATCCTCAGAATCAGAATCATGGCGTGATGCTGTCAGCTGCAGGCTGTTGGTCTGAAGAGGATGGACTGTGTCCTGCTGAGCACATCATCTCCACTCAACAAATAAGTCCACACTATAATAGTGGATCCCAAAGGAGAACCCCCCCACCCGCTTTCCAGCCCCGACCTAACCTCCTTCTGCTCTCCTGACCCTTGCTTAGGCAGCACATAACATCTGACCTGTGCAAGAAATTTATCACAACATTTCAATTAGAGACTGGCAAATTTCAAAGGCAGGTGGCTATCTGGGAGCCGTTTGACCTTGCTGCCAAGATTAGCTCAGCTTTCCAATATGATTCTGTGATCTGACCCCTCAATGTGCTGCATCAGTCAGCTTCCTCCCCCTGATTGTGGCTTACAAAAGAGCTATTAAGAGGCTCCATAAGGAAATTGGAGGGCCACCATGATTTCCTTATGGTTAAAGAATCCACATCCTTACTGCCCAATCAATTATTCTACTCCAAACCATTGCTGTTTTTCATGTAAATACATGTCAATCTAGCTACTCTATCAACTGGATATTTTCAATAGTAATTCAAGCTATAGCCACCACAAGAAAGCTTTTATTTTGGTTTCTCTAACAACTGTGAGGCAGCCAAGTATCCCTAGAAATGATGTTGATATTATAGCCTGACTGATACTGGATATTTGAGGCCAATACTGATATCAATATTTGGAAGTTAAAAAATCACCGATAGTGGATTTTCTTTTTTAACATAAACAACAATCTTGATATGGATCCCTGATTTTTGGAAGAACTGTGATCAAGATACAAACTGAACGGAGTGTAAAAATAAACCTTTCAGTGGTCTCTGGTCAAACTATGTAATGGACACACTAATTACCTAATTACCTCAAACCTAGTCTGGCATTTCTGTACTGCAATTTCGAGTTACTTATTGGCCAACATATACGCTGATACTTATGTATCTGCAATAAGCTAATATCGGCCGATATATCAGTCTGGCTCAATTATAAGTCTAGCTGTTCTTCATATTGGAAGATTCTGTAGTGTATGATTTACATCCAATGCAAATGTCCAGTGGGAAGTGGAAAGTAAGGCCGCATTCAGACTGACAGTAGCCCTGCATGAAAAAACGCAGCCTCCTCGTTCATTTGACTGAGGCCAGTCCGGCGATGCAGCAGGGGTGTTAACACAGTAAAAAAAAAAAAAAAGTATAGCAACACAACTAAAGTTGAACCTGGCTCAACTTTTACCGCAACCTCATCACACCGGGCTTTACGGTGGCTAATCAAATACGTGCAAGCACACATTCCTGGTAGAATACAGTACATAATAACCTGAATGCCGTTTAACTTTTTAACTTGCAATCGTTGTGATAAAAGATAAAATTGTTGGGCGTGTCCTCTGCAGGTTCTGGGCCAGGCTGGTGTCATCTTGCACCTAGACTACTGCAACTCCCTAATTTATTTATTTATTTATTTTATTGATAATTTAGTAGGAACAATGCACAATACATGTATTGTATCAGGTATAGCTAAAAGTTTATTTTCATCTGTTGTCCCTGACTGACTACAGTCAGCCACAGCTCAATACAATCACGCCTGTTTGCTGTCCAGGCTCCACAATGGTCATGACAGCAGAAACTTGCAGACTGAAAACTCATATGTTCAGAGTGCACCTTGGTCCATAAAAAAAACTCTTTCTCTGTCGGTTATTGTTTCTAAATGTAGCACTTGAAGCAGTTCAGTATATTTGATAAAGTTGATGTGCAGTACTTGCATGATTCTTGCAGTTTTGGGGTAGTATCCACATGGTTGAATGCACTTGTGCACTTAAGTGTAAGTTGCTTTGGATAAAGTGTCAGCTAAATAAATGTAATGTAATGTGTGTCTGATAAGCCTTTAAATTCACAGATCTGTTCATCAAAATGGAATTCCTAGATTTCATTGTCTCACTGTTACCAGTTCAAACAACCCCCCACCCACATCAAACTGTGTTTGATCTGAATGCCCGCTAAGGGTTGGATGTCGGGGTGGTGAATGGTCATGTAGTATATCTGGCTTTCAACCAGAGATTGCGTACTGTGACAATCAGAATAACACACAGTTTATATTCATTTCTCTTTGAACCATAACCACAATATTTCCCTAACCTTGACCATACTGCACAGATATTTTAGGAAGAAATTATCTTAATTATTTGGTTATTATGTTTTTGTTTTTGTCAAATTGAACACTTTATCTAACATCTTATCTGAGGCTATGGAACTTTGTTTTCTCTTCATTTTCGACTAAACATTTAATTACTTTTTTAACCCTTTGAACTCTGCAATAGAAATGGTCTGTCAGTGAGGTCATTTCCTGGATTATCTTCAAATGCTTCATATACCTAAAATCAGTACAACCTAAGCTAAAAGTCTATGTAAGTGAATAAACCATAATGACTGATAAACCATAATTATTGAAACTGTGTAATAAATTAAATCTGTGCCACCCATGGACATCCATGGTGCCACCTTGCATTGTCACAACGTTTTGCACCACACATTAATGACATCATCAACCCACAACATGAGTGTGCAAATGATGCCACAAAAGACAGAAGTCTTAGCTTTCAGCTGCAAAAAGAATGAATGCTCTAGCTATTACAATTTTTATTTTACATGACTTTAAACAGGATTAAGCAAACAGTGCCTTCCTGCAGCCAGAAAAAAGCATTTTGATTCTAACATTATCTGGATATTTCAACCATTGTTTTCTCTGGATCATGACTTTATCCACAACCTTAAACAAGATAAACAGTTTAGGAAATGGATGGATAACTTCAAACTCTCCTCATATTGGGATAAGAAATGATGCTTATACAGTATTTCATTTAGTAAGTCTATTGCTCCATGTAAAAGATACCAGCTCAAAAGTGACAGATAATGAACTAGAGCTGCACAAAATGTTAGGGCCACCATTTGTTGTCTCAGGAAAATGTGATTATTAAGTCATAATCACAAGATTTTGATACCACAACCACAACTTGTATAGGTGTTTTATAGGTCTTTTATAAAATGCAGATTTGTATTTTGTAACCAAGCACTAGTTTTCATTTTCAAGCAGCATCTTAAGCCAGTTCTCCTAAACCCACTAAATGACAAAATCCTAAAACCTGGTGTCTTTGCTTTTTCCTCTTCTGCATAACAATTGCTCCACCACTGACAGTTTACATGCCAAACTAACAAGGTTTTATATAATGGGTAAGGTTAGCTCATTGCATTGATTACATTTGATTGGATAAATGTATGTATATGCCCCTGAGTGCAGGATGAGTTATCAAAATAATTCTTTACAAGAAGGAGGAAAAATGTGATATAATAGACAATTACCACAGGGAAAAAGGATTAGAACTTTATGGTGTGGTTTTAATTTTTAATTTGTTTCATTTGTATCGGCACTTTATACTAATAGAGTTAATTATGTTATTGTTATTTTTGCAGAACTATCAACATTTGGTATCTCAGCCAGAAGTTCCTCACAATCTTAACACCAAAACTCCTCACCTGCTCTTATCAGACTCCACATCCAGGTTGTAAGGGACTGCCCAAACACTGAGTGGTGTCAGGTTTCCTCTGAGCACAGAGAAGACATGGGAGGGGATGTACTCTGTTTCAGCAGGGCTTCAGACAGTCAAGGCACAACTGTTGTCCTCTAACTTCCTCCAGCCCAGACTCCATCCTCCTCAGTCAACACGGCTGGGAGGACTTGTGGCTGGAGGGCGAGGCCTGTCCCGTCCTGTCTGAGGATGTATAAACAGCATCCTCGTCTTTCCCAATTGTTGTCTTTATCAGGTGCTCAGGCTGCAACAAATGAACCATGGCCTGCTGATAGATGTTTCCTTTCAAAGACAAGAATAGTGAGGTCAGTGTTGTCAATAGCCACCTAGCTGCCACATTCTTTGGTTATCCACTGTGTTGTGGTGCAGTCCAAGGTGGGAAGTTTATTTAAGTAGTTAATAGTTAAGTGGGCCAGCAGATTTGTCATCTGTAGATTCACAGTGCCATTTTATTAGAAATAATGGGTATGCATCCATTAGCATTTTGAGGGGGGAAATTAGTTTTTATAATAAATGGCTTTCTGGTATTAAAAAGTAAACTCACCATTTTGTTTCTAATAATTTTCCATTGACCCTAGCCTGTCCCATTCAATTAATTTCATTTCAGAGAAAGGTCTGCCCTTCTTGTCTTTTGACTGAAGAATGTATAATACCAAGCATGGCTCACAAAGACAAAAGATCCTCTCTAGCGCTTCCTTTACTTTAATATGCCACACTCTCTTGATCTATACCTGATTGATTGCTATTGACTGTCTGAAAGATTTTATCTTAAAATCAATAGTTTATGGAGGCTGTGATATACTACTGCTGTACAAGCTCAAATTTGTCACCCCTACGTAGCCCCTATATGTACAAAAGGCAAGGATAAAACATATCCTATTGATTTTTCTTTATTGATTTCTTTACCACTCTGATAAGGTAATGACAACATACACAAACCGGTCAGTCTGCTGTAAGATGGATTGTGTTTTTGTGCTTTAATTAAATGGGTTAATTGGTTGATGTGGCCCAAACAGTGTCTCAGGACCCAGCCTGTACAGTCACAGTCATATACCACGTTACAAAAGCAGAGAGAACGTGTTAGGCATTCAGTCTTGAGGTTATAGTATATAGAGTATTACTGTCACAAGACATTTTCTAAAAACTAAAAATTTGTATGGGTGTATCATTTGTGTACGTGATGAGGATAGGGGCAGACTTAGTGGACTTAATGCACATTTCAAAATGTTCCATGTTACTGTGGGATATTATGGCAATACTATACTGGGCCTGAAATAATAAAGTGAACTATTCCTCTGATTAAACTCTGTGGCCACTCACAAACCATGATGAAACCAACATTATCCAGCTGTTTAAGAATAGTCTTTTGAAGGGAAATGTCATCAATCAACATTTTTCTGAAAATACTGCTGATTTTTGTTTTATTAGTATACACTTGATTCTTGTTCGTGGCTCCGTGGTTTATGATGATTTCAAGCTGGAGGTCATAATCCATGCTCCATTTATTTAACTACATCACGGACCTTGGCCACGGCAAAGAATAAGCAGAGAGCATAAGTATCTAAGATCAAATGGATCTGTGCTCTTGTATCTATGCTGATTCTCCTCAAGAATTGCAACACCTTACATTAGTCCTTGCAGCACTGTCATGATGTCTACAGGCTTATTTATCCCCAGTCCACAAAAATGGTGTTAACAAAGACCAATTCATAGCTAGATATCAAGTGTTCCATAAAGGATCCTCAGCAGGCTGAAGGTTATCAGCATGGTTTACTCGCTGAAAACAAGTGGAAGCCACTTGCACCAGCAGCTCGAGGAGAGGTAGTGTGTGTGTGTGTGTGTGTGTGTGTGTGTGTGTGTGTGTGTGTGTGTGTGTGTGTGTGTGTGTGTGTGTGTGTGTGTGTGTGCACATGTATGTGTGTTGGGGGGGACTGTGGCAAGACCCACTGTACTAATTTGTCATACATACACACAGAATGTCTCTCTCTCCTTCGCTAACAATCCCTCACAGATCTTTATAAAATGACTCCTCCGGTTATAGTGATGTGTTCAGGGAAAGGCTCAGCAGGTTCGTTTAGGAGCATAGAATGCTTCCCACTGCAGACTTTATTCATATTGCAGTGGTTTAAATAGCAGTAAAAACAATAGTAGTAGCAGCAATACTGGTATTGCATAATTGCACTATATGTATGTTATTATCATGTACAGTCTATATGTATATAATTATATGATATCTCTGTAAGCAAATTTAAATTTGGGAGAGAATTTTTGACAAATTGGTTTGTCTTTATGTCTGTGAAATACGTCTGTGACAAAATTCTTTGGTTCACCATCAATTATTAATTATTAATATTATTATTATTTTGTTGTTTATGAATTCAACTTAAAGTGGCAATAGACAAGTCTTTTGCTTTAACCTATCACTATGAAGTAAATGTTGATTGCACAATGTAATGGCTATAGAATAATGATACCATCTGTGTTTACATTGGTTCCCTATAAGCCTCGCTTTCACTGTGCAGTACTGTCTGCCACCGGGTACGATCTCCTGGGAAAATGAAGGCTCAATTTATGACACAAAGGAAGTGCATCAACCATGGCGCAACCAAAACAGGAAGAAGACAGCCATGGATGTACAAAGAGAACGAGGATAGCGCTTTTACACAAGGTGTTGTAAACTTGTTGTATAATTGTTTCAATGAAGTTCTTAAAAAAAAAAAAAAGAGGATAGCACTTTTGTTTTTCTGTAGTTAGCTAACTGTAGCTATCCCCAGATAGCAGAAATGGTGGACAGTGGAACAACCAGAGTAACTGTAGAAACTCTACCCAGAAAAAGAAAAACAGCCCCATTGACAAAGGAGGCAAAGAAAGGGAGGAGGGAGAGTGATAAAAACCAAGGTCAAACAAGAGAGACGGGCATTCACTCGATGGAGAGAGTTCCGGGACTTGAGAGGATTCCAAACCGACATTTAGTTGGCATTCTTTCTACTAGATCAGTAAGTGACTAAACCTGCCTACTTATTCATACTACTGGGTGTTTTCCTCTTCCTTTAGCATAACACTGAGATCGGGTTTCTAGTTCAAATTGGGATTCTCATGGATGTTTCTTGCTTTTGACAGTAGCTAGGCTGCTAGCGGTAGTTACTTGTTTGTGCGAAATACTCCTTCAAACTATGTTATTACTCAGTATAAAGTTATGACAATTTCACTTTATCTCTTCAGTGAGCAGAAGTGATGCTTCTTTCTTCTCTCTTATTTCCAAAGTGGTGTTGATCATTTCTTCACGGAAATTTGAAAAGCTGTCTGTTTCCACTTTAAGAGGAAAATTGTGTTATTTCTTCTTCTTCTTAAAAGTTGGATAGTTTTACTATAAAGGTTTCTTTGAGGTAAGTGAAGTGTGGTTTGCACACTATGGGATGTTGCAAATACACGTGTTACCCCATTTTTGAGTTAATAATTGCACTGAATTTATAGTACATGTTTGTTTTTTTAACAGAACTGCCACTACCAGGTTCTTTCTATGAGTGCTTGACTAACACAGACCACCTCATTAGACAGAGTCCAAGGGTACAGCGAGAGTGGGGCTGGATGACCTCTGAACTTTGATACTGCTGAGCTGGCGTGTGTGTGTGTGTGTGTGAGAGAGAGAGAGAGCAGGTGTCTTGAGGCTCTCTTGATAGCTGGTCCATACTTGGCTTTTGTCTGTGTGAGCTCTTGTTTGAGTGACACATACTGTCTAGCCCTCGTGGCAGGCTCAAACAGATTGAATCTGTCAGCCCATGTTAACCAATGATGAGGGAGAGCCACCTCTGACAGCACACAGCACTTTTTTTGCCACGGGACTCGTTCAATCTGCATTCAATCAATTAAAGTAATCCCTTGTTTGTTTTCGGATGCACAGCTGGGACAGGTGACAGAGAATAAGAGCACTGCACACTGTACACGACCCCAACCTCTGCTTCGTCCGCAACCCTTTATATGGAGGGCAAGTCATTTCAGATGGGTCAGACTAATGGAAAAGAACCTCCCCCTCCTCTTCCTGTACAATGTTACAGCTCTGTAGCGGTGTCATAGGTGGACATATTTATATTGGTAACCTGCATGAACACAGTCTGTCCGTGACATTGACTAAGGCCATCAGAGGGCATTACAGATGAATCTGTGTCCATTTTTATTCTGAAATATTCCTTAAACTTGTGTTTACCCTGAAAGCAGAGGTCAAAAGAATCTATTCATCAATTGGAAAATCACTCAGGTGAGGTGGCTACACAGGGACTGTGTGTGTGTGTGTGTGTGTGTGTGTGTGTGTGTGTGTGTGTGCCTGTCTGTGTGTGTTGGGGGCAGTTATCAGTAATATTGAGAGTGGCCAGCAGTGACTTATGCAAGTTCAAGGACTTTATTGATCGGTATGGTGGTCTTAATCAAAGTCGGTCTTCCCCCAGCACTCCTGGTGATTAAATAAGTTGGAGAGAGCTGACATAAGTCTCCAGCTTTTCCATCGCTTTTCAGTCAGACCGCAGCTTCTTCAACCTGCTTTTGTTCTGCAGAAAAATCAAGGGGTTTATTGTTTTAATATATAAGAATAATCATCATTTTATTGGTATTGCAGTTTTAAAAATAATAACTACAAAGTGTTTCACAGTGCAAAACATGTACATTCACAAGACAATAATAAGAGTAAAAATACTGGGGAGGACAGATGCAATAGAGCTGTTGACAACCCAGAAATCTTGGTGCCAAAAACGAGTGCGTCTTGAGTGGCCTGCTGCCCCTGCTCTGACCAGGTCAGCACATCTGTCACATTCTGTAATATTTGGGTCATTTTATTTGGTAAGGGACACCCACAAACCTCTCTAAAACCACACAAACCCCTCTATTCATGTTTTGCTCATCTGTCCACTTTCATTCTGTGTTCATTAAGTTTTATTAAAACTTTTTTATTTTATTAAGTTTTATTTTATTAAAGTTTTCTTTAATGCAGTGGCCAGTAGCTCCTTCAAACTTTGCTACGTTTTTGTTTTAATTTGTTTTGGGTTTTTTGCCTTTATTGCTGAAGCACGTATTACCTATGACAGAAATACATTGGAAAAGGAAGCGCGGGCATTGGATTAAGTGCAGTGGACTCTGAGACGATCACTGCCCACGGCATCTTGAGGGAAGAGAGCCGGGATAAGAGCTAAGCTAACACAGCTTGGACCTGAGGCTGCTCCACTACCCAACCTATTCCTGGCTAATGTCCGGTCGCAGGAAAATGGAATGACGAAATGGGGCTTAAGCTATCCAGAGACTGTTGTGCTCACATCTTTACAGAGACCTGGCTCCATCACATAGACTGTATATAAAGACTGACGAAGCGTCTCCACTTCCTCCTACTGTACAAAAATGAACCCAAAATACCCGGATACGGGCGCTGCCATCGAGCGCTGGTGACATCATTTGGAGCCAGAGTCTCATAGTTGTCAATCATGAAGTCACACCCCCTTTTTATACCATCAAATAACTAATTTAAACCAAACTTATTAGAAAAAAGCGTGATAAAAACTAACTAAAATGACAGAAACAATCTTTGTGAAAAATTTATTTGACATGTACTTTGACTTTTCATTTTGGATGTCCCATCCGCTAACATGGAGAAGATGTTTTGGCTTCACTTTTGGGGAGCTGTCATGCCGTCCTTCTTTATATACAGTCTATGCTCCATCACAACATCCCGGATCAAGCTACTACACTCAACAGGCGGGCCATGTTCTGCACCAACAGAACGCAAGACTAGGGGAGGCGGAAACTGTGTTAACATGCTTGGTGCTCAAACGTAGTCAAAGTGATGGACAATGTTTCCCAGATGTCAAGTTTTTTTTTGTTTGTTTTGTTTTTTTATGTTAAGATGCCAACCATATTATCAACACTATCTTGTTGCTGTTGTTTACAATCCCTCAGATGCAAATTCAAAAAATGCACTACAGAATTATTGAGGCTAGTTTCTGGTTGTATGTGTATCGGTAAACATGTATGTAAATAACTGTATATATGGTTTTATTTATTTTATTTTATTCTATTCTAAATTTAAATATTTGTGTGTATGCTCTATGTGTGTGTAGCATGAAGGGGCTACAACTTACATTTCATTGTGCAACCCTGTGTTGTAAAGTTACAATAAATTACCTTGATTCCTTGATTCCTTGAGATAACGGCAACAAATGCAAGCAAGACAGAATCAAAAATAATGAGTAATTCTTACCAGCGTCCGTCATCCACAACATCTAATAGTCTATTCTGATCGCTTTTACTTTACCCTGGTGACTCTGTTTACAGCCTTTTGCAGGTATCTGTTCCATCTACAGTCTCTAACTAGAATGATGTTGCACACTGTCATTCCACAATTACGCATGGCACATCCACTGGTTAATATTTTGTGTAGCAAGCACCAGATGGCATAGTAATAGCCAGGGGACCTTTGCTAGAGGAGGAGTCCACAGATGTATTTGGTGTCAGACCTGACCTAGTTTAGTCTTGAATGTTGTCAACATTTTTAAATGAACCTGTAATTAACCCTTTCGTCATTTGTCTAACACCTGAGGGTAGATTGAACAAAGGTTTTCCTTCACCTTAGGGACAAAGCCAGCTGAACTTCTATTTTTTATTAGCATCTACACAATTATGCAGTATAGACAACTTTGTGAAGTTTTGAAGATTAGAGGAGATGTATAATTCAATATCATCTGCATATCAGTGATAAGATATATAACCTAAAACTACTAATTATTTGATGTCGAATGAGTTTTAGTCTTTGGGCAAAAATGTATATTAGTTTTAGTCAAATTTGAGTCATTTCATTTTTGTTAGTTTTAGTATAATTATAGCCAACAAAACTCATCAATTACCATGGTTACAAGCGTTGTTCTCACGAGGTGTGTGGAAATGAATTAGCAATTAGTAATCAGTAATTAGTTCATTTGTCCATCTTTCATATTGTCATTTAGTTTTTCATTTTCAATGGTTACTTTTTGAAAAAAAGGTTGTCAAGGAATATTTTTCGTTATAGTGACCTTGGGACACATCATAAGTAGACAAGAATTTTCATAATCTAATGGGGATTTCCATTTTGGACACTTGTTGGAGCTTTCCTCTGGAGCCAACCCATTACAAAATTTCAATTTCGCACGCAATACCTCATAGTCCAAAAGACAAATTACCATGAAATTAGCAGGCCCTGTGCTCCCAACTACTTAAATCCTTTGATTTTTGTGACCCCATGGTGGTTAAACTAGTACCACCCTTGGGACAAACATAACATTTTTAGCTCCACAACTGCAAAGGCTTGAAGAATAGTGTCTAGAATAATGGCAGTATTGTATGTTGTTTGCTTTATGGGGTAGTGGTGTATTATAGGGTGAACATTGTGTTGGATCAACAAAAAACAATAGGATTCTTTCTCTGGGGCTCATGAGTAACCACAGCATGGAAATGTGGCAAGTAGTTTTCAATTCAATTCAATTCAATTCAGTTTTATTTATATAGCGCCATATCATAACAAAGTTATCTCAGGGCACTTTTTCGAATAGAGCAAGTCTAGACCGACTCTTTATATTTACAGAGACCCAACAGTTCCCACCATGAGCAAGCACTATGCGACAGTGGCAAGGAAAAACTCCCTTTTAACAGGTAGAAACCTCGAGCAGAACCAGGCTCAAGGTGGGCGGTCATCTACCTCGACCGGTTGGGTTGAAGGGGGACGGGGGGAGCGGGAGAGAGAGAGCAGGAGGAAAGAGAACATACAGCAGCTCAATACAGCATAGATATGGTAATGGCATTGATGTTAACACCAACAGAAACAACACTAAGAGCAACATTATAATAGCAATACTAATAACAACAGCAACAACAGCAATAGCATCAGCGGGTGCAGAGCAGGAGCATGGGGGCAGCAGGCGGCAGCAACCACAGACCCAGACTCCACAGCTCCAGAGGCAGAAACACCTGCAGAAAGCAACAGAAGGGGAGGGAGAGAGAGAGAGGAGAGAAAGCACACAACTACGGGAAGAAGTTGAATTAATAACAAGCATTGATGGGATATGAGGGCGTACAGATGGAGAGGAGGAGGAGGAGAAAGGAGCTCAGTGCATCATAGGTGTCCCCCGGCAGTCTAGGCCCAGGCAGCATAACTAAGGGGGGCCTCAGGGGCTCACCTGAGTCAGCCCTACTATAAGCTTTATCAAAGAGGAAAGTCTTTAAGCCTACTCTTAAATGTGAGGAGGTTGTCCGCCTCCCCGCACACAAACTGGGATCTGGTTCCACAGGAGAGGAGCTTGATAGCTGAAGGCTCTGGCTCCCATTCTACTTTTAGAGACTCTAGGAACCACAAGGAACCCTGCATTCTGGGAGCGCAGTGCTCTAGTGGGGTAATAGGGTACTATGAGCTCTTTAAGATATGATGGTGCCTGACCATTTAGGGCTTTGAAGGTGAGGAGAAGGATTTTAAAGATACCTTTTAATTAAGTTTTGGTAAAAGGGATAGTTTGATTTGATGCTGGCTCTAGGTAAAAGGTCAGGGGGATCACCAACTCTTTAGGAATCATTCTCTGGGGCCATGAATATCCTTACCTAATATCATGACAATGCCATGTGTTGGACAGATAGATGTACTCACAGACAAACAAGTGACAGGATGATTGTTTGTTCGTCATTAAAGGAACATTCTAGTTTATTACAACCTGGGTCTTATTTTTGTAGTTTTGGTTGTCATTTCTTTTAGTTATGATCACACTGTACTCACCAAATAAACTGCTGAGAATATGACAACATTGCTAAGAAATAGGTTTGATCAGTCAAGAAGCACAAGCAGTCAGACAATCAGACAGTTTATCCAGATTATCTAAACCACTTAAGCTGGAAGTCACCTGAAATTAATCTCTCAATGTACAGGAAAACTGTGTGCACACAACTACAGTAAGTACAGTAGGTCAAAGTTGAAGCAGGAAGTAGTTCTGTAAACTGTGATGGATGTTTACAACAGACAGTTTGATTAATAATGTTACTGTTCACTTTTGTTTTCTCTACTAAATACGTTTGACTAACCTTAGGGTTTGTTTCCAACCTGTCTGATCATCTGGCATCTTGTGTTTCTTGTCTGCCAGACTTCCTATATCTCAGGTATTAACTTGGTGGGTACAATGTATAATGACTTGAAGAAATTACGACCAAAACTGCAAAATTAATAGCCGAGTTGAAGGAAGCCAGCATCTTTATCCTAAAATAAACCAGGGCCTGTATTTATCAGTCGTTTCAGAATCACAACCCAGGAATCGCGCTGAAAGTTAACCTCAGACTAAAAACACTCCTGCCTCAGAGCTGAACTTCAGTGTTATTTATGAAGCTTCCTACACTTACTTTCAGGATGGACAAGGATTACTCCTACGAGAGTGTGACGTTGCTGTTTTCTGACACTCTCAGCCGTTTTCTGATAGTTGCAACTGTTGTAAAATTCACAATGCAGAAAATAACACCACAGCTGCTTTGTGTGAAGGTTTTATGTGTATAGGCATAACTTAAATAAATAAATAAGTTCCAAAATTCTATATATCCAAAAATATAACAAAATGAATGGGCTATTCTCTATGAGGAACATGTAATCTTGTGTAATCCCGCAAAAAGTCAGTCTTGAATATTATTCTGTTTTTGTCAAAGCAATCTTTTAATACTTTTTTTTCATCAACCTTTCCCAAAACATCTCTCCTCCCACAGATTATCCCTCCTTGAATGCCATCTCCTGGCCAGAGGACATGTCTGGAGCTCTTCTAAATATCAGTAGGTGTAGAAGTGACTTCTTAAGAAAGATGATAAAATGATTTTACTCCTAGCCCTACAGAAAATGTGCCACTGGCCAGTTAGGACTGATTTCTTAGTCTTGATGAATATGGGCCCGGTTCTACTAATCTAAATCCTAAACCTAAGCACACACCCACACATGCATATACACATACACACATTCACACATGCACACACACACACAGGCACACATGTACACACACGTCTCTGGTCTCGGTCTCCCTGTCTCTCCTTCTCCTCTTTGTTCTGGCTGTGAATCCAATCTCAGCTCAATCAGCACAAGTGCTGGTGTTTCCTTCTCCCCGCTGCACTCTGCACACAGATGTTAAGCAAGAAATAAAGGTCATGCAAGCATTCAAGTGTAACTGATCTGTTTCTCCTTTTCATCCAGTTATGGAGGCTGATTGAGGAAGGGGTTATCAGATGATTCAGGAGCAGATAAAGTGGGCCCGAGGTGTGGGCCACAGCGTGGTTGGATCTGATTAGAAGGCCAACAGGTGAAACATTGGGGGGGGGGGGTTCCACAACACCAGCATCAGGTCTGCTTTGAAAGATGAGCAGTGATCTCTGAAGACATGGGGCAACATGACAAAGCTGCAGATCTGAATCTGTGACAGTGTCCTCCAGTCAGATAGTCATGGCAGGCTTTCAACATTTGTAAAGATACACCGCTGTGATTTGATTTGCCCTGATAGAAGGATCAAGCAGACTGAGATAAAAGTTGTTGTGCGTGAAGTAATGTACCAGTGAAGCGTCGGAAAATTTGAAAAAACAATGCAACGAACCTAGCAAAAACTGTTTGTTATGTATTTCAGTTTAACACAAGAGGAGGCACTGGATATTATCCTCCTTTGGAGAATAAGACGGGTAGGAATCTGATGATTAGCAAGGGTTTGGGTGCATGAAACCTGATCCCTTTTGTAATATCAGCCTAACTCTTCCTACACAGCTCTAGGGTGAACAAATACAGCAACACTGTAGAACCACTACGTTTTACTTTTGATAAACAATTCTTGTGCAGAAAGAAATTAATTTGTTGAGATAGATCACTTTAGCAATGAAATACTATGAATAAGCTGATTTCTCACAGTGTTGGACAGAGAAAAACAAAATCTCTGTGGAAATCACACACACACACGCACGCACACACACACACACACACACACACACACACACACACACACACACACCCTCAGTCTATCATTGAGGCAGCCTGTGCTACAGCTGAGTACTCTCTTCTTCTTTGGTTTCCCAATGAAGGAAAAAAAAAAGGAATGCCATGTCAGTCTCGCCAGGTGTGAAAAGCTTCAACATGGAATTGTTCAGATGGCAGATCTAACGTGTGTAAGCCTAAAGACTAAAGGTTACATGTGTGAAAGGGAGAGAGAGATGATCATAAATATCTATTAAACAATGGTCAGTTTATCAGTAACCTGCTTAAATAGCTCCAAACAGGAACTACATATTAATGTTATATTGCTGTGTATTCAATTCAGTTTTCTTTATACAGCGCCAAATCATAACAAAGTTATCTCAGGGTACTTTACTTTTCATATAAAGCAGGTCTAGACCATACTCCATACTTTATTTACCTAACAATTCCCACCATGAGCAGCACTAGGCAACAGTGTCAAGGAAAAACTCCCTTTTTAACAGGTAGAAACCTCGAGCAGAACCAGGCCCTGGGTGGGCGGTCATCTGCCTCGACCGGTTGGGTTATTCAAGGGCCAAGGGAAAGAAGTTTAGCTTCAATGTGGGAAAATAAACAATCTTGCCAAAGAGCAAAGAGGGGAAGGCTGGCATTCTCAGATGATATTAGACGTCAGAGGTGATAATAAATGTTTAAAAATGCCGCATTGAACAAGCATAATCTTTTATGCTTCAGTACATGTTTGTGCTTTTGATAGGCGTGTAAATGTTATCTTTTGGATACACTGTATACGCGGCTTTGCAAACATTGTAATCACTCCAGCATTTAAAGAAATTCTCCTGATAAGGATTTCCATTGTTTGTAATAGGAAGATTATCACACAATTATCCAGTGCGATGCTGATAAGGCTACTGTGAGGCATTCCTTATGGGCAAAAATCTAACAACCTTTCTGTTGTTAATGGTGCAGCCCTCTGTTCGTGTCTAAAATGCAATGAAACAAAAGTTCAGCTAAGATTTATGATCTGTAAGTATTTCCCTCTAAATGCTTGCAAGGTCAGCCTTAGCATGACAAAGAGCTGGGATCTAATGAGGTAATACAAAGAGAGAAGATGCACCACAAAATAAGATAAAGTGCGTTTGAGAGATGGTGCAGACCATCTCAGATCACTTAACAGCGATATTTGAACTACCCGGGGTCTACCACCTAAACAACATATTACTGGATTCTGTTGCATCTTCTGCTCTATTACTGGATTTCTGTTCCAGAGCAAGAATCCACTTTAGAACTCACATCCAACACTGTAATATCTATCTGACGTAAGACAAGCATAGGTGAACGGTAAAACAGATTAGATAGTTTCATTATTGATTCACCACAATATTCTTAAGTTACTTTTAGAGCTCCTTAGCAGTGTCTGCGAGGCTAAATGATCGCACAATGTCATTATACTCTGATTTCACAGGCCTTCTTAGGTCTTTCTGTATTATTTCTGAGAATGTGCTGGCAAATAGATGAAAATAAGGCATTCATGGCTGCAAAGTGGATCAGGAGGCGGATACATTTGTCAGCATCAATGCCATCTTTAACCTCCACAGAGTTTGGGGCGCACATTATGGTACGCACAAAAGCACAACAGGCAACGTTTTACAACAACTTTTATTCAGTTTACCAATCTGTATATAATATATGTGGTAGTGGTAAAGAGGCAAATTGTAAAACACTCAGCACTCAAAATAAGCACTTTTATGTGACATTTGCTTTTACTGAACTTGGGAGACATTCCTGAATGCCAATGACATGTAATTCTGATCAGCATTTGATTTGATTGAGAGAAAAAAAACATCAGATCAAGAAAGGGTTAAAATTTGGTAAAAGCTAGCTCACTGATTAATTTGGGTGCAGGATGTGTTCTAGGGAGTAAACTTGTTCAAGCTTCAACTTACTCCACTCATTTTCACTTCTGACTTTGTCCACAAAAATAGACTAGACTATGCACAGGTCTCACAAAAAGACTTAAGACAGATATCTAACACTCCATTCACACATATGGATTCAAACACTCGAGACATGACTGCTTTCATTGTGAACTGAACTTCGAAAAACACGCTGTTGCCCACCACACCTCAAAGACTCAAGTTTGCCCACTGTGGGGAAGTTGAGAGACATTTTATGCAAATGTCCTCTGACAGGCGGAAGCTACAATCTGGAGAAAACCAATTGCTCTTATTTTGATTCCGTCCTGAAACATAAGCACATAGTTGTGTCAAAGTACTTCAACATAAAATGGAAGATCTTTGCACCTTCAAAATTCTCTCTGAAATGTATCTATTTTAAATTACTATTTGGGCATCTTTGTCCATATTTGATAGTATACAGGGAAAAGGCAGACATTTTCATGTTGGTGCACAGTGCGGAACTCAATGTTGCACCGGCGAACTGGCCTTTTCATAGTGGACCTTAAGTATACTTGACAACGTAAGTGACGAGTTATTGATTCTCATGCTTGCATAAAGCATACAATATGCCCATGTTGTTGTCCAGCTGGCCTTTGGCTGTAGTCTTTGTAGTGTGTTCAACGCAAAGACATGAGGCAACATGAGGTGACTTGAAGCATTGTGAGTGCTAATTCTTTAACGTCAGCATTGTGTGTCAGAGCCCAAAGATGCTAACCCTAAACCTCTATTTCAAAAGCATTCGGTCCTAGTTTCCACATGGACTGATCTGTACATTTCTCTCCAATGTGTAACAGGAAAAGGGCCACTGTTTTTTCTCTCCAAAGCAGAAGTTTTTTAACCCCTTCTTTCCTTTCACAATGAGAGTGAAGCACAAATAGGGAGATCTAATCTAAATTTGTCTTTTGTATGATGTAATAGAATATTTGATCACAGGAGAGTAATGGAGTTTTTATCCTGCTTAATGTGTCAGCACTGAATCTGTCGTTTGGATCAGTTTAATGATACTGAAGCACGTAACTATTTATCAAACAAGGATACAATATAAAATTAATGTTAAACTTACAGGGCTGCACCAGTGTGTGATGGTTTTAAGGTAAGGTCGGTCCTTGTTTACACCACAATGCAGCTGAATTGCCAGCGGAGCTTATAGAGACGTGGACAAAGGCTGTAACCTTGGCATTCTGTTCATAAGCCACATTTGTAGGCCAACCAGGCCCAGTTTGAGGTAGATGGCTCGTATTGTCGTCATCTACTCTCACTGTTCTGGAGATAAAGATATTCCTCCTTTAATGGATTCTGCTGGGTTTCATGTTGCTATTCAACCTGAGTGAAAAGCCAGTGCCTGCTGAGGAACAATTCAGGAAAGAATGTGACATATCCAAATACCATTTGCTTTATGAGTGGCCAAACAACATGCGCTTTACACGTTCAGTATTCAGCACCCCGCATTTACAGAGCTTTCAACACCAGTGGGCTGGATTCACAGATTTGCTGATATAACCTAATATAGTATTTCACCAGTATAGACTGTCAGATGCAGCATGTACTGTGTCTTTCCTCCCAGTGAAATGAAAATTTGTGGAATTAGCTGACATATATGTCATGAAGTTTGCGTGTGAAATGCTGTACATTCGTTTACAGTGCATTATTGTGTGGGTGTATAATATCTGATGGGGACACATCAAAGTGGAAGTGGTTCTCTAGAATTCAACAATGCTATCCATATTTCAATGCCCTTGTTGGAGTGGATGTCTCTCTTTCTGCTTGATCCACTGCAGGTACTGTCACTGAAATAGCAAGCTACCAGCATCAAAATATCCACAAGCTGAGGCACAATGGTCAGAATACAGCTTGAATACTTAAGTGTGTGTGTGTGTGTGTGTGTGTGTGTGTGTGTGTGTGTGTGGTGGCGGTGGTGGTGGTGGGGGGGGGGGCACTTCAGTATCCATTCAAGCCCATCTCTGACATATTCCATGGCCTTGAAGTCTCTGTAGAGCGTGGCGGTGCTCTCTGGGCTTTGTTTACAGATCACGGCTTGTTTACTATGAAGCCCAGCGCCAAACCTAAGGAGATGTGGGCCCAAGATGTTTTATCTCTTGTCAGGGCTTGCTTCAATTAAATTAATGGAATCCATTCAGCTCTCCTCTTTCCCTTTCCCTTTCAGGCTGCTGCCACAGAGGAGAATACATTAAAAAGATCTTAGAGCCTTAAGATGGTACATCATGGTATTAGCCTCAGTCAGTCATTTTTCCTTGCAGATTTAGTTCTTTTTCTTTACCCACGCTAAATTAAATAATCAATGGGATCTCCAGCTCACCTGGTGTAGCTCGTCTGTATTTTGTAGCTTGGATGTATTGTGAATACAATTTAAATTCTGTCCCAAACTATACTACTTTTTCATGAGGCCCTTTATATAATAGGTTTATAGGCCACTAATGGCTTTAAGTCATTTGCAGTTATAAGTGTTAATTAGTCATTGATAAAGATTTTTCCCCCCAATAATCCATTGAGTCTGCAGTTGTAATTGTTAATAAATAGTTATAAAAGTGGATTCACTCTGCAGCTGAAAAGACACAGCAAGTGTCCTGGTGCTGGAGGATAAACACCAGACAGAGATTTTCCACAACCTGGAAACCCAACAATTTGTTCTCAAACTGGCTTATAACTCCTCTATAAAACATCAGAAAAATATTTATTGATCAATTAACAAAGCAATTAGTTACAATTTATAAACTCTTAATGATGTATGACTTGATACATTATGGTTGTGAGATAGTTAGAACCATTACAATATAATGGATTTGTGAATATATTTTGCTTTCCCCCTGAACTCACTAGATTTTTTAAAACAAAGTCACTAAGAAAGTCTGAAAAGTTGCTAAGACTAGTGAGAAAGTCACAAAGTTGGCAACACTGTGTGCGTGTCGCATGCCCATGTGTTAGAGAGTGGGCAGGGATAGCTACGTTTGCCACAAAAGATTCAGTGGTTGTGTGATGCTCATAATTCATATTCATATTGAATATTTTGGCAGTTAAAAAACGACCCGTGGCTATAGCCCAATAGCCAGGCCCTAAACACACCCTTGAGGACAGGTTCTGTGGTATGTAGTTCCCTCCTTATTAATAGCTCTGCAGGGCTATGCCCATTGGCAAGTGGTGTAGCACGATATGCCATGAGAGCTAAATATGGGTCTTTGCCTTTCTGCAGAAGACACTGGCCTAACGACTCGCCTCACCATTGCTCTGAGGATATGTTGGGCTGGAGGTGGTATCAAGGTTTTCAAGATACATTTATTAGTCATTCTACAACACAGGCCTGCACAATGAATGAAGTTGTAGCTCCCTTTACTCTACACACGTGGAACACATACAAATCAGTATAGAAAAAATTATCAAAATAAAAACAATATATACACTTATTTATATACATGTATTATACAAAGATAGGGGTATGGTAATGTGCAAAACCAGCATAGCCATGTCATTTATTTATGGTGGAGTGCGGAGGATGTTGAGGAGCAAAGACGCTGCTCTGCTGGTATGACAGCAGATACTTCTATATTGCTTGCCAAACAGCAGCAGGGTGAACAGGCTGTGGCTGGGGTGGGTATTGTCTTTTAGTATTCTTTGGGATCTGCGCAGGCACCTCACCTCTCCGATATTACTGACGCTCGGTAGATGGGTACCCATGATGTTCTGGCGGTTGCAGAGCCGCTGCAGAGCCCTCCAGTCCTGGGTTGTTCTCTGTGCACCACTCCACCTGATATGAATTCTCATTGTTGTTTGTAATCCGACCGATGATGGTAGCATCGTCCGCAAATTTCACAACAGAGTTCTCTCCATGTCAGGGATTGCAGTCATGGGTACAGAGTGTGAACAGGAGGGGGCTGAGCACACAGCTCTGGAGGACTGTTGAGCATGAGTGGAAGAGGTTTGACTGCCAATCCAAACTGTCTGGAGTCTGTTTAGCCGTGTTTCCACCAAGCAGTCCAGTTCAGTTCAGTTCATTACACATTAGAACGGTTCTTTTTGCGTTTAGCACTCAGTAGCTCTCTCACTGGCTGTGTCATCTCTGCTGAGGGAGGGTGAGAAAATGATTAACCATCCCAAGAAACCTTCTCACCACATTCACATCAGTTGTCTCCTCCATGCTGGTGACAGCTCTCGCATTATCTGGGTCAGCTCTCACTCCAGTTATGTCAATGATCTGTCCCAGAAACTTGATAGTTTTTGGAGAATCTACACTTCTCATGTTTCAGTGTCACACCTGCATCTTCCAATTGCTTTAACACTTGCCAACAATCGCATGTTGAGTCTGTGTCTATGCATGGACCAGGACATCATCCATCTAGCAAACTACCCCATCTACGCCTTCTAGCAGCTGGCATTCTCTTTTGGAAATGTTCTGGTACCAAGGAGATGCTAAAGCAGAGTCCCTTAAAGCAATGTTTCCCAAACGGAGTAATGAATGTGGTGAGTAGAGCAGATTCATTTGCCAAAACCCAGAATTTGCATCCAATTGATGAGATTGAGATTGATTGAGAATGTATGCGTCATGAAGTTTTGGTACTGGAACTATTCCTGCACACACGTCTATAGGCTGCTTCATTTTAGAAATCACTTCTCTCTTAACTTTAGAACACATCTGACAGGGCAAATGGCTTGGCATCCAGTTTTAGCTCAATTTTATATTCCCCCTCCAATTTACCTAGGCCACTGAATAGTATTGTAAACTGCTGTTTCACAGACTCTGTTAAGTTCAAGGATACTGTCTCCACTCTTGCTCCTAATCCAAGAGCAACACTTGCTGAACGGCTGAGTAGCCCTTTTGTCAGACTAGCCACAACATTCACAGATTTCACTTCACTTTACCTGACATGTCAGCACCGTACAGTTAAGTCTTTGTAGGCTGCAACTTTGGTTTCTACTATGGCTTGATTCTCCCTTTCTGTCAACACAGTCTGTAACCTCACATCTGCTCCTGTGTCTATTTTGAGTTTGCTGTCATCTTGTTAACTTTGTCTACATCATCTGAGATTACTGAGCCTAAGAATGCAACTTGGCCCTCATTATCATCAACTGCAAAGGCCTCTGACCTCTCTTGCATAGTGTCCTTTCTTTTTGCACTGATTGTAAAGTACTTTGGTTGGGCAGTGTTGTTTGCTGTGGAAGGGTGTTTTGCCACATCTGTTCTATTGTCGTGTTTCTCAGTCACTTTTTGTATTTGTCCATTTATCCTGAGCTTTGCTCTGTTACACTTGTCTCGTAGACCTAAATGGTTTAGCCTGTGCTTTGATGCTGTCCACATTATTACTGTCCATTTTAAAGTTATTCTTAAGTAAGTCTTGCTGTTTTTTTTAACTAGTTCACTCTGGCGAATCCTGGTGATGGCTTTCACCAAAGTCAGGTCCGGGTCCATTTTCAATTGTACCAAGTGACTCTTGACCCTTATATTGACAACGAGTCTGTCCCTGATTATTTCACTCTGCAGTATTTCATAGCTGCAGTGCTCTGCTGCTCAATAAAGAGCTGTAATGAAACTGCCTGCGTTCTCTTCTGCTTCCTGTTGTCTATAGTTAAATTTTTAATGTTCAAAAATTCCTTCGAATTACCAAGTGGGCATCCAGTTTAGCTTTCAGTGTGTTCTAACTCGTACTAACTCGCCTCCTGATCCGATAAGCTCAATGAAGTAATCCTCTGCTTCGTCTCCCATCATGTAAATGACAGTATTACACACTGATGCGTTAGTTTGTTTGCTTAGCCACTTGGCTGTAGAGCTGGGCGAAAAATCTGTAGGAATTACATTAGTTCTCTTCATTAACCATGAGAAAGGCACTTATTTGGCGTCTTACTTTCTCTTACTATTACTTTCTTTAAGGAGATACTCTGTTTCCATTATGGTTTTGAGCTAGTTAGAACTTGGCTAAGCATCAAACACAGAATGCCACATCTTAACACAGTGAAGTCTTAATCTTCCTTTCTTTCTTGGTAACAGGATGTAAGCTCATGCAGCTGCTAGGTGGTGCTATAGGAACTTTACTCTATTGCAAATACACTACAATTTATAACTTGTGTCTTATGAGAAAGTAATACCTCCCAATCTCAGTTTATCGCTGTCAGTGGTCTAGGTTGGTTATGAAAATGAGTCTAAAGAAATTCCATGATAATGTGTCACAAGACACTCAGAGTCCTTGGGAACAAGTGAAATTCTTGTTTTGACTGGGTTCTTTGTCTCAAATGTGTTTGTCAAACAATACCATTTTTTTTGTACCTGTGCAAACAGCAGGCTGTCTGGGTGCAAATACTCTTATCTAAGCACACGCTATCATGCATATGTTTGCTGGAATGTTATCATTAAGAACCAGCAAAGCTACATAAAGGCCTCTCATATTTTTTCAGTTTATATCATTTGTAATCACCTTAAATTTCAACTCTTACTTTAATGGGAATCAAATCACAATTATAACCACTGTGAGAATTGTGTACAAGTAATACCAGACATTGTTATGAGGTAAGCAAAGGTCTCTTTTGGTAGTTTCCCTCCATTCATACCGGCTGAGAAAAATGAAAAAGGGATCTTTAGGGAACTAGTCAAAGTGTATGTGGCTTCCTGTAACTGCTGGTTAATCATTAAATTGGTTTCCTTTCTTGTCGCACCTTCCTTACAGGCAGTGCTGTTTTCTTTTAGAAGGTATTAAGACACAGCCAAATAGTCTAATGCAATATGCAGAGAGGTGATGAATATAGCAATAAGTATCCCATAAATGTATGCAATAATCTTTCATCTACTATCAGTCAAACATTTTCTCTAGGACAGGATTGATTTCAGTTTAACTAACAGTCTGAATGTCATTCAGTGGCCTTGATCCTGCTTTTTCTCTATGGCTTTACACTGTCTGTCAGATTTTCAGACTGCCATTTTTACGTATTAAATTAAGCAATTTTTTTTAGCACACAGTAATAAGCAAAACCATGCCTGGTCATCCCATTTACCCATGGTTAGCAAGCCTGCCCACCGACTCTCTGGCCCAAAACCTGTTGAAAATGGGCCTCCCAGACCGCACATACGAAGGTCGGTCTCACTTTTTCGACAACCCATTGGAGAAAGAGATCTCCATTACAAAGATACAGAAGAAAGGAGACGATGAGGACACTATCTGAGCACGCTATGTGTTCATGGATACAGAATTGTGGGATTTTAAAGAAGAGAAAACTTTGATATTGCCCTGCTGATTCTTGGAGGACAGCCAACAGTGAGACAGGCGCAAGTGGGAGGGGGCAAGGTGGCTTGCCCCAGTCTTGGCTTGGTAGCCTGACTACTTCATTCGTTTGTTTGGATGTGTTTTGTAAAATGAACATGAAATTTGACCAAAAATGCGAGACGCTCCTAGGTGTAGGGGCGGGGCAGATTGCCCTGATTTGTATTTTTTTTATTTTTCTTTGTGTCGAGACAGCTGGTCAGCACTGAGTGCTGCTCCCGTGGATGATGGGCAGGGCGGCTTGCCCCGATCCCAATTTGTCTACTGTTTGATAGATAAGCTCAATAGCTCATCCATTTGTTGGAACCATAGACTGTATCTAAAGATGGATGATATGACAGCTCCCCAAAAGTCATAGATCAGATAGGTCATAAACCCCACCCCCTCCATGTTAGCGGATGGGACATGGGCCAAACTGAAAAGTGCACGTCAAATAAATTTTTCCCAAAGATGGTTTCTGCCATTTTAGGTAGTTCTTATCTTGCTGATGTTTGTTCAAGTGTTTTTTTTTTTTTTGATAAGTTTGGTTTTAATTAGTTATTTGATGCTATGAAAACGGGGTGTCACATCATGATTGACAACTGTGAGTGTGCTTGCGATTGGTTCAGGCAGGTGTATGGGCATGACCTCAATACCACAGCTCCACCAGTGCAAGATGGCAGCACCAGTATCTCATTCATTTTTGTACAGTGGGAGGAAGTGGAGACGCGTTGTCCATCTTTATATACATTCTATGGTTGGAACATGTTCAGAGCACAGTAACTTCTATTGAGTCTGTTTGGTAGGAACTCTTATAATGAGTGATATACTTACTGTATATAGTTCTCTTTTAAATATCTCTCCTTCTTTTGAACATTGGAATACAGGATTGGGGTTCTCTTTATAATATGTGAGCCATAGTTTACGATATCTGTGCTTGCCTGAGTCAGAAATTCGGTATCTTGCTGATAGGTGTGGTTAATACATGTTATTATGGTCTTTTGATAAAGAGTGTGAGAGAGAAGGGGGCGTACATGTAGGTTCTTAAAATGTTAACTTACTAAGGAGAATTTGTAGCCTGCTGGGGGGGATACAGGAGGTGATAGGCACAGCCCCTCAAAGTGTGGGTCTGGTGGTAGGTTGGCCATGTCGGAGGTGCTACAAGGGGGGAACTGTATGTTAAAGGAGGCCTTACTTGGACCACCTGGAATGTGAAGGGGCTGAACCACTGTTAGGGTTGAGGTTGTCTCTCCTCCCTTGTCTGCTCCTGTGGGTGCAGGTATATGGCTGGGCGGGGTGTTCAGGGTTTCCACTCAGCACCTGCACAGCTGTGGCTGATTCCACTAATCACCTGGTCCGTCTTCAAATACCGGTTCCTGCTCATCATTCATCGCCAGATCGTTCAGTCACCCTGTTCGGTAACCACGGCTCTAGTCTCGCTCTATGTTGTTCCGAAAAGTACCTACTGACGCTTTGTTCTTCTTGTACCTCAGATCTCCGGATACCTGCTACGCCTCGCCTCCCTCCAGCCATCTGCCTGCCTGCCGGCCCAGCGCTCTTCCCCAGCGTGCTACCAGTCTTGTGCCTTGCCTTCCCCTGCCTCGCCTCTCGCCTGGAATCCGAACAAGATTCACATTGTCTACTGACTTTCGCTACTTGTGACCACCTCAGTAGCCCGAATAAACACTCAAGAACTGTCACCCTCTGGTCTGTCGTTCTGCTCACTGGGGTCCAATTTAACCCCTCAACAGAACGATCTGGCCATAACATGGATCCCGCAGAACCAAGACCAGACGGTATGGACATTCAGGAAGCCATTTCCAGTCAAGGAACGCTTTTGAGTCGTCACCAGCAGTTCCTTCAGGCCTTAATGGAACAGAACCAGGCTATGTTATCACAGGTTGCACAATTGTCTAATCAAGTAGCTGCACTAACCTCACACTTTGCCTCTCCAGCCTCCCCCGCAGTTTCAACTGCTCCTACCACAGCGGCTCCTGCGGCGGCATATTCCTCACCCGTGGCGGCTCCCATAACCACACCGGAGCCCTTCGCCGGAGAGCTGGACAAGTGTCGGGGGTTCCTCCTTCAGTGTGCACTGGTGTTCCAACAGCGGCCACAGGCCTTCTCCTCCGGCCAAGCCAAGGTGCATTACATGGTGGGCCTGTTACGGGGCCGAGCTCTGTCCTGGGCGGAGGCCATGCTCTCGAGTCAGGCAGATTCCGGGCTCGAATATGAGAGTTTCATCGCCAGATTCAAAGGAGTTTTTGATCATCCTGACCATCTTGGGCAGGCTTCTAATCGGTTGTTGAGTCTCCGACAGGGTTCCAGGAGTGTGGCAGAGTACTCGGTGGACTTTTGGACTCTAGCGGCAGACTCGGGCTGGAACGGAGAGGCACTCCGGGGAGTGTTTGTAAAAGGACTAAGCGAGCAGTTAAAGGATGAATTGGCTTCCCGAGATGAGCCTACTAATTTAGATTCCCTCGTTTCTCTCGCCATCAGGTTAGATAATCGACTCCGGGAGCGACGTAGGGAGCGGGTCAGCCGGTTTCCAGCTGTTCCGTTTCCGGCCCGTCGGTCAGGGGTCCGAGGAGCTCCAGAGATTCCCGGCAGGACCACAGCTCCCCCTACAGTCATTGAGGAGGAACCCATGCAAGTAGGTCAGGCTCATTTGACACCAGCCGAGCGGCTGAGGAGAATGAGATCGGGAGAATGCCTGTATTGTGGTCGTCAGGGCCATTTTATTGCCGCATGCCCCGGTCGGCCAAAAGATCCGGCTCGCCCGTAGCAGTGGGCGTACTGGCGAGCCAAGACATCTCACCTGTTCAGACTGGGTTGAGACTACAAGCCCCCGCTAAACTCTGTTTCAGAGACTTGGCCTTACCACTCCTTGCCCTGATCGATTCTGGCGCCGAAGATAACTTCCTGGATCGGGAGTTGGCTATACAATCCGGCTTTCCGTTGGAACAATTGGCAACCCCGTTAGCCGCTTACGCCCTGGACGGTTGCCAGATCGCTCAGGTAATTGAGCAAACCATTCCTCTAACGCTCATTATTTCAGGCAACCACCGAGAACAAGTTCAGTTTAAAATCATGTCCACGGCTAAGACTCCCTTGGTGTTGGGGTTTCCCTGGTTGAAAATGCATAACCCTCAGATTGATTGGGCTGCGGGGAAGATTACGGGTTGGAGCACGCATTGTCATGTTGCATGTTTGCAATCCGCGTTTTCCCCCAGAGAGGGCCCCAGAGTCACATCGTTGCCGGCGACCCCACTTCCCAGTAATGTTCCATCAGAATATCACAATCTCATCGAGGTGTTCAGTAAGGAGAGAGCCCTGTCGTTGCCCCCGCACCGACCATATGACTGTGCCATCGATCTCCTCCCTGGTGCTCCCCTGCCATCAAGCAGGTTATACAGTCTGTCCCGACCTGAAAGAGAGACGATGAAGACGTACAGTACATACATGACTCTCTAGCAGCGGGAATAATTCGTCCCTCGTCCTCCCCTGTGGGAGCTGGTTTCTTTTTTGTCACAAAGAAGGACCAAACGCTCCGCCCCTGTATCGATTTCAGGGGACTCAACAACATTACAGTAAAAAATAAGTACCCTCTGCCACTAATCAGCTCCGCTTTTGAGTTTCTACAGGAAGCAACAGTTTTTTCCAAACTCGATCTATGGAACGCCTACCATCTGGTCCGTATTCGTGAAGGGGATGAGTGGAAAACGGCCTTCAATACTCCATTGGGTCACTACGAGTATCTGGTAATGCCTTTTGGATTAACAAATGCACCTGCAGTGTTCCAGTCGTTAGTAAATGATGTGTTGAGAGACTTCCTAGATCATTTTGTGTTCATCTATCTTGATGACATTTTGATTTTTTCTAACTCCCAGGCAGAACATATCTCCCATGTTCGCCAGGTGCTACAGCGGCTCCTTGAGAACCAGTTGTTTGTGAAGGCCGAGAAGTGTGAGTTCCACTGCTCCTCGGTTAGCTTCCTGGGCTACATCATCGGGCAAGGGCAGGTGAGGGCGGACCCAGAGAAGGTGAGAGCGGTCACAGCATGGCCTCAACCAGGCACCCGGAAACAATTGCAACGATTTCTGGGCTTTGCCAACTTTTACCGACGGTTTATAAAGGACTTCAGCCGGGTAGTAGCTCCCTTGACCAGGCTCACCTCCACCAAGGTGGCATTCCAGTGGACTGAGGAGGCCGGTCAAGCGTTTGCTAGACTCAAAGAACTCTTCACCACAGCACCGGTGTTAGCTCATCCAGTGACATCCCTCCAGTTTACTGTAGAAGTGGATGCATCCGACACTGGAGTGGGGGCAGTCATTTCGCAACGCTCAGGGACTGATAACAAGCTTCATCCATGTGCCTTTTTCTCCCGCAGACTCACCTCAGCTGAGCGCAACTATGACATCGGCAATCGAGAACTGCTTGCGGTGAAGTTGGCGTTGGAGGAGTGGAGGCACTGGCTGGAGGGTTCCGAGGTTCCCTTTGTGGTCTGGACTGACCACAAGAATTTGGCATATATCCAATCAGCTAAGAGGTTAAATTCTCACCAGGCCCGTTGGGCGTTATTCTTTAGTCGATTTAACTTTGTTCTAACTTATCGACCTGGGGCACGAAATGTCAAACCAGATGCGCTGTCCCGCCAATATGCTTCAGAGGAGTCGGATTCAGAGCCAGAAACGATTCTTCCTGTCTCCCGGGTGGTAGCAGCAGTTACCTGGCAGATCGAGTCCAGCGTTAAGGCGGCCCAACAACAACAACCTGACCCAGGTAATGGGCCCCCGAACTGTTTATTCGTTCCTGACTCTGTCCGCTCTCTGGTCTTACAGTGGGTCCATGGGTCTCGCTTTGCCTGCCATCCAGGAAGGAATCGCACTCTGTCCCTCCTGAGACGACGATTTTGGTGGCCAACCATGGAGGCTGACGTCGGCTCTTTTGTTGCTGCCTGTACCTTGTGTGCCCGGGGCAAGGCATCACACCGTCCGCCCGCTGGTCTGCTCCAACCCCTTCCTGTTCCCGGCCGTCCTTGGTCCCACATCGAGTTGGACTTTGTCACGGGTTTACCTCCGTCCCAGGGGAACACAGTCATCCTCACCATCATCGACCGGTTCTCCAAGGCGATACATCTGGTGGCCCTTCCCAAGCTACCTTCAGCACGGGAGACTGCAGATCTGGTTTCTCAGCACGTGTTCCGGCTGCATGGGATCCCCACGGACATTGTGTCAGATAGGGGCCCTCAGTTCATCTCCCAGGTATGGAAGGCTTTTTGTCACGCTTTGGGGGCCACTGTGAGTTTATCGTCTGGTTTCCACCCACAGTCTAATGGACAGACGGAGCGGGCCAACCAGGAGATCGAGGCGGCTCTGCGGTGTGTTTCGGCAGCGGATCCTGGGGCCTGGAGTTCTTACCTGTTGTGGGTGGAGTACGCGCACAACTCCTTGACCAATGCGGCATCTGGAGTGTCTCCATTCGAGGCCTCTTTGG
>SEMN01000842.1:120060-179666 GCA_005408345.1 Macquaria australasica | reverse complement strand
AAAGCAAATCCTGTGCTCCCCGTATTAGGATCCTTACATCCATCAGTATATACTGAGACAAATGTTTGATACTGTTTGTAACCTATCTTCAACCAAGACTGCAGTGTTTCCAGAGCCTTTATGTACCTGCATTTTCTCCAGAATAGAGAAATCAATTGACACTGATGGAAACAACCAGGGTGGTGTTTAGCGGTTGTGTTCTTTGATTTTATTGGCAGACTACAAACCAACATCCATGGTGCATGCCGCCACCTCATGACTTTAAACAACAAAAAGTAACAAACAAGCAAACAAAAAATAAGTAAATCTTTCTAAAGAAGTTAAATTCTGGATATTAATCCTGTTTCATTTAAATATTTGAGTAATGCCCTTTGAACCTGTATTTGTTTGTCCCCTGTCTCTAACAGCCCTTTGATGCTCCACTCCCTTCCCATATCTACCACCCTGCCCTTCAGTCTTTCTCTTCCTACACCGAACCTTCTACAACCAAACAGCACGTGTTCAGCAGATTCCTTGCAGTTACAAGTTTTAGCAGTTGTGTTGTTTACTTCTGCTGGATGTCACACAGTTAACTTCCCACATTAGAAGTGCTGGAATATTTTCTTCCGCTTACAAATGATGCCATTTTATTCAAAGCTTGTGTTTATTATCAGTAGAAAGGATGTACATCTACCTCCATTTGGTACTCTTTCTTAAACTACAACTTTTAACTGACACTTGTTTTTTGTTACTTTGCAGATAATGATTGTGCACAAAAAACAGATATGCAGTGGTGGAAGAAGTATTCAGACTTTTGTGAGTAGAAAAACCACAGTGTAATTCACGGTTTTTCTGTACATTTAGATTTGCGTTTCTAGTCTCAATGTTATTCTTTAAAATGAACAGGCATTAACCGACAACTGTTATGATAATCAATTAATCTTTTAAGTCATTTATAAAGAAAGAAATTGCCTTTAGTCTGTTAGTCAGTGAAAAGAAAATTCTTTTATCTTGGATCAAATGAAGTTGAAATCAATCAGGCCACAAGTCGATTCTTAAGGCTGGTTTATTTAGACGGATGGTCAGACCCACAGTTGAACCAAAGTACCACTCAGGATCTGTCCTGAGATAAGGTAGACCAAGTTTATATAGTATGGAGTCAAGTAACTTCATGTGACACGGGTGCACTACATTCTTTGTCAGGAGTGAAAAACATGGTCACAGTGATACCAGCTAAGCACAGAAACCTTCAGGTTCATCCATACATAGTTAATTAGGTGAAAAACACAGACATGGTACCAAAGTTGCACAAACTCATAAAAGATATAAAAGTTTATAAGGGATTATGGCTACAGAAGCATAGAAAATATGGTTATCGTATGTCTTCATACAAAAAACAAGTCAGACACGTAAGTGAGGTAGTGTATAAAAATAGCAAAAAGGCATGTTCACATTTAATAGGACTTTATATGGTAATAATAGAACAGTAATGTCATTCTCAAATGTAAAATCTGATTTCTTGCAAAGATCTGTAAGTTCGTCTGTGTTCTGACCACAAACCACTCGAACTGAATTGCCTCCCACGTATTTTGAAAATAGAAGGCTACTTCCTTGTATGCGATTTTCTGTGACGTGCCAAATCAGACGCATCGAAGAATCTCTTCCCACAGATCTTGCAAAGGTACGGCCTCTCACCTGTGTGGGCTCTTCTCATGTGGACTGTCAAGTCATACTTAAGTCTGAAAGATCTCCCACATGTGTTGCAAGAATACGGCTTTTCACCTGTGTGGATTCTTAGGTGGACTTTCAATCCTGAAAGGTCACAGAATCTTTTCCCGCAGGTCTTACAAAGGTGTGGCTTCTCACCTGTGTGAGTTCTCATGTGGACTTTCAAGACACTGCTAACTCTGAAATCTTTGCCACATGTTTTGCAAGAATATGGCCTCTCATTTGTGTGGATTCTTTTATGACTTGATAAACTTGACATCTGACCGAATCTATTCCCACAGGTCTTGCAAAGGTACGGCTTGTCACCTGTGTGGATTCTTGTATGGAATTTCAGTGTTGATTTTCGACAATCTTTTCCTACAGATGTTGCAAGAATACGGCTTCTCACCTGTGTGGGTTCTCATATGCCTTTTCAGTACTGATAAGTCAGAGAATCTTTTCCCACAGGTGCTGCAAGAACATGGCTTCTCCCCTGTGTGGATTCTTATATGAGTGTTCAGTGTTGATTTTCGACTGAATCTTTTCCTACAGATGTTGCAAGAATATGGCTTCTCACCTGTGTGGATTCTCAGGTGTGTCTGCAACAATGACTTATACTTACAATCTTTTCCACAAGTGACACATATGAAAGACTTTTTACCTGTGTGAGGATTACGCTGAATTTTTAACATCTTAGGGTTGTCTACATTGTTACTGTGACTTTTGTGTTTCTGTCTCTTCTGTGGTTTTGGTTCTGCATTTCTAGTAAATCCTGACTCTTCATGTTTGCCTCCGTTCTGATCTTGGCTCTCAGCTACATGAGAGTTGTGAGAGAGGAGCTGCTGGTCACTTTGTGGTTCTGGTTCACTGTGGTCACTTTGTGGTTCTGGTTCACTGTGGTCACTTTGTGGTTCTGGTTCACTGTGGTCACTTTGTGGTTCTGGTTCACTGTGGTCACTTTCCTCATAAGTAGCAGTCAACATGAAGGTATCAGTCTCCTGCTTCAGTACAAGCTGCTCTCCCTCCTGACTGGTGCAGAGTTCCTCCTGTTCCTCTTTGATCTGTGGAGGCTCTGGGTCCTCTTGGTCCAGACTGGAGTTCCTCTCCTGAATACAGAGCTGCTGGTCAGCGAGAACCTCCTCCTCCGTACAGACATGTTGCTGTGGGAGCTCTGGAGGGACAGAGAACCAAAGGAACAGGACACTAAGTTACTGTGACGGTAAAGACAAAATGCAGACATGCAGCAAATTAGTACCAGAATATATTTTAACAATTTGGATTATATATAAATCTAATTGTTATTAAAATAATTAAGTTTTCACACCTATCCTGTGTAACTTTATTTCAGGTTTCCAAAAGATATCCAGCAGTCTGCGCTGACGATCGATCTCTTCTTCGTACTCGACGATAGTTTGTTTAAAAACTCCGAATATTTCTTCAGCAGCAGCAGTTAGTCGCTCGTTGACAAACTCTCTCAAACACTCAACTGAAGACATTGTTGCTTAATTACAAATGAAGTAATCAGCTGCGCTATGACTACAATATCATCTTCCAACTCTTTCAACACATGCAGCTAACGATACCAGTTCTTGTGTTGTTTACTTCCGCTGAGTGTCACACTGTTAAGTTCCGACAGTGGAAGTGAGGGAGCTTTTTTTCCGCTTTCAATTGATGGCATTTTGTTCAAGTAGCAAAGATTTACATCTACGTCGCTTTGGTACTATTTTCTACTACTTTTAACTGACAGACGTGTTTTTTTGTTACTTTGCAGTCAATGACTTTGCATAAAAACAAATGAGCAGTGGTGGAAGAAGTATTCAGAGAATTTAAGTAAAAATACAGTGTTATTCATGTGGTATTTCTTAACGTTAAATTTATCAGTAAGCAGAAGGGCCCCTGTCAGTGCCATATAAATATATATTCAGGTTTAATTACTGATACCATAATGTGTGACACGTGTACATAGCAACTAGTCCAGATAGAGCTCAGTTCAACCTAATTTACAACCCGTTCGATGGCTTAACAATGCATTTAATTTTATAAACTCTCTCTACGTCTTTTAAAAATCTTTGAAGTGCAAAGTAATTACAGTATAACTGTCATATAAATGTTTCGGTGTAAAAGGTGGTGAAGAATTACAATACTGTTTACATGTTAATTATTTGATGCTATTTTCAGTTTTTAGTCTCGTTTCCTTTTAATCAAACTGTATCTAGATCAGCCTGTCAGTCTTTTGAATTGATTGCACACTAGAACTACTGATAAAACCCTCAAGATGCCTGCCAGATGTACAAGAAACTTAAAAGCTTTCCCACGTGTCACATTTTAAAGACTTTTTAACACGTGCATGTATTAGGATGAATCTTTAACACGGTAGTTATTCAGTATAGTCCACATTGTTAGTGTTACTATTGATTTTTTGAGGACATTTCTGTGGTTTTGGATCTGCGTTTGTAATTGATAGTCTCAATGTTATTCTTTAAAATGTACACAGATTAACCAACAATTGTTATGATAATCAATTGATCTTTTAAATCATTTATCAAGCACAAAATGGCTTTTCGAGTTGTGAGAGAGGAGCTGCTGGTCACTTTGTGGTTCTGGTTCATTGTGGTCACTTTGTGGTTCTGGTTCACTGTGGTCACTTTCCTCATCAGTAGCAGTCAACATGAAGGTATCAGTCTCCTGCTTCAGTACAAGCTGCTCTCCCTCCTGACTGGTGCAGAGTTCCTCCTGTTCCTCTTTAATCTGTGGAGGCTCTGGGTCCTCTTGGTCCAGACTGGAGCTCCTCTCCTGAATACAGAGCTGCTGGTCAGCGAGAACCTCCTCCTCCGTACAGACATGTTGCTGTGGGAGCTCTGGAGGGACAGAGAACCAAAGGAACAGGACTCTACTGTGACGGTAAAGTATGGAGTATAACACTGTCAATCTTCAACGACCTTGGTCTCGTGGAAGATGGAGACAGCCTCGCCTTATCAGGACAGCTGCACCCTGACCAATCATCCTTGGAGACAGAGAGGTGAACTATTGCACCACAAGAAATAATATATGATTTATTGCTTTTAGGTTTACAAATGACCTGGATGTGACCTGGATAACCACTGTGTCCTATTACCTTCTGGTCTAAAGAAGAAAAATTCATTCACAAGTCCATCAGTCTTTTGAAGTAAATGCACACTAGAACTACTGACAAAAACCACAAGACGCTGGTCTTTTGAAAAATGACCATTTATGACATTTGACAAATGCTCTTATCCACATCACACCATCAGTACAGCAGCCACTACTGTGCACTCACTGTGAAACTAACATTTTTTCTATATTTGGGAGATTACGATTGTTTCAAAGAAATACTGTTGCTAACAGCAATATAACTAATACAATCATATGAAGGGAAACTTCATACTAAGATATTGACATCTCATTTTATAGAAAACATTTAACATCAAACAGAGATGTAGCTATTGCAAAAGTGTATTTCATTCAGTATGTGAACACGTCTCCACTGGAGATTCAGCTCGATGGTTTCTGTGTATATTGATCCTCAGGTGTTTTTTCAAGTATGTGATTTGAGTAAAACTTTTCCCACAAGTGCTGCAATTATGTGGATCCTCGCTTCTGTTACTTCTTATGTGTTCTGACCACAAGAACTGAATCATCTTCCATGTATTTGCAAATACAAGGTTACTTGCCTGTATGTGATCTTATACGCCTGGCCAAATCGTGCTCTCTGCAGATTTTTTTTCCATGTGTTGCTGTGCTATGGCTTCTCACCATTGTGGGCTCTTCTTATATGGACAAACAAGCCACTACCACATCTGAAAACCTTTCCACATGTTTTGCAAACATACGGCTTCTCACCTGTGTGGATTCTCATGCGAGTGTTCAAATGGGATGTCTGACTGAATCTTTTTCCACAGGTGCTGCAAGAATACGGCTTCTCACCTGTGTGGACTCTCATATGCCTTTTCAGTGCTGGCATGGCACAGAATCTTTTCCCGCAGGTCTTGCAAAGGTACGGCTTCTCACCTGTGTGTGTTCTCATGTGGACTTTCAAGGTACTACTACATGTGAAATCTTTCCCGCATGTTTTGCACAAAAATGGCTTCTCACCTGTGTGGATTCTTATACAAGTGTTCAATGCTGATGTTCGATTGAATTTTTTCCCACAGATGTGGCAAGACTACGGCTTCTCACCTGTGTGGACGCTCAGGTGTCTCTGCAATTCTGACTTAAACTTAAAAGCTTCCCCACAAGTGTCACATTTTAAAGACCTTTTACCTGTGGGAGTATTACGGTGAATCGTTGACAAAGCAGAGATGTATACATTGTTACTTTGACTATTGTTATGTCTTTTCTTTAGTTCTGGTTCAGTATCTCTAGTTGATCCTGACTCTTCATGTTTGCCTCCTTTCTGATCTTGGCTCTCAGCCACATGAGAGTTGTGAGAGAGGAGCTGCTGGTCATTTTGTGTTTCTGGTTCACTGTGGTCACTTTGTGGTTCTGGTTCACTGTGGTCACTTTCCTCATCAGTAGCAGTCAACATGAAGGTATCAGTCTCCTGCTTCAGTACAAGCTGCTCTCCCTCCTGACTGGTGCAGAGTTCCTCCTGTTCCTCTTTAATCTGTGGAGGCTTCTGGGTCCTCTTGGTCCAGACTGGAGTTCCTCTCCTGAATACAGAGCTGCTGGTCAGCGAGAACCTCCTCCTCCGTACAGACATGTTGCTGTGGGAGCTCTGGAGGGACAGAGAACCAAAGGAACAGGACACTAAGTTACTGTGACGGTAAAGACAAAATGCAGACATGCAGCAAATCACTACCAGTATATATTTACACAATTTGGATTATAGATAAATTGAATTCTTCCGTTTTGTTTTATTAATAGTAATACATTTTACACACCAATCCTGTGTAACTTTATTTCTCCCTGTATATATTCATGCATTCAAGGAATGTATTTTTCAATTTGTTTTTTTTTTATGAAACTTGCACGCTTCCTTTTTCTGTATTAATGGTCTGCTTTCTTTTCAGTCAGGAGAAATGACAAATGGTCTGGTATTGCATTGCACCCTCATTACATTGCACATCCTATTTTTCCCCATTTGATTTCTACATACAATGTATCGATATATAGCCTACATACAAGAGGCAGACTGTGGTCCTAATCTGGACCCAAATGTAATTTAATCCGGACCCTTAACAAAATTTCAATGCAACCTGAACCAATTTAAATATCACTTTCCTAATCAAACCTTTCTGGACCCGTGACACTGTAGGAAGTTTGCAAGTGGACCTCTATGACTTATACTTACGTACTGCTGATACATTGATATACATTAGCGGTACTCATAACGAGCAACTTTTCACAATTTGTCACAATTCTCACTTAATTTGATTTGTTAATTCTGCTGGATGTTACACTGCTAAGCTCCGAAAATAGAAATGAGTTAGGGTTGGTTCTACTTATAATTGTTGGCATTTTTTTGTTTTCAATTAATTGGCAATAACCGGAAACAATTGTGACAATCCGTTAATCATTTGTCATTTAGCAAGCAGAAAAGCCAAAAAATTTGGCCAGAATTTATGTCAGATATAGAATTGAAGTAGTGTATAAATATTGCAAAAAAAAAATTCACGTTCACATTTAATAGGACTTCTTATATGGTAATATCAAACAGTGGTCAGTCATTCTCAAATGCAAAATCTGACTTGTTGCAAAGATGTGCAGGAGGATTTATATAGAACTATCAAATACTGCTTGAGGTACAAAGATTTTAAACTAAAAGTGACTCAGAGATGCTTCATAAATAGACATTTGGCAAAACAGACAACCATCAAGATCACACCATTACTTTAACAGCCACTACTGTGCACTTACTGCGAAACTTACATTTTCACTCCATTTGGGAGATTACAAGTCTTTCATAGAAATACTGTTGCTAACAGAAATACAAGTAATACAGTTGTATGAAGAGAAACTTTACACAAATATATTGACATCTCATCTTAATGGAAAACATTTTACATTCAATGACACAGATGTAGCTATTGCTAAAGTGTATTTCACTCAGTAGGTAAACACGTCTGCAAGGGAGTTTCAGCTCCCACATATTTTGAAAATCAAAGTCTACTTGCCTGTATGCAATCTCATATGCCTCGCCAATACAGACGTATCAGAGAATCTTTTCCCGCAGGTCTTGCAAAGGTACGGCCTCTCATCATCAGGGTGGGCATTTCTCATGTGGGCTGTCAAGTTATCATTCTGTGAAAAGGCTTTCCCACATTTTTTGCAAGTATATGTCCTCTCACCTGTGTGGATTTTCTTATGCCATTTCAATTGTCGCATGGTAGAGAATCTTTTCCCGCAGATCTTGCAAAGGTATGGATTCTCAACAGGGTGGTCTTTTTTTATGTGGACTGTCAAGTCACCATTCTGTGAAAAGTCTTTCCCACATGTTTTGCATGTATATGGCTTCTGAACTGTGTGGATTCTCACATGGCATTTCAATTGTTGCATGGTGCAGAATCTTTTACTGCAGATCTTGCAAAGGTATGGCTTGTCATCAGGGTGGGCTTTTCTTACGTGGACTGTCAAATGACAGCTCTGGGTAAAAGCTCTCCCACATGTTATGCAAGCATATGGCCTCTCAGCTACGTGGATTTCCATATGCCATTTCAATTGTCGCACGCCACAGAATCTTTTCCTGCAGATCTTGCAAAAGTATGGCTTCCCACCTGTGTGGATTTTCATATGGTTTGACAATGACAACATGATGCAGAATCTTTTCCCACAGGTCTTGCAAATGTACGGCTTCTCACCAATGTGGAATCTTCTTATGTGGACTGTCAAGTCATTATTAAATCTGAAAGCTCTTCCACATGTTTTGCAAGTATGCCGCTTCTTATCAGTGTGGATTCTCATACGCCTTTTCAAAGTTGAAGTGTCAGTGTTGCAAGAATATGGCATCTCCCCTGTGTGGACTCTCTGATGTCTAAAAAAATCAGACTTGCACTTAAAAGCTTTTCTACATGTGTCACATTTGATAGACTTTTTATATGTGCGAAGATTATGGTGAATCTCTGAAGAGTTAGTGTTGTATTCATGTTTGTTATGTCTCTTCTGTGGCTTTGGTTTTGCATCTCTAGTTGATCCTGACTCTTCATGTTTGCCTCCTTTCTGATCTTGGCTCTCAGCCACATGAGAGTTGTGAGAGAGGAGCTGCTGGTCACTTTGTGGTTCTGGTTCACTGTGGTCACTTTGTGGTCCTGGTTCACTGTGGTCACTTTCCTCATAAGTAGCAGTCAACATGAAGGTATCAGTCTCCTGCTTCAGTACAAGCTGCTCTCCCTCCTGACTGGTGCAGAGTTCCTCCTGTTCCTCTTTGATCTGTGGAGGCTCTGGGTCCTCTTGGTCCAGACTGGAGTTCCTCTCCTGAATACAGAGCTGCTGGTCAGCGAGAACCTCCTCCTCCATACAGACATGTTGCTGTGGGAGCTCTGGAGGGACAGAGAACCAAAGGAACAGGACACTAAGTTACTGTGACGGTAAAGACAAAATGCAGACATGCAGCAAATTAGTACCAGAGTATATTTAAACATTTGGATTATATATAAATCTAATTGTTATTAAAATAATTAAGTTTACACACCTATCCTGTGTAACTTTATTTCAGGTTTCCAAAAGATATCCAGCAGTCTGCGCTGACGATCGATCTCTTCTTCGTACTCGACGATAGTTTGTTTAAAAACTTCGAATATTTCTTCAGCAGCAGCAGCTAGTCGCTCGTTGACAAACTCTCTCAAATACTCAACTGAAGACATTGTTGCTTAATTACAAATGAAATAAATAGCTGCGCCACGAGTACAATATCCCGGCTAGTTCAATCCGTGCACGCTGCTAACGCTGTTGGCGGTTGTATTGTTAACTTCCGCTGGATGTCCTTCTCCTTCTCCTTCTTTCCGCGTCATGGCGGGTGGCCACCAGCGTAAAGGTGCATTACCGCCACCTACTGTATTGGAGTGTGGACCAGAGCTATCTATCACACTAAAGGTCCGACGGTGGAAAGGATTCAGCTTTGATTTTCCCGCTTTCATTTAGGGTTCTACATCGATCTCGCTTGTTTTCACGGGGAAATTAGGTGATTTTCTCTGTACTGCTACATTTAACTGATGTCTTTTCGAGATATTACGTAGATAATAATAATAAAATAAACATGGGCAGAGGTGGATAAACTGGACAGGTAAATAAAAGCACCTAGCAATACCACTGTGTAAAAATACTCCATTCATTTAAAATGTTAAGTAAACGTACCAAATTACTATCAGAAAAATATAATTTAACGTATGAAATGGCGAAGGACTCGTGCGCAATGGCCCTTGTCGGTGTTACTGAGGACATGATACTGTATGTATCATGTCCAGACATAAAAAAAAAAGTCTCTTGGAGCCCTACCCTAAACCCAACAGGAAGTCAGTTATTTTGAATAATAGTTCAATTTTTAGTGCAATGTTTGCCATTGACGAACTAGTCCTAGAGATTTTATCGGATCGACTTCAGATTTGGCCAGGATATTCTTAAGACCTTGGCCATGAAAAGTTACTCGTAGATTGAGTACAATCAGAACGGTCTGCCCGTGACGTGGCGTGGAATTTACGCGTTTCGCCGTCAAACAGGAAGGGGTTTATAACTGGACTGTACATTGTCTGAGAGGCCCCAAACTTACCATGTTTGTTGTGGGTGTGGTAAAACGGCTCAATAGCGCCACCTACAAATTTTCAAAATCAATGCCCCCCCCCCTTAAAATTTGACATACATTTTTAAAATCGGGGTGACATATGCGTCATGTCTAGACTTTAAAAAAAGCCTCTTGGAACCATACCCTAAAACGCACAGGAAGTCAGTTATTCTCAATTCAATTTCAGTTTTTAGTGAAATGTTTGCCATTTTCCAGGCCTCCTAGAGAATTCATCAGATCCTCTTCAGATTTGGGCTGTTTAATCTAAAGACCTTGGCCATGAAACGTTGCTAAAAGCTTGAGTTTTCGTTGAACGGCGTGCCCGTGACGTGGTGATGAACTTCGATGTCCCGCCGTGAAACAGGAAGTTCTTGTAACTTGAGTGTAAACAATCTATGCTCCAGATTTCTCATGCTGGATAATTTGACAGGGCTGATGACATCTATATGACAATATTCAGCCATAGTCATAGCGCCAGCTACTGGAAACAAGAAGTAAGCCTTGTGAGACAATCATCATTTGATTTACATGACAGCAGAGGGATGAGGACAGGAGAAAGGACTGACTGACTGATGTCTGTCTTCTTAATTGTCTCTAAACTTCACTCAGCAATATTATCAAGCAGATACATTATTGCACCTATATTAATTTTGCAGAATTACAACCAGCACAGGTAACCATGTCAGCAGCTGCTGGTTACAAGGTCTGCATGTTCACCGTCATCATTCCCATCTTTTGTGCTGCTTCTCCACTTCTCCCTCTCTGCTCTACGTGTGCATGTGCGTGTGTGTTGAAGCTGATATCCTACACACAAACACAGACTTCTTAAATATTTTTGTAAGGACAGAGAAACCAGCGCGACCAGAGGTGACAGGAAAACATGATAAACAACTCTCAGCATAATTTCTTTTATTCTCATTCAATTGACACACTGTGAACAACACTGGGGTGGTGTTAGGGAAAACTGATGATGTTATTTTTTATGGGTGTCGAGATGAATGACCCGTTTACAAAATGATTGTTTTTGCCGGCCCTCACGGCCCAAAAACCAGCCCGGCCCGCTGGAAATCTTCCCTTTTCTCCCGGTTAACCTATCCGTGCCCGGTGTCCGATTGTGACGCGGCGGATGCTGCACACCCCGACGTGCGCAGATGTGCGAGGGCCCCTCAACGCTGCTTGCAGCTTTAATTTTTAAATTTTTTTTATTAATGACATGACAAACATGACACATTTTCATGTCTCATTTATCAAAAAAAAAACCCAAAAAACATTCCGTCTCAAGTTGAGCAAGAACAAATCCAAAAAGGAAAGAAATAAAATACATAAATAAAATACATACATGAAAACACGTTTCAGTGACTTACTCAAGAGATTTAACTCATTCTTCGAATGGTTCAAACTGGGTTTAGTCTTAAAGCATCTACATTTATGTATAAAATACATCCCCAATAACAACACAATATTGAGAACCAAGTCCAACTTCCTGTTCAACAAAAACACCCATATAAATATATATATATAAATATATATATATAAATATATATATAAATATATATATATATATTTTGGAGCTCACCTCTTTACCTTAGAAGGAAGTGGAAATGAAATATATCCATTTCTTATTTTCTTAACCTCATTCATTCCAAATTCCTTGAGAACATATTTTCTTATTACTGGGTTAGGGTAACATTTCAATGATAGAATGTTTCTAATAACCCTGTTTGTACATTTAATGTCGCAAAGTCAATTCCTTCGATGCAAAGCTGCCTCAGTCCAGGGCAGACCTTTGAGTACAGAATGTCTTCTTTAACCATTTATCTCAGAGAGATTAGTATGGCTTTTATCATTCTATTAGAGTTCTTAACATTGGAGTGGAAATTTCACACACAACTCCTCATGCTGTAACAAATTTCCATCATCATCCATAAAATGAACTACAGCCCAAATATCTTTGGATCTCCATTCCTCAATGTACACAGGTTTTTCTACCGAGTAATATGTATCTGTTGTTCCACACCGGCGGGTTTTGTGTTGTTAACTTGTGTTTATATATTAAATTTCCAATAGAGAAGGACTTGCTGATGGAAAGAAGACAGTCCATTTATAGAAATTTGGGAAAACCAACAACCATCAAGATCATACCATTACTTTAACAGCCAATACTGTGAAACATTTATCCTCCTTTTGGGAGATTACGATTGTTTCATAGAAATACTGTTGCCAACAGAAATACAAGTAATACAGTTGTATGAAGGGAAACTTTACACCAAGATACTGACATCTCATCTTAATGGAAAACATTTTACATTCAATTACAGAGATGTAGCTATTGCAAAAGTGTATTTCATTCAGTTGGTGAACACGTCTCCAAGTGAGTTTCACCTCCCACATATTTTGCAAACCCCAGTCTACTTGCCTGTATGCAATCTCATATGCCTCGCCAATACAGACGTATCAGAGAATCTTTTCCCGCAGGTCTTGCAAAGCTACGGTTTCTCATCAGGGTAGACTCTTCTCATGTGGACTGTCAAGTTACCCTTCTGTGTAAAGGCTCTCCCACATGTTTTGCAAGTATATGGCCTCTCACCTGTGTGGATTCTCATATGAATCTTCAATAGTGGCATGGAGCAGAATCTTTTCCCGCAGGTGTTGCAAAGGTACAGCTCTCACCAGAGTGCTTACTACAGATCTTACTGCCTTTCTGATCTTGGCTCTCAGCTACATGACAGTTGTGAGAGGGGAGCTGCTGGTCACTTTTTGGTTCTGCTTCACTGTGGTCACTTTCCTCATAAGTAGCAGTCAACATTAAAAGGTATCAGTCTCCTGCTTCAGTACAAGCTGCTCTCCCTCCTGACTGGTGCAGAGTTCCTCCTGTTCCTCTTTAATCTGTGGAGGCTCTGGGTCCTCTTGGTCCAGACTGGAGTTCCTCTCCTGAATACAGAGCTGCTGGTCAGCGAGAACCTCCTCCTCCGTACAGACATGTTGCTGTGGGAGCTCTGGAGGGACAGAGAACCAAAGGAACAGGACACTAAGTTACTGTGACGGTAAAGACAAAATGCAGACATGCAAGCAAATCACTACCAGTATATATTTATACAATTTGGATTAAAGATAAATTGAATTCTTCTGTTCCGTTTTATTAATAGTAATACATTTTACACAGTAATCCTGTGTAACTTTATTTCTCCCTGTATATATTCAAGCATTCAAGGAATGTATTTTTCAATTTTTTATTTTATTTTATTTTTTATGAAACTTGCACGCTTCCTTTTTCTGTATTAATGGTCTGCTTTCTTTTCAGTCAGGAGAAATGACAAATGGTCTGGTATTGCATTGCACCCTCATTACATTGCACATCCTATTTTTCCCCATTTGATTTCTACATACAATGTATCGATATATAGCCTACATACAAGAGGCAGACTGTGGTCCTAATCTGGACCCAAATGTAATTTAATCCGGACCCTTAACAAAATTTCAATGCAACCTGAACCAATTTAAATATCACTTTCCTAATCAAACCTTTCTGGACCCGTGACACTGTAGGAAGTTTGCAAGTGGACCTCTATGACTTATACTTACGTACTGCTGATACATTGATATACATTAGCGGTACTCATATCGAGCAACTTTTCACAATTTGTCACAATTCTCACTTAATTTGATTTGTTAATTCTGCTGGATGTTACACTGCTAAGCTCCGAAAATAGAAATGAGTTAGGGTTGGTTCTACTTGTAATTGTTGGCATTTTTTAAATTTTGAATTAATTGGCAATAACCGGAAACAATTGTGACAATCCGTTAATCATTTGTCATTTAGCAAGCAGAAAAGCCAAAAAATTTGGCCAGAATTTATGTCAGATATAGAATTGAAGTAGTGTATAAATATTGCAAAAAAAAAATTCACGTTCACATTTAATAGGACTTCTTATATGGTAATATCAAACAGTGGTCAGTCATTCTCAAATGCAAAATCTGACTTGTTGCAAAGATGTGCAGGAGGATTTATATAGAACTATCAAATACTGCTTGAGGTACAAAGATTGTAAGTCCTTGTTAAACTAAAAGTGATTCCGAGATGCTTCATAAATAGACATTTGGCAAAACCAACAACCATCAAGATCACACCATTACTTTAACAGCCACTACTGTGCACTTACTGCGAAACTTACATTTTCACTCCATTTGGGAGATTACAAGTCTTTCATAGAAATACTGTTGCAAACAGAACTAAAAGTAATACAGTCATATGAGGGGAAACATTACATTAAGATAAAGACATGCCATCTTAAGAGAAAACATTTTTCATTCAGTTACAGATATGTCGCTATTGCAAAAGTGTATTTCACTACTTGCCTGTATGCAATCTCATATGCCTCGCCAATACAGACGTATCAGAGAATCTTTTCCCGCAGGTCTTGCAAAGGTACGGCCTCTCATAATCAGGGTGGGCACTTCTCATGTGGACTGTCAAGTTATCATTCTGTGAAAAGGCTTTTCCACATTTTTTGCAAGTATATGTCCTCTCACCTGTGTGGATTTTCTTATGCCATTTCAATTGTCCGATGGCAGAGAATCTTTTCCTGCAGATCTTGCAAAGGTATGGCTTGTCATCAGGGTGGTCTTTTCTTACGTGGACTGTCAAGTCACCATTACTTGAAAAGGCTTTCCCACATGTTTTGCAAGTATATGGCCTCTCAACTGTGTGGAATCTCTTATGCCATTTCAATTGTTGCTTGGCCCAGAATCTTTTCCCGCAGATCTTGCAAAGGTATGGTTTCTCATCAGGGTGGTAATTTATTATGTGCACTGTCAAATTCCAGCTCTGCGTAAAAGTTCTCCCACATGTTTTGCAAGTATATGGCCTCTCAACTGTGTGGAATCTCATATGCCATTTCAATTGTCGCATGGCGCAGAATCTTTTCCCGCAGATCTTGCAAAGGTATGGTTTCTCATCAGGGTGGTCTTTTCCTATGTGCACTGTCATACCATAGCTCTGGGTAAAAGTTCTCCCACATGTTTTGCAAGTATATGGCCTCTCACCTGTGTGGGTTCTCATATGAATTTTCAATGGTGACATGGTGCAGAATCTTTTCCCACAGGTGCTGCAAGAATACGGCTTCTCACCTGTGTGGGTTCTCAGGTGTATCTGCAACAATGACTTATACTTAAAAGCTTTTCCACAAGTGTCACATATTATAGACTTTTTACCTGTGCGAGGGTTACGCTGAATTTTTAACATCTTAGGGTTGTGTACATTGTTACTGTGACTTTTGCTTTTGTTATGGATCTTCTGTGGTTTTAGTTTTGCATCTCTAGTTGATCCTGACTCTTCATGTTTGCCTCCTTTCTGATCTTGGCTCTCAGCTACATGAGAGTTGTAAGAGAGGAGCTGCTGGTCACTTTGTGGTTCTGGTTCATTGTGGTCACTTTGTGGTTCTGGTTCACTGTGGTCACTTTGTGGTTCTGCTTCACTGTGGTCACTTTCCTCATCAGTAGCAGTCAACATGAAGGTATCAGTCTCCTGCTTCAGTACAAGCTGCTCTCCCTCCTGACTGGTGCAGAGTTCCTCCTGTTCCTCTTTGATCTGTGGAGGCTCTGGGTCCTCTTGGTCCAGACTGGAGTTCCTCTCCTGAATACAGAGCTGCTGGTCAGCGAGAACCTCCTCCTCCGTACAGACATGTTGCTGTGGGAGCTCTGGAGGGACAGAGAACCAAAGGAACAGGACTCTAAGTTACTGTGACGGTAAAGACAAAATGCAGACATGCAGCAAATTAGTACCAGAATATATTTTAACAATTTGGATTATATATAAATCTAATTGTTATTAAAATAATTAAGTTTACACACCTATCCTGTGTAACTTTATTTCAGGTTTCAAAAAGATATCCAGCAGTCTGCGCTGACGATCGATCTCTTCTTCGTACTCGACGATAGTTTGTTTAAAAACTTCGAATATTTCTTCAGCAGCAGCAGCTAGTCGCTCGTTGACAAACTCTCTCAAATACTCAACTGAAGACATTGTTGCTTAATTACAAATGAAATAAATAGCTACGCCACGAGGACAATATCCCGGCTAGTTCAATCCGTGCACGCTGCTAACGCTGTTGGCGGTTGTATTGTTAACTTCCGCTGGATGTCCTTCTCCTTCTCCTTCTTTCCGCGTCATGGCGGGTGGCCACCAGCGTAAAGGTGCATTACCGCCACCTACTGTATTGGAGTGTGGACCAGAGCTATCTATCACACTAAAGGTCCGACGGTGGAAAGGATTCAGCTTTGATTTTCCCGCTTTCATTTAGGGTTCTACATCGATCTCGCTTGTTTTCACGGGGAAATTAGGTGATTTTCTCTGTACTGCTACATTTAACTGATGTCTTTTCGAGATATTACGTAGATAATAATAATAAAATAAACATTGGCAGAGGTGGATAAACTGGACAGGTAAATAAAAGCACCTAGCAATACCACTGTGTAAAAATACTCCATTCATTTAAAATGTTAAGTAAACGTACCAAATTACTATCAGAAAAATATAATTTAACGTATGAAATGGCGAAGTACTCGTGCGCAATGGCCCCTGTCGGTGTTACTGAGGACATGATACTGTATGTATCATGTCCAGACATAAAAAAAAAGTCTCTTGGAGCCCTACCCTAAACCCAACAGGAAGTCAGTTATTTTGAATAATAGTTCAATTTTTAGTGCAATGTTTGCCATTGACGAACTAGTCCTAGAGATTTTATCGGATCGACTTCAGATTTGGCCAGGATATTCTTAAGACCTTGGCCATGAAAAGTTACTCGTAGATTGAGTACAATCAGAACGGTCTGCCCGTGACGTGGCGTGGAATTTACGCGTTTCGCCGTCAAACAGGAAGTGGTTTATAACTGGACTGTACATTGTCTGAGAGGCCCCAAACTTACCATGTTTGTTGTGGGTGTGGTAAAACGGCTCAATAGCGCCACCTACAAATTTTCAAAATCAATGCCCCCCCCCCTTAAAATTTGACATACATTTTTAAAATCGGGGTGACATATGCGTCATGTCTAGACTTTAAAAAAAGCCTCTTGGAACCATACCCTAAAACGCACAGGAAGTCAGTTATTCTCAATTCAATTTCAGTTTTTAGTGAAATGTTTGCCATTTTCCAGGCCTCCTAGAGAATTCATCAGATCCTCTTCAGATTTGGGCTGTTTAATCTAAAGACCTTGGCCATGAAACGTTGCTAAAAGCTTGAGTTTTCGTTGAACGGCGTGCCCGTGACGTGGTGATGAACTTCGATGTCCCGCCGTGAAACAGGAAGTTCTTGTAACTTGAGTGTAAACAATCTATGCTCCAGATTTCTCATGCTGGATAATTTGACAGGGCTGATGACATCTATATGACAATATTCAGCCATAGTCATAGCGCCAGCTACTGGAAACAAGAAGTAAGCCTTGTGAGACAATCATCATTTGATTTACATGACAGCAGAGGGATGAGGACAGGAGAAAGGACTGACTGACTGATGTCTGTCTTCTTAATTGTCTCTAAACTTCACTCAGCAATATTATCAAGCAGATACATTATTGCACCTATATTAATTTTGCAGAATTACAACCAGCACAGGTAACCATGTCAGCAGCTGCTGGTTACAAGGTCTGCATGTTCACCGTCATCATTCCCATCTTTTGTGCTGCTTCTCCACTTCTCCCTCTCTGCTCTACGTGTGCATGTGCGTGTGTGTTGAAGCTGATATCCTACACACAAACACAGACTTCTTAAATATTTTTGTAAGGACAGAGAAACCAGCGCGACCAGAGGTGACAGGAAAACATGATAAACAACTCTCAGCATAATTTCTTTTATTCTCATTCAATTGACACACTGTGAACAACACTGGGGTGGTGTTAGGGAAAACTGATGATGTTATTTTTTATGGGTGTCGAGATGAATGACCCGTTTACAAAATGATTGTTTTTGCCGGCCCTCACGGCCCAAAAACCAGCCCGGCCCGCTGGAAATCTTCCCTTTTCTCCCGGTTAACCTATCCGTGCCCGGTGTCCGATTGTGACGCGGCGGATGCTGCACACCCCGACGTGCGCAGATGTGCGAGGGCCCCTCAACGCTGCTTGCAGCTTTAATTTTTAAATTTTTTTTATTAATGACATGACAAACATGACACATTTTCATGTCTCATTTATCAAAAAAAACCCAAAAAACATTCCGTCTCAAGTTGAGCAAGAACAAATCCAAAAAGGAAAGAAATAAAATACATAAATAAAATACATACATGAAAACACGTTTCAGTGACTTACTCAAGAGATTTAACTCATTCTTCGAATGGTTCAAACTGGGTTTAGTCTTAAAGCATCTACATTTATGTATAAAATACATCCCCAATAACAACACAATATTGAGAACCAAGTCCAACTTCCTGTTCAACAAAAACACCCATATAAATATATATATATAAATATATATATATAAATATATATATAAATATATATATATATATTTTGGAGCTCACCTCTTTACCTTAGAAGGAAGTGGAAATGAAATATATCCATTTCTTATTTTCTTAACCTCATTCATTCCAAATTCCTTGAGAACATATTTTCTTATTACTGGGTTAGGGTAACATTTCAATGATAGAATGTTTCTAATAACCCTGTTTGTACATTTAATGTCGCAAAGTCAATTCCTTCGATGCAAAGCTGCCTCAGTCCAGGGCAGACCTTTGAGTACAGAATGTCTTCTTTAACCATTTATCTCAGAGAGATTAGTATGGCTTTTATCATTCTATTAGAGTTCTTAACATTGGAGTGGAAATTTCACACACAACTCCTCATGCTGTAACAAATTTCCATCATCATCCATAAAATGAACTACAGCCCAAATATCTTTGGATCTCCATTCCTCAATGTACACAGGTTTTTCTACCGAGTAATATGTATCTGTTGTTCCACACCGGCGGGTTTTGTGTTGTTAACTTGTGTTTATATATTAAATTTCCAATAGAGAAGGACTTGCTGATGGAAAGAAGACAGTCCATTTATAGAAATTTGGGAAAACCAACAACCATCAAGATCATACCATTACTTTAACAGCCAATACTGTGAAACATTTATCCTCCTTTTGGGAGATTACGATTGTTTCATAGAAATACTGTTGCCAACAGAAATACAAGTAATACAGTTGTATGAAGGGAAACTTTACACCAAGATACTGACATCTCATCTTAATGGAAAACATTTTACATTCAATTACAGAGATGTAGCTATTGCAAAAGTGTATTTCATTCAGTTGGTGAACACGTCTCCAAGTGAGTTTCACCTCCCACATATTTTGCAAACCCCAGTCTACTTGCCTGTATGCAATCTCATATGCCTCGCCAATACAGACGTATCAGAGAATCTTTTCCCGCAGGTCTTGCAAAGCTACGGTTTCTCATCAGGGTAGACTCTTCTCATGTGGACTGTCAAGTTACCCTTCTGTGTAAAGGCTCTCCCACATGTTTTGCAAGTATATGGCCTCTCACCTGTGTGGATTCTCATATGAATCTTCAATAGTGGCATGGAGCAGAATCTTTTCCCGCAGGTGTTGCAAAGGTACAGCTCTCACCAGAGTGCTTACTACAGATCTTACTGCCTTTCTGATCTTGGCTCTCAGCTACATGACAGTTGTGAGAGGGGAGCTGCTGGTCACTTTTTGGTTCTGCTTCACTGTGGTCACTTTCCTCATAAGTAGCAGTCAACATTAAAAGGTATCAGTCTCCTGCTTCAGTACAAGCTGCTCTCCCTCCTGACTGGTGCAGAGTTCCTCCTGTTCCTCTTTAATCTGTGGAGGCTCTGGGTCCTCTTGGTCCAGACTGGAGTTCCTCTCCTGAATACAGAGCTGCTGGTCAGCGAGAACCTCCTCCTCCGTACAGACATGTTGCTGTGGGAGCTCTGGAGGGACAGAGAACCAAAGGAACAGGACACTAAGTTACTGTGACGGTAAAGACAAAATGCAGACATGCAAGCAAATCACTACCAGTATATATTTATACAATTTGGATTAAAGATAAATTGAATTCTTCTGTTCCGTTTTATTAATAGTAATACATTTTACACAGTAATCCTGTGTAACTTTATTTCTCCCTGTATATATTCAAGCATTCAAGGAATGTATTTTTCAATTTTTTATTTTATTTTATTTTTTATGAAACTTGCACGCTTCCTTTTTCTGTATTAATGGTCTGCTTTCTTTTCAGTCAGGAGAAATGACAAATGGTCTGGTATTGCATTGCACCCTCATTACATTGCACATCCTATTTTTCCCCATTTGATTTCTACATACAATGTATCGATATATAGCCTACATACAAGAGGCAGACTGTGGTCCTAATCTGGACCCAAATGTAATTTAATCCGGACCCTTAACAAAATTTCAATGCAACCTGAACCAATTTAAATATCACTTTCCTAATCAAACCTTTCTGGACCCGTGACACTGTAGGAAGTTTGCAAGTGGACCTCTATGACTTATACTTACGTACTGCTGATACATTGATATACATTAGCGGTACTCATATCGAGCAACTTTTCACAATTTGTCACAATTCTCACTTAATTTGATTTGTTAATTCTGCTGGATGTTACACTGCTAAGCTCCGAAAATAGAAATGAGTTAGGGTTGGTTCTACTTGTAATTGTTGGCATTTTTTAAATTTTGAATTAATTGGCAATAACCGGAAACAATTGTGACAATCCGTTAATCATTTGTCATTTAGCAAGCAGAAAAGCCAAAAAATTTGGCCAGAATTTATGTCAGATATAGAATTGAAGTAGTGTATAAATATTGCAAAAAAAAAATTCACGTTCACATTTAATAGGACTTCTTATATGGTAATATCAAACAGTGGTCAGTCATTCTCAAATGCAAAATCTGACTTGTTGCAAAGATGTGCAGGAGGATTTATATAGAACTATCAAATACTGCTTGAGGTACAAAGATTTTAAGTCCTTGTTAAACTAAAAGTGATTCCGAGATGCTTCATAAATAGACATTTGGCAAAACCAACAACCATCAAGATCACACCATTACTTTAACAGCCACTACTGTGCACTTACTGCGAAACTTACATTTTCACTCCATTTGGGAGATTACAAGTCTTTCATAGAAATACTGTTGCAAACAGAACTAAAAGTAATACAGTCATATGAGGGGAAACATTACATTAAGATAAAGACATGCCATCTTAAGAGAAAACATTTTTCATTCAGTTACAGATATGTCGCTATTGCAAAAGTGTATTTCACTACTTGCCTGTATGCAATCTCATATGCCTCGCCAATACAGACGTATCAGAGAATCTTTTCCCGCAGGTCTTGCAAAGGTACGGCCTCTCATAATCAGGGTGGGCACTTCTCATGTGGACTGTCAAGTTATCATTCTGTGAAAAGGCTTTTCCACATTTTTTGCAAGTATATGTCCTCTCACCTGTGTGGATTTTCTTATGCCATTTCAATTGTCCGATGGCAGAGAATCTTTTCCTGCAGATCTTGCAAAGGTATGGCTTGTCATCAGGGTGGTCTTTTCTTACGTGGACTGTCAAGTCACCATTACTTGAAAAGGCTTTCCCACATGTTTTGCAAGTATATGGCCTCTCAACTGTGTGGAATCTCTTATGCCATTTCAATTGTTGCTTGGCCCAGAATCTTTTCCCGCAGATCTTGCAAAGGTATGGTTTCTCATCAGGGTGGTAATTTATTATGTGCACTGTCAAATTCCAGCTCTGCGTAAAAGTTCTCCCACATGTTTTGCAAGTATATGGCCTCTCAACTGTGTGGAATCTCATATGCCATTTCAATTGTCGCATGGCGCAGAATCTTTTCCCGCAGATCTTGCAAAGGTATGGTTTCTCATCAGGGTGGTCTTTTCCTATGTGCACTGTCATACCATAGCTCTGGGTAAAAGTTCTCCCACATGTTTTGCAAGTATATGGCCTCTCACCTGTGTGGGTTCTCATATGAATTTTCAATGGTGACATGGTGCAGAATCTTTTCCCACAGGTGCTGCAAGAATACGGCTTCTCACCTGTGTGGGTTCTCAGGTGTATCTGCAACAATGACTTATACTTAAAAGCTTTTCCACAAGTGTCACATATTATAGACTTTTTACCTGTGCGAGGGTTACGCTGAATTTTTAACATCTTAGGGTTGTGTACATTGTTACTGTGACTTTTGCTTTTGTTATGGATCTTCTGTGGTTTTAGTTTTGCATCTCTAGTTGATCCTGACTCTTCATGTTTGCCTCCTTTCTGATCTTGGCTCTCAGCTACATGAGAGTTGTAAGAGAGGAGCTGCTGGTCACTTTGTGGTTCTGGTTCATTGTGGTCACTTTGTGGTTCTGGTTCACTGTGGTCACTTTGTGGTTCTGGTTCACTGTGGTCACTTTCCTCATCAGTAGCAGTCAACATGAAGGTATCAGTCTCCTGCTTCAGTACAAGCTGCTCTCCCTCCTGACTGGTGCAGAGTTCCTCCTGTTCCTCTTTGATCTGTGGAGGCTCTGGGTCCTCTTGGTCCAGACTGGAGTTCCTCTCCTGAATACAGAGCTGCTGGTCAGCGAGAACCTCCTCCTCCGTACAGACATGTTGCTGTGGGAGCTCTGGAGGGACAGAGAACCAAAGGAACAGGACACTAAGTTACTGTGACGGTAAAGACAAAATGCAGACATGCAGCAAATTAGTACCAGAATATATTTTAACAATTTGGATTATATATAAATCTAATTGTTATTAAAATAATTAAGTTTACACACCTATCCTGTGTAACTTTATTTCAGGTTTCAAAAAGATATCCAGCAGTCTGCGCTGACGATCGATCTCTTCTTCGTACTCGACGATAGTTTGTTTAAAAACTTCGAATATTTCTTCAGCAGCAGCAGCTAGTCGCTCGTTGACAAACTCTCTCAAATACTCAACTGAAGACATTGTTGCTTAATTACAAATGAAATAAATAGCTACGCCACGAGTACAATATCCCGGCTAGTTCAATCCGTGCACGCTGCTAACGCTGTTGGCGGTTGTATTGTTAACTTCCGCTGGATGTCCTTCTCCTTCTCCTTCTTTCCGCGTCATGGCGGGTGGCCACCAGCGTAAAGGTGCATTACCGCCACCTACTGTATTGGAGTGTGGACCAGAGCTATCTATCACACTAAAGGTCCGACGGTGGAAAGGATTCAGCTTTGATTTTCCCGCTTTCATTTAGGGTTCTACATCGATCTCGCTTGTTTTCACGGGGAAATTAGGTGATTTTCTCTGTACTGCTACATTTAACTGATGTCTTTTCGAGATATTACGTAGATAATAATAATAAAATAAACATTGGCAGAGGTGGATAAACTGGACAGGTAAATAAAAGCACCTAGCAATACCACTGTGTAAAAATACTCCATTCATTTAAAATGTTAAGTAAACGTACCAAATTACTATCAGAAAAATATAATTTAACGTATGAAATGGCGAAGGACTCGTGCGCAATGGCCCTTGTCGGTGTTACTGAGCATATGATATATAAATAGCATTTGTTTTAGCAGTTAGTGGAGTTGGAGCCATTCAATTTTTTTTTACCTTGGTCACATACACTGCAGATATGCTTGTTCAATATGAAGCACTTCCAATGATCAAACTAAACAGTATCAAATCATACTTTAACTTAACCTCCAGCCAATGAGCTGCAACATTAAAACACCTTTTGCATGCTATAATTTAACACTGAAAATAACTTTTCTTCACTATGACTACTTTTATATTTGATGTCAGTCACACCCATCTGCAGCCTTGATGAACAGAATTGGCTTATAGCTTGAGACTTAATCTGGTATTCTTACATTACCATCTTAAGCTTTATTGTTAGAACACATACACATTCTCATGTGTATACTAATCCTCAGGTGTTTTCTCAAGTATCACATTTTAAAGACCTTTAACTTTTGCAAGTATTATTATTAAAATATATTAATAATATTAACAGAATAATTTTACAAGTCCATATAGCATATGATCTGCAATTTGTTTGTGTCACCTTAGAAAGTATATCAAGTTGAATCAATCACAACATACATGACAATATACAATTAAGAGCAATGCTGCGGACAAAGAAAAAGACTAGTTGGCAGGATGAAGACATAAGTGATCCAACATCACTAGAGGTTTTCTCTTTAAATCATTTAAGAGATCACTCATTTACATTTGTAGGAATTATGCACTCTCTGTTAAAGAAAGATAGTATAATGGAAAAGCATCAACAACTCTTGATGGCATGGTTGAAAATGTACTACTTCATTACACCAAGATATTGTGACCTCTTCTTTATGGAAAATGCTTTATATACAATTACAAAGATGGTGCTATTGCAAAAGTGTATTAATTTATTTGGTGAACATGTGTCTACATTGTCATGTTTCAGATTTTTTCCAGGTATGTGATTTGAGAAAAACATTTCCCTTCACTAGTGTGGGATTGGGTGTGTTTTGTCCAGGAAGCACTAACAACTGAGTCCTCTCCCACGTTTGCAAGTAGAAGGCTACCTGCCTGTGTGCAAACTTATATGCCTTGCTAATTGAGACACATGGACGAATCTTTTCCCACAGGTGTTGCAGTTATCTGGCTTCTCAGTGTGGGCTCTTTTCATGTGGACTGTCAAGACACCACAGAGCTCTTATGTGTTTTGCAAGTACGCTGCTTCTCACCTGTATGAATTTGTATGTGCTTTTTCAAGTCTGGCATTCGACAGTATCTTTTCCCACAGGTGTTGCAGTTATATGGCTTTTCACCTGTATGGGTTCTCAGGTGGACTTTCAAGTCACTCTTAAGTCTGAAATTTTTCCCACATGTTTTGCAGGAATATGGCCTTTCACCTGTGTGGATTGTTATATGCCTTCTCAATATGGACAAGTCACTAAATCTATTCCCACAGGTGTTGCAAAAATATGGCTTCTCACCTGTGTGTATTCTCAGGTGTCTATCCAATTTGGACTTATCCTTAAAATCTTTCCCACAAGTGTCACATTTGAATGACTTTTTACCTCTACAAGTACTAAGCTGAATCTTACATACATTGTTACTGTGACTTTTGCTTTTGTGATGTCTCTTCTGTTGTTCTGATTCTGCATTTCTAGTTGATCCTGACTCTTCATGTTTGCCTCCTTTCTGATCTTGGCTCTCAGCTGCACGAGAGTTGTGAGAGAGGAGCTGGTGGTCTGTGTTTGGGTCTGGTACCACAGAGCTTTTAACTGATATGTGGACAATAGGCTCCTCCTCAGCTGCATTCTGAGTTAAATTATGATTCAAAACCAGAGTCAGATCTTCACTGTGGTCACTTTCCTCACAAGTAGGAGTCAACATAAGTGTATCAGTCTCCTGCTTCAGTACAAGCTGCTCTCCCTCCTGACTGGTGCAGAGTTCCTCCTGTTCCTCTTTAATCTGTGGAGGCTCTGGGTCCTCTTGGTCCAGACTGGAGTTCCTCTCTTGGTTACAGAGCTGCTTGTCAGCGAAAACCTCCTCCTCCTGACAGATATACTGCTGTGGGAGCTCTGCAGGGACAAAGGAAGCAAGTAGCGTGGCAGTACAAGTCTATGAGCAAGTCTATATTTAAACTATTAAGATGTTATATGGCCTACATCCTCCGATCAAGACCAACACCAGTTTGCCTACAAAGACAACAGATCCACAGACGACGACATCTCATTACTTTCTAACTAACATACCCCAGCACGTCAGGCTGGGCCTTCACACCTCCACCACCATCCTAAACACCGGGAGACCCCAAGGCTGCTTTCTCAGTCCACTCCTCTACTCCCTTTTCACCTACGACTGCACTCCCACCCACAGTTCCAACACCTTATTTGCAGACGACACGACCATAGTGGGTCTGATATCCAATAATAACGAAACAGTAACATTGCAGCCTCACATACAGAACCGCTAGTGTGGCTGTAGACGTGTTGTAACACCATTAAGGGTTTACACACCTATCCTGTGTAACTTTATTTCAGGTTTCCAAAAGATATCCAGCAGTCTGCGCTGACGATCGATCTCTTCTTCGTACTCGACGATAGTTTGTTTAAAAACTCCGAATATTTCTTCAGCAGCAGCAGTTAGTCGCTCGTTGACAAACTCTCTCAAACACTCAACTGGAGACATTGTTGCTTACGACTGAGGATGTGCCACAGTGCGAGTCCACTGCGTCCAGCAACTGAGACTGTTGCAGTTTACAATCACCTTCTGTAAGTTTTATGGTGGGTTGCAACCGTTACATATAAAGTGCATACCTCCACCTACTGTATCGGAGTGTGTAGTATGAGACATTGTCCCTGGGTTACTTGAGATCGTTAAGTAAATACAGTTATAATTAAATAATTAAAGAAAAACAAACAAACAACCAAAAAAAAAAATCACAAAATCTAATTTTCTTCTTCTTCTTCTTCTTCTTCTTATTATTCGTGGTGTTTTTTATAATAATAATAATAATAAGTATTATTATTATTATTTAAAAAACTATCTCCCTTTCACTGCTTTTGTCACCTTTACTTCAACCTTTGTTTAATTACACTCTTCTTTCTGTCCTGTTAGTATTCCCGATTCACTAACGTATAAGCAATATTTTTATGCTGCATCAATTTTGTTTGCTTGTGAAATTTCTGTCATATGAATGTAGTGCGGTAGAAAGAAAAATGCACCCTGAAATGTAGTGTTACAATACTCATAATGTACGCATGTACTTTATATACAGTTCTCATGACTCGGCGCAGCTTAACAACAGTACCACATTTCCTTTCCTGTCTGTTTCCAGCGGGACACAAATCGAGACGGCATTGCTTCCTGTAGCAGGTCACTAATGCTAAGCTGATGTTGTCTTGCGTTTTATCCGAATAGATTGATTTGGAAAGAAGACCAAAAAAATGAATCATAGTGTTTGGTTTTAGCTCGGCTGCAGTATATTTTCTGGTTCTTACACGCTGTCTAAATGGGTGCACATTACTGTGCCATATGCAGACAAACAACATTCAACGGGAAGGGACATATCTTCGGAAAAAATCACCAAAGCAGACTTAGAGTGGTTCTTCTGAAATTCTTAGACAAGGTAACTAGGTTAACGTCAACTGCTTCTCACTGATGTCTAATATTTTGTGTGTTTTGCGCTTACGCTTTCCTCCACCTTGCTGAACCTGGTGCTAACGTTAGCTGCAAACCATCGTCAAAATCTTTCAAAAAGCTTTTTGTTTTGTGTTTAATAGCTTGTGCTACCTACCAACAACAACAACAACAACAGCAACAGCACAAAATAAGACCGCTAAAATATGTAGCCTGGTTATTTTGGGAGGGATTTAATGTCTACAAACTGGCCTTAAATGTATAACCAATCTAATACAAAGTAGCATAATGTAAACGACAGTAGTTTGTAGAGGAGTAAAGTCATAGATACATATAGTCTCCATTTGTTTAAATTGTTTGAGATTATGTTTTTCTTCTGGGCTACTTATTTGACTATAACTGTTGTAGTAGTAGTTATTGTAGTAACATATCACTTAACTCTATTAAGTGCATTATATCACTTTATAATAATGATACATAATTTTTGTATTTTATATTATACACTATAATACAGTATTCTTCTAGTTTCTATTATGTATCTACAATTTCATGTTATGGTTTGGTATTCTTATTGGATAGTGTATGTACATCACACACATACACATTGATTTATTATTAATTCTTATACCTATATATTTTGATTAAGTATTGTACACCCACCATGGCTGCCTGAGTTTTACATCAGTAAGACTATAACAAGTCACTATACTACCTCAATAAGGATTCAGTTTCACTATTAGATTATTTATTTGCACAAATATTTGTAGTTTATTTATACAGTCTAGGGTATTGTAATGTTCACAATACGTATGGCTTTGTCATCTCTCCAATTTCTTGAATTCTTCATTTTATTTTTTATTTCTACTTACTTTATAATTCATCATCATTGCTTTTCTTTCCTCTCAAGAGTTGCTGTAACATGTAGTCTTTTCTCAGTTTATGTTTATGACCAGTGCTCCTAGCATGATGTGGCTGAATTGCCATTTTATTTCACTTCATTAATGCAGTGATATAAAAAGAGGTGGAAAAAACATTAGCAGTACCTGTAAATATAACCCAAATAAAACACCACAAACTACAGCCTTCCAAATAACCAAAACAACATTTTAACCTTCACAAAGGTCGGATGTATTGCAGGGCTGTTGTATTAGACTGCATTCATTTTTGTTTTAGGTAGAGTGTAACTTTTATGTTTCCTGTGTTTGTTTCATCCACGGTCTCCCAGGTGAAGGAAGCTCGCCGAACACTTAAAAAACCCCAAGTAGAAAAGTTTGATTGCACCCAGCACAAGCAGACATTCTGGTGCTACTGCTGTGGGCTTGAAATTGAAAGAAATGTGACGGACGGCAACATGACTGTGCTGTACGGAGGCTTGTTAGAACACATGACCACGTAAGTTTTAATATTTATTAGCTTATTTTGTTTTCACTGATGTCCTGCTTGACGTTCACCCAGTACAACCACAGGATGTTCAACCCCAGGATTTAAGCAGTATCCTTAGCGAACAGAAAAAATATATCACTAGTGTTTGTGGTAGTGGCTGCACATGTATCCCATTAAAGTATATGATTAAATATCTTTTTATTAACATTAGCATGAGCAACATGTTTTGCTCAGCGCTTCATTAGGCTAATGGAAAAGTACAATAAGCCAGTGTCTTAAGTGGGAAAGCTCAACAGGACATTTACTAATTTATAATGGCTGCCACATTTGTAAAAAAAAAAGTTTGACCTTTGGCAATCAAAGTATTCATTAATACAAATATAATCAATCCATCTTTATCATAAAATACACCTTAAATTGTTTCCTTCTTACAAGGGTGGATTTAACTACAATAAATAGTCTTGGGATATCATCTGTGTTGTGTGTTTTGCATTAGGAAAAGACTTAAGAAGATTGTTTTTGTCATCTTGACCAGCATGTCTTATGCTTATACTACAATTTAGATGCAGCTCATGTTGCCCAAACTAACTAAACTAAAAGCTATACATTTGTGAAAAATCTGTGGGCTTGACACAATTCTCATATGAATTTTTCTTATAAACTGCGCTTGTCTGTGTCTGGTTTCAGCCCAGAACACAGGAAGAATACACACAAGTTCTGGTGGGACAATAAGGCCGACCCCAAGTTTAGAGACAAGGTCATCATCACAGAGGAGGAAACTGAAAGGTAGGCCTAGTGAGCCAGAAGTCTATTAGTAAAGGTTGTTTGGAAAGCAAAAGATTCTCTGCAAGGATCATAGTTTGTTTTTGTTTAGGTTTAAAGCTGAGGTGGAAAAAGCATTGGAATCATTTGTGGAGAAGGAGGATGAAGTCATTAAACAGGTAATTCAAAATCACTCTCTTTTTTTGTTGTTGAATGAACTCTGCATTAACCTTGATGACAGCTTAACAAGAATAAGAGTCTACAGCCATGCTGGCGGCTCAGTGAGGCTGAAATGCAAACGTCTGCATGCTAGCATGTTGATGCTAAGCAGGTCACCATGTTTACCATCTTAGTTTAGCGTGCTAGCATGCTAACATTTGCGACTTAGCACTAAACACAAATTACAGCTGAGGGGTTAGTTTGTTAGTTTTAGTAGGGAATCACCAAAGTTATTACAATTCATCCCGAGAGGGACATGAATGTGTGTATCAAATTTTATGGCAATCCGTCCAATAGTTGTTGAGACATTTCACTTAAAACCTCACGGTGGTGCTAGAGGAAAAGTCAGAGGGTCACCATCAAATACCAAATTTTCCAGTAGTCCATCCAGTAGTAAGTGGATTTAGATATTTCAGTCAGGACCAATGTGGTGGATAGACCGACACTGCCATTCCTACTAGCATGGCTAAAAAGTGTCCTAAGGAGTGTTATTTAAACCAGACTTGAAATCTACTGATGGTAATCTGTTTTATTTTTCTTGTTTTTCTTTTCGTGGCTGCAGGAAGCTGATTACATCCGGGCCCAGGAGAAGCATCGTCAAGAGGTCCTTCAGTCTCTTTTAGAGGTTTGTTGTCCAAGGATGCAGTGGCAGTATCCATCACTGTGGCCTTGACTGTTGTTTTTCATGAATTTGAGTTGCATGTAAGATAGAAAATACCACCATTCTCCAGCTAAATGATTGTAACTGCCAAAGTAAGTAACCAATGATCCTCTGGAGATCTCTAAAAACTATGGCTGGTGAAAGCTTGTATTGAGTGGCCAGGTTGGTTTAAGGCAGGTGTAAAGTAATTTTCCTTATCGGGTTATAGTAAAAATTAAAACAGCATTTTAGTTGCAAACCTAGATGGAGATGGTGAATATGGATTGAAGTTGAAAGAGAAAAACAAAGACATGAAAAGAGAGAGATTTATGTTACAATTTGGGTCAAAGTAGCATGAGAAGATGGTGATGATAAAAGCTGAGATGAAGCATGATTGGTGCTCAGACTTCCTCTATGAACCACTGTTGGCTTTTCCTGAATCAATATCAGCGTGACGCAGAGCCGGAGTTCCTCAATGGACCCAATGGCACAGACATGTCGGCAGAGGATGCTGTCAGGTAACACTGTGTCTAACTACGAAATTTTATCCTTTTTGCATTGCATCATCAATAGCACATGAAATGACTTTTGTTGGTTTGGGGCTCATCTTGTTGTCTTGGGAACAGCTCTCAGTTTACGTCTCAGGGTTCAGGCCAGCAGGCGGGGAGCGGCTTTGTCGACTCAATGGTCGAAGTACCGTGGGCTACACCAGGACAAGGGCTGACTTTCATAGGTTATCAGGTAGATGGACAGCTCTCATTAAGAAAGTGTTTAAGTTTAATAATTAATTGTTTTTTTTTTTGTTGTTGTTTTTTTACACAAACACGATCACCTCTCTTGATCACCTGTTTTCTCTGTTACAGGATTCATCAAACAGTGGAAATGTTCATACAGGTACAGTGATATATGAATTTATGTAATTGTAAAGTATATGTCGAAATGCTAATTTGGAAATATATATGGGTGAAAAGTTTGCAATGTATACCAGTCTACTGTAAATAGCCTCACAGTAAGCCTTACTTTTGAGAAGCTGAGTTGAACTGTTATTATTATGTATACGTTTAATACATACTTACTTACATACACACTTTATACACGATTACTATTAATTTGCTTGCCCTTTGATATAGAATCCGTGATCAACAGGATTTGATAATCCTAATTTTTTTCATATCCTGATGTATCTTATCTCGTTATCAGTGTCGCCAGTGTAGCTCCCCTGCTTATTTTCCCTCAAGCTTAGTAAGCCTAATATTATAATTTTATAAAAATGACATTAGTTAGAGGTGCAGTTTTTTTTCAGGTGAAGTGGGGTGCCTCCACTATAAAACGCTGTGGGAAACCCTGATACAGTATGCTGTATGTGCATTTGGGGAGTTTCTTTTTTGTGTGTAATAATAACGCAGTCAAAAAATACATTTTATTTTTGAGTCGTTTCTGTCATTTGAGAGCAATTTCTAATTATTACAACTAATCGTACTATAATAACAGATCCTACCCATGTCTGAAAAATCCTTACTTGTAATAAATTCAGCTCAGTTTTAGCTTTAAAATGAATTCCGTCTGTTTTCCAGTTCAGTCTCTCGTCTGGATTAGATATGTTTGATGTATATTTGTGCTTATATTTCATAGCTCCTTCTCACTCTGAGGATTATTTTTCTTTCCATGATTTTTAAAGCTTGCGCAGAAACCCAGTGTCTCTAATGGTTAGAGCTCACTTCACCTCTTTTGTGTGATTGATGAAGAGTAAGCATATAGCCTGTGTGTGCCGTAGGCGCTGTCCCTCCTTGGCTTCAGGAGGACCCTCTGGAGGGGACCTCTGGAGCTGCAGCACATCCGGAGATCGGCCCATCGCTCCAAGACTTCCTCAAACAGAGTAGGAATCGCACACAGAGTTGTTTTAGGTTGTGTAATATGTACATTCATGGTCAGCTGAGCAGTTAGTTTGCTCAAAGAAATGTTCCAGCCTTATAATAATTTCCATGAGAAATTATGTTTTATTGGTTGCTGTCACATCACTTGTGGTAACCAGGGAGCAGTGATTAATAATATGTCTTATATTCTGCTGTTGTTTTTTTTTTGTCTTCATATGGTTGTTATTTCCTTTGCTGCCATTTGTTGCATCGTCATTCACAAAATCACACACTGCTGTACCTTTTAAAAAAAATCATTGCACTTAAGCAGTATCAACATATTGTTGAGATTGAGATTATATCCATGTACATTTATGGAAAAAACAATCAAAATCCCACAAAGATTGGCATATACCTACAATGGCCTCATCTGTCTTTTTCCAGAGGAGCAAGAGAAGCTGCGGAAGCTTCCACCGAACAGAGTGGGGGCCAACTTTGATCACAGTTCGCATACAGACGCCAACTGGCTTCCCTCCTTTGGTAGAGTGTGGAACAGTGGCCGACGCTGGCAGTCCAGGTGAGATCAAAACACTCTTCAGTACACCTGAGACTAATAAACCAAAGCTCTTCTCACTCAGTCCCATACATTTTACACACATACACGCTTAATATCCTTTTGATATTCTGTGCCTGTGCGTGTGCGTGTGCGTGTGTGTGTGTGTGTGTGTGTGGACGGACGGACGGACGGACGGACAGAGGAATGACTCATTTGAGAGTTGAGATAGGAAAAACCATTATTATACCATTCCCAGAATGTAAAATATCTTTGCCTGGTAAATTTGTCTGCACTACCAGCCACTTTGGTAAATGATCATCAGTGTGCATTGAAACCTACTTCAGCAACATGGAGTATAATAGTTCATTCAGATGTTATTTTAAGCATTCAGATATTTTTTTTTACATGATGCCTATTTCTTTTTAGAGATGCAATCTTCCTGAGGTTTTTTGTTTTTGTAATGTTCATTTTTCAGTCTGATTTTTGATGAAAACACTACAAGTGACACTCTAGTTTGCCTGCTTTATAACTTGAAAATATTTGGATATAGCTGCAAGCTGCATTCTCTCTTCCCAGATGTCAGCTGAGTAATGTGTTTATGTACAAACTAAATATTTAGCTCTCGATAGAAGTGAGACTGTAAGCACCTGCAAACAGACTTTTTATCTACAAGGTGGTGTTGGCTGAGCCGACTTTGCTACTAATGTAATTTATTAGTGGTCATCATGGCAGCAGCACAATAATTAGAATATTTTTTGTATCCCACTTGCAAGCTGCCAAAGCTTAAATACTAAAACACTTTACATAAAAAAACACATTAAATTACCAGAGTTGGTCTGTTGTCCCTGGCAAAACATTAAAAAGGCACATGATGTTTAATTATCAGTTCAGTTGATTAACTTCACTGGTCTCTGCATGCGAATGTCACTTTTTTTTTCAACAGGCACCAGTTCAGACAAGAAGAAGGGCAGAAGAGCAAACGAAAGAAGAAGAGGGAGCACGGCACAGAGGGGGCAAAGAAAGCAAAAACAACTGAACAGCTGACAAATTCTGACAACACCTAAAACGGAGTATGGTGTGTGAGAATCCATTAGTGAAGGGATGTATATAGTTTGAAATATGTGAATAAGGTTTTATACTATGTTTCTGAGGATTCGTACTTGACGGTAGTGTATGTGTATGGCAAATTGTATGTAACCTTCTTTATAACATAACTGGGAAACTTTGCAGTAAAGATATTAACTTACTATATTAAGCAGTGCCTGCTGGATATATTTATGTCAGAAAGTTACCTTTGATAATTGCATTTTTGTAAAAGAACTGCATGGTGCAGCTCTGTGAGATCTGAGGACAACATGACTGTTCTGGCGAATAAACAGCAGGGGGAGCCAGCCTCTCAACTAACAAAGAAACCTGGTGTGCTAAATGAGAAGAGTTGACATGAAGGCAATCTGTTAAAGCCAACATTTAGATAACACCATGTTATCAAAACCTAACCTGTATTATCCATTTTTAATGTGTATGTCCTAATGTGGCAAAAAAGACTATCAGTATTTTTTGTAAACAACCCTAAACAGTGATATACATGAGAGCAGCAGTTCAGCAGTGTTTCTAAGACCAACAATAAACATGTCTCTTTTTTTGCATTGAACCTGTGCACCAAATGATGAGCTTTTATTTCCGTTTTCAGATCATGCTACGTGATGAATTACAGGAAAAGACTGCATATGCAAATGTTTGTCACTTTGAGATAAGCTGATATATATGAAAACAATTAGAAATGTTCAAAGAAAAGTATCATATCTCTTGTTTCAATAGAATCAGCATTTTAGATTCAGTGCTCTCAATAACTGGACTGGTCAAGCTGTTTAATAATCCTTTATAATAGAAAGAAGGAAGTTGGTGTCTATGAGTGAAGTTTTCAGTGGTGTGTAGGGACACTGACACTCCTGATGAATATTTCTGGTCTCCAGAAGCTAAATTAAAGATGGTGAGGTAACGGATTAAAAATATTCTCGGTATGGGATGTCTCCAACTTTTGTCTGCATACATGCTTAACTGCTGTTGAGGAATTATTTTGATAATGCACAATTTTGTGGTGCTTAAAATTGTAAGAAATTACTCTAACTTGTTTTGTGGTAGGTATAGTGATTTAGTTCTAATTCCCTGTAATATATAATGCTGCGTAACAGATCTTGAATATAAACATATATAGAGAGGTGATGACTGTGTGAAATATGCTGAGGTAACATTGTCAAAGGGCAACATCCGCACAGAGATGGGTGAATGGCCAGGAGCAGTAAATGCAGTATCCTATATTCCACTCCCTGAGCTTTTAGTAGGCCTGTGCAGGCCGCCGCCTCTCCACAGCAGAGTATAATCAGGCCCCAGTGTGCTCTGGGTAGATGGGCGTGGAGCTCAGTGCAGCTGCAAGGCAATATGGGAATACAACGTGTAGCTGATCTATTCTTAGCTCTGTGACAGCACGGCTATGGCTGATTCAGTACAAACCGAAGAAAAAAAGGGGGTTACCATGTGTACATTTGACTGCGAATTTAACAGTGACCGTAAATAATTTGACCACAGTTTGATGTGCTGTATAACTGTATAAAGTATTTGCTTTCATATCAGATCATGGCTTGTTGTAGTTTTCTGTTAAATATCACAGGATCTATTGAAAGCCATTCCTGGCTCTAAAGAATGGGAGGGGAGAAAAAGCACGTGTACTGGGCGTTTCTTGAGGTAATCCATAGTCCAATCACGGAGCGGGATTTTTGAATAAATCTGCATTTTTTTTAAAGAAGGCGTGACCCCTGAGTGCTGATTGGTCAAAGTGAAAAGAAGCGGCCAATCGCTTAAATGACAGGCGCTCAGCTGGCCGTAAAGCCCCGCCTCCTACATATTAACAAGCAAAACCCCGGAAACGCTGTCGCTTAAAGGGACAGAGGAGGAATTTCAGGCAAAGGTTGAAACAACGAAAACAGCTGCGAGCACAAAAAAAAAAAGAAAAAGAAAGAAAGAAGACAGGCGCTGAGAGGAAGGGACGTTGTCAGCCAACAAGCGAGCTATGTGGCAAGACGGAGTGGGAGGACGACACTGAAGCTGTCCGATTATTTTACCCATCAGACATCCAGCTAAGGTGGCTAACGGCTCTTAGCTTCGAAGTCGATTTTCGCCCTGTAACGTTAGCTACCTGGAATCCGACAACACGGCAGAGAGATAACAAAAAGGCCAAACTCCCAGACGACAAGGACGCGTCAGTTCAGGCTGCCTGGCTCTTGAGTCCACCTTTTTTCTTCTTCTTGTTGTTGCTGTTAGGTGAGTAGGCTTCAGAATCTTTGAGTTTTGATAGCTAGCCAGCTCTTAATCCTCTGCATTGCGTGAACTTTAAAGATGGCTATGTATGGAAATTGTACAGAGGTTGAGGTTGTTTAGTGATTTCTGGACGATTTCAGTTAAATGTTTTCACTCTGAGCATGCAGGTCGTCACAGCCATCGTTTTCTTAATTAACTAATCTTTAAACCTGAAAGGTTTGACTGGAATCCAGCCTAAACCAGCTGATGACCTGACAGTATCTTGCAGGGTGTAGGGGGCGTTCCCCTGCTTTGTCTGCCTTCTTCACTCTTTCTTTATGCGTGCGTGTGCGTGCATGCAGTCTGCGGTGGTTAGGGACAAAGTGATAAAAATCTCTCAGTGTATTAATCACCATCATGGGTGTGTATGTCTCATCAAAATCCATGTACAAATATTTTATCTTGTCATAACTGCACACTCATGCCCTCCTGCCATGGTGCATACATGGGCTGTGCAAGAACGAGGGATCAACCAGCACTACCATAGGCTATATCTGTGAGATTATGACTGTAGTCCAACGGGTGGAGTGATGATGATCACTGTAAGCTTATAGGAGAGGGGATAACACTGAGTGCAGTGGGCGTATTGTTCCCTTGGATTGCATTTGGGAGTTGCATTGCATCATTCAGTGAAGGGAGCAGTGATGTTGGCACTAAAACCTTGTGGCAGTATATATAAAATCTAAGTGTTAGAGTAGAGTCCGTTATTACAGTGTTATTATTCTCATCTGCAATGCACTACCTCCTATTGTCCTGACAAGCAGGGCATGATGGCATTAACTTACACATTAGGCACAAGTGTATGCAGTCACACTCACTCTACATCACCCATACCGTACACATGCATATGGGAATCCACCAGCTGTCTCTTAGTATGTAAATAGAAGGTTTCTGCACACACACACACACACACACACACACACACACACACACACACACACATTGCTGCAGCAAATCCATCTGCAAGTCTACATTTTTCTCTCTCTCTTGCTTGTCCTTGTGTTGCTCTGACAGCCACCCCCCACCTCTCTGTCTGGGAGAAACCAGTGGGCTTTGTCCTCAGCTGAGTGTGACGTCATGCAGATCTTTGCTGTAACCAACCCTGAAGGCGAGGTGCATGTTGTTCAGCAGGCCTGGGTCCTGGGTCTGGGCTTGTCCCGTGCACAATCACGCTTTGACTCAAGTTCCCAAATGCTAAAACACACTGGGAAAATAAAAGAGGAGAAATTAATTCAGTTTGCTCAGGTAAGACAAAGAAACTTAAAACATCCTCTCACATCAAAAGAAAAGGAAGGGAGGGGGGAATCAAAAACTCAGCAAGGATCGGGTGGGACATTTTTAGCATGGAAGGAAAACAACGCCAGGAATTCCTGCTACTTACTTCAAAATATAAAACTACTAATATATTAAACCTCAGGGAAATATACTGTATGCCTCTATGCTTACTGCCCAGCCAAATACATTGAGTTGGTCATGAGTAGCTGAGCGTTTTCTCATGGTAATATATGGAGCCATCAGTACCAAGTTAGGCCATTTAGAAGATGAGTACATTACGGTCAACATGACGCTAACTTGAGGCTTATAATACTGTAAGAGCCCAGTTTCTCCTGATTCTGTCTGAATAGATTAGGCCCTGACGAACAATGTTACAGCCTCTGGCAAACATTGGCCTGCAAGTGGCTCTTCTTACCTTACCTGCACTTCAACTACAGTATACAGTTTTATTCATGAATAGTTCAGCTGATAATCTGTGACATTAAGGGTTCCAAGTTAAGGGACAGGAAATTCATCCTGTGGTTCCTCTGTGCACCCAAACCATGTCTGAACAAATGGACTATACTTTCCATACCTCTTATGGCTATCAGACTGAGTGGTTACGTTTCATGGTTGCAATTCTCCTTTTTAGCTTCTGAACCTGGTACTGCTTTTTATGTGTGCGTGGAAAGTAGGGGTGGCTATTAAACGCTTTGAGCTGATGAAGGCTTGTTGTCAGCCCTCCAATGTGTGTCTGCAGGATTTGATGTCAGAGATTACAGATAATTATGTGGGTTAGATCCAGTACTCAACACTGCTCTGGGGCTATATTGATCTCGTGTGTGTGTGTGTGTGTGTCCTTGCATCCTCTCTTAAAAAAATCCTCTCTTAAATAAAGAGCTATTTAGCCATTAAGGGTTAGATTTAAGGGTAAGAGAAGGGAAGCTCCTCACAAATGTAGTTGTGCAAGCATGTGTATGTCACTGTGAATACACGTTTTTTAATACATAGCCTTAAGCCATCACCAAGAACCAGTGCTGACTGGTAGACTGACAGGAACAATGTCTCTCTTGTTTTAAAGTAAAAACAAAAACTACTTGCCTTAGTAGCTTCTACCTAATGTAGTTTTCCCTTCTATAAACCTTATCGACCTACCAGTGAAAAATACAGTCCCTTCTATTCACATGCCCCCTTATGTGCTGCACCCAATGGTAAATAGTGAAATAAAGATATTTTTTGATATTTTACTTGATCAATTGTTTGTGGAAGCCCAGTGGTTGAAAATTGTACTTAATTTTTTTAATATTGAGACATTTATCACAAAGATTAAAGACAGTATATGGCATTACTAGATGTTTTTCCATATTCCATACGTCATCTCATGACCCCCTTGGGGATTGAGAATCACTGCAATAGAGAGCCAATCAGAGTGATTCTGTTTGCTAGAGGATACATCGTGCAGCCCAGGGACAAAGCAGGCAGGTTGAGATGAAAGATAAGAGGACAGGTCAGAGGGCAACATAAACTCTCTCTGTGTGTATGTGTGTATATATATATAAACACACTTTTTAAAGTGTCTTTTTCTCTCTTTCTTAATAACAGCTTATTCCTAAAATAGCACCTGTACAGCTTTGACTGGCACCATTTTAAGCTTGAAACCCTCACTCTGTCACCTCTGGTCTGTACACACACACACACACACACACACACACACACACACACACACACACACACACACACACACACACACACACACACACTATAATTAAACCTAGCTTCAGGCTTACCATTAAAGGTCAGTTAGACCACTTAACAGTCTGTAAATAAGAGGAACTAGTTAGTCCTCTTACAAACCTGCAGTGTCCATGTGTTTGTAACTGTATTCTAGCACTGACTGACTGTGGTTAATAGATGAACCTATTTATATGGCAGTGAATGAATAAGTGAGCATCGGGAGACTGTTTCTAAGGTGGTGGAGGGCCTAAGTCTATTCAACATTAGAGTTAATGGAATGAAGACTCAAAATAATAAGTCACCATAGCCATATTTTTAAAGGATTTGATTAATTTGAAGTTTTATATAAGTCCTGTCTAAGTAGCTCAGACAGCCCAAAAAGCTTTCACAGGTGAACCAGTGTGTTTGATCAGGCCACTTTAGCCAGGATTTAATATGTTGCTTCTGACTGACGTTGCGAAGGGTTGATACTGCCTTTTTAGATACTGGACTTGTCTAAATGGTGGGACTGAAAACAATTAATGAAGAAAGAAAGAAAGACCCACAAACTCATAATTTGCTGAAGTATTTATTTAGAAGATGTATAAATCACTGTTTCAGCACATATTGCCCCACTGAGGATCAGTGCAGTAGAAAAATACCTGCAGAATGGAAATACTGAGAATTGGCTAAAAGCTAATGGCTACAAACTGGCTAATATACATCAATCACTCTTTTATGTATCTGAGGATAAAAAAAAGTCAAACATTGCACTACTTCCTTTACTTCCTTCATTCACACTCATATTTCATTAATGGTATGAAACAAGCATCTCACCTTTTTGAAAGACAATCTAGAATTTTCTCTCCTGTCAAGTGCTCCATCCATATGGCTCCATCTTTGTTTAGGGTGTTTGGTGGCTCCATCTATAGAAGCTGCCTGCTCACCTATTCAAACACAGCTGACAACAGAAGTCCAAAGAGAGAGGAGGATGAATATATTTAGGTTTTTAGGTGTTGAAAAGTGGGGATAACAAGGAATTTGATGACATCACCTTGGGCTTTGTGAAATTATGGCGGGCATTTAATTATATTCTAACATTTTATAGATTAAACAATGAATGGATTATTCATGAAAATGACTGCCAGATTAACTGATAATGAAAATAATTGTTAGTTGCAGCTCTAATTTACTTGTTGAAGCTTCTCAAAAGAGGATTTGCAGCTTTTCTCCACTTAATATAATCTTAAACTGAATATCTTTGGGTTAAGGACTGTTGATAGGCAAAACAAACCATTTGAAAATGTCACCTGGAGCTTTGGGAACTTTTGATCATTCGTTTCCAGATTAAGCGATAAAAATAATATTAATTTCTTGCATCCCTAGTTGGGGGCAGTGCCACAATGACCATACTAATGCACAAATATGAAAACTAAAATATCTAGGTGGATAGTGGAAGATTATACAGTGGGTATATTGCACCAAGACAATTTACCACAGCTCAGAAACCACAGTTGGCCATGCACTATTGTTTGCTGCTTCAATTCTGGATTGGTATTCTTTGTTGTTTTGGTTTTATTTATGCAAGCTACTCTAAAGAAAACTAGTATAACGTGCTATTGCGAGGCTGTTATCCTTATAATTAAATATGAGTATAGTCAGATGAAGAACAACCTCTTGGGTGTTATTGATATAACAAAGATGTCTAAAATCCAGTGCCAGGAGCCTCATAAGTGGGTTGAGTTTCATACTTGATTCTAATAAATTACTTAGCATACACATACACAGGCTAAATATAATTCTATGTATGTCGCCTCTGAGCCATTTACTCTGTTAATATGGCTCCCATACAAGCCCCAGAATCAATGAGTAGATGTAGGAAGGCAGATGTATCTCTGTGCATATAGGTCAACGCAGAGCTTATCAAGCTAAGACCTGTTCACTCTCTGCCCCTCTCCCTTTCGTCCTTGTCTTGTTCACTCTGTCCATTACTCTCCAGTACGTTGTCATTTGTCTCGCGTAGCATCAAAGGCCTCCATCTCTCTGTGCTGCCTTTATTCCCACCTCTCCATCTTGTGGAGTATGTATGACATGCCTAGGCCTATTCATGCATCATTTGTCACTTTAAATTGACTTGTGAAAAAGCGTTCCCCTTTGGAAAACTGTGACACCCACTATTAGAAATTCATTAATAATATTATTTTACAAACTGATTTGTATGTTTGGATTTAGCCTATAAAAATGGCCCTGATCCAAAAGATAAGAAGCTTTTTTTTGCATGGATGTTGGCAGTGTGTACACCTGAACTTGAAGTAGACGAAGTAATTAATGGAGTGTGTTAGCCTTCCTAAACTGAAGCTTCTTTTTAGCCATGCTAGTGGCATAGGAATAACAACATTGCTCTGTTGCTCGGTCCACCACTTTGGTCTACTATTGGATGGATTGCCATGAAATTTGGTACAGATATCCGTGGTGCCCAGAGGATAAATCCTAATGACTTTGGTGAATCCCTCACTTCTTATCTAGTGCCACCAGCCGGTCAAAATATCTGAAATATCTCAACATCTGCTGGATGGAATTGGCACAAAATGTTGTATAGACATTTATGGTTCCCGGATGATGTATCCTAGTCACTTTGGTGATGCCCTGACTTTTCCTCCAGCACCCATAGTGGTTGACATTTGTGGTTTTGCGTGAAATGTCTCAGCAACTATTGGATGGATTGCCATGAAATATGGTACAAACATTAATGTGGCCCTCAGGATGAATTGTAATAACTTTGATGATTCCTTAAATTTCTATTTAGCGCCATCATTAGGTCAAAAATGTATTTGTCCAATACTTTGGTTTTTGACCAAATCCCTGCAAAGCAAATGACATTCCCATCAGCCTCAGCTGTACATTGCGTTTAGTGCTAATATGCAAATGTGAGCATGCTAACTAAAGATAAGCTAAACTAAGATGGTGAACATGGTAAGGATTAGCATTGTTAGTAGCATGTTAGTATGTTGATGTTAGTATTTAGCCTAACTGAGCTGTTAGCGTGGCTGTAGCACAGTAGCTGGGATGTAGCCTTTCCCCATGCCCAGTATGGCCCCTGATGGAGCATTTTGGAAGACAAAGATATACCAAGTGAGCCAGTTATAGCCTGTAATTTGTAGTTTTATGTGCTGCTTGGATTGGATGTTTGCTTAATCAAAGAGTCAGTATCATATGCCCATGCAGATAGGCATGTCAACATTAGACTGAAAGGTTTTTGCATGTAATTTGATACATTGGCAGCTTTCATACAAAGAGATAACAGCACATATTGGACATGTGTCCAACTTATTTAGGTTGCTTGTGTTTTGTCTATTTGGCTACTTGGATTCTGATGCATGTTAGTAGTGGCAAATATAGTGTGTAGGCTCAAACACAGAGTAGCTACTCTTGTCGTACCGAAGCTTCTCATTATTAACTGCTGCTTAACGGCCTGTGTGTTTGTGTGTATGTGTGTGTTTGTGTTGGACTGATCTCATGATTAACCCTAGCCAGACCTCTCTCTGCCCTTTGCCCTGTAATGCCCCCCCACCACCACCAAAATGGATGAGCCGCTCTCTATGTGTGTTCATAAACATGCACGTGTGCAAGCTTCACTGGTATTTTGTGAAGTTGTGTTTTGTTTCCTCATTTTCCACTAATTCTGCTGTTGTAAAATGATCACACACCGCCCACAAATGTATAAAAAGGGTATAAATGAGCTCTAACTGCTATCGTAATCTTCTCCGCCATCCACTTTGGCTAGTTACCAAATATGAGTCAGGTTGGCTGGTTAGATAGTGACAGTGTGTCCTGGTTAGGTAGGCTACATAGCAAAGAAAGTAATTAAAAAAAAATAATTGTTTCACTGTCCAGATGGCATACTGGACTACATTCAGCCACTACGAGTCTGAGTGGTGCAACACTACCATGCTGTGCGAGTTTCCCAAGCATGAAAGGGGGAAAAAAAGGAATTAATTTCAACTGAAGGAAGATGGACAGAAAAAAAACCCCTAAAGGCCAGGGGAACGAGGGAGAGGAAGAAACGCACATAGACACACAGAGAGAGGTAAAAAGACAGGCAGCTGAATTTAGGGTGAAGGAGTGAGGGCTGAGAGGGAAGGGAGGCGAGGTGGAGAGAGAGAGAGCCTTATTTCCTGTCCTCCATGAATAGGCAACATATTTCTGTGGAACATTCCATCCTCTGAGCTGGCCCGGCCTGTCACCAAGAGTGCCACACTCCTCCCCATCTCTGCATTTCTTCCCATTGCACTTTGTCTCTCTCCTTTTTCCTTGTACATATCAGTCACTACTTGACTTTGCCCTTCTCTTCCCTTTTTATTGCCGTCTTCCCTCAGAAAAAGTGAGCTAACTGTAGAGTGTTTTCTCCAAACTTTTCTGACCAGACACTGAAAAGCATCACAGAGTAAACCTCCACTCCTCCTCCTCTTACTTCTGGAAGCATATATATATATATATATTGGAAAATAATAGTTAATTCTTATTGATGGATTGGTGTTGAAAGGAAAGCTGGGTTCAGTTGGATTTCACCAAACTTAAATCATTTCTGTGAGGAAATTTAATCACAACAGCCGATTACAGGATACAGGAAAGGAAAGTGTCTACACTTACAGAATCTAGTCATCTCACAGTGCTGCTGCATATTAGATTAATAAATGAAATGATGGAACTGATTGCAGAAGTGGATGGAGAGACATATTTAGTAATGGAATAACAAACAGAAGTTATTTCAGGAATGCTTTATTTGGACAATCCAGTGTTTAAAATTGACTAACAGAAAATCTATGTTCAGCAGTGTCTGTTTGCTGCATCTGCCCAATTTAAACCTAACATTATATCACTTGACACTTATATGTGGTCACTTGATAGTAAGTTGAGTATAGAATTATACAATCCAAATAAAGTGAAAGCCATCAGGGTTTTTATTGGTCAAATGTATCTAGCTAATTTACTTAAATGGCAAAGAGAGCAAAGTACACACATATGCACACACAGCTTTTTTCTTGGCAGCAAAGTTAAATGCTTATACTTAAATAGGCATGTCTCTTTTCAGCTTTGTGATCTTATTCATCAACACGCAGCTGGTCAAACATAACTTTCCAGAGAGAGTTAATCTCACCGGACTGTTACAGTGCTTTTTGCTGTATGGATTTTGGGTGGGGTTATCTAATCTACCTTAATTCAGAGGTCCTGTTCTACTGTAAAATCCAGTTGCCCGAAGAAAGAAAGTGGGATGTACAAGACCCTCTGGCGTGCAGACAAATAAGGCTTGAAATGTATGAAAATAGAAAGCAGTTAATGTTATTACCATGTGGCGACACATAATAACTGAGGCTGCTAAAAATAGAAAATGAAAACTAAGACAAAAAGCATGTACTGTATAAGTAGGAAAGCCAGTTTCAAATTAGCACTTTACACTTGAATCTTGTCGATGGTGTAGCTCTGAAAATGGAAAGGATGTTATATTTATTTAAAAAAATGTTTTAACATGGCTTTAAATTATGTTGGACAGGTCAAAGGGGACCAAAAAGTTCATTTCAGACAATGATGGTTGTCACTGTAAACATCAACATCCTACAATATTTCTACCTTATTACCTCATGCTAAGTCACTTAAATGTTACAGTAAAACCAAACACATTGCATCACTAAATCCAAATGGATTTGAACCAGCAAGTCGACACATCACTGCTTCTAATTTCCTTGTAAATATTTGCTTCTGCACACTGGAGCTTCCTTGATGTCCACTGTTGGGCCTCTTCTCGCTCTCATCACGCACACTTCGAAGAGATGCACACCTCTTAAACACACATATGTCTCCATGTGTGTACTACTGACACACACTTGTACATACCAGTAGACACAGACACCCACCACACGCAGGGATCCATGCCTCACTACACACACTTTCCTTTCCCCCCCCTCCTCCACCTCCCCTCTTCCTCTCCTCCTTTTGTTCTGTCTCTGAATTGGACCTTGTTTTCGATATTTAAAACTGGTCATTTAAAACTGTGACTAACTGATTTACTGGGGGAGGTTTTGGGCTGGTAGAGTCAAATTGAAACTCTTCAGTTTTTGACCCCCCAGAACACAGCTGGTGTCATTTTGAGAGGCCTAGAAAAACAAGGTATGCGTGTGTCTATGTGTGTAAACGCAGTGCTTCACATGCCATGGCTGAAAATCCAACCCCAACGTCGTAATATAGACATCAAAACAAACACTGTCATGCTCTCAAGTCAGGATTGCATGAATGCGTGTGTTTAATGGAATGTGAGTGTGTTTTCAATGCCCTTGAATGGAGGAGGGTCTTCATAGAGAAGACACCCTTTTTTTCCCAAATATGGATGGCAACATGGGCTCTTAAAGGGACAGAAGTGTGTGTATTTGTGTATGCTGAAACACAAGATCTAAATAACGGTGCTGCTTGTGAGCAGAAAGTCCCCATTATTACAGTTTTTACAGGCTTTGCAGTTAAAAGCAGCAGCCGAGCCTGTTTCACGGCAGGAACCTCGCCTCATTTCAATCTCCTCCGTGCCTCTCAGTTAATCTTCCTCTGTCTATCTCACTGTCACAGTCTTCTACGCCTTCTACCTCCCCCCTCCCCTCTCTCCCCTGTCCCCACATCTCTATATTTGGAGATCCGTAGCTGAAGCTGTGTTTTTCAAACCTCATCTCTGCACACTTTTACTGTTCACACACATGCACCAAAACAACCGTGACATCCTTCCACACAAATCTATACACACTGCATCCATCTATACATACACGTAGAGCTGAAACTGTTAGTTGATTAATGAATTAGTTGATCAGCATAAAATTAATTGGCAACTTTCAGTCAATTTCCAAGCACGAATTTCAAACATTCCCTCTCAAATGTTAGGAGTTGATGCTTTATTTTTCTTATATTTGGACTGTTGGCTGTATAAAACAAACAATATGAATACGTCACGTTGGGCACTGGGAAATTATAATGGACATTTTATAGGCTAAATGATTAATCAACGAATCAAGAAAATAATGGGCAGACAGTAAGACAGTGATACCAGTGTACCATAATAGGAAATAGTGTAACATGGTGAACTGGTGTTAAGATTCCAGTTTTGCTTGTTAAATAAAGTGCAAAAAAAGTGCAGTTTCACAAATGAGGGCAAAAAAAGTACAGTTTCACAAATGAGGATATGCAACGTATTACATAAAATACAATATGTACATTAAAAAATTATAAGAATGTGTTCATCCACTTGACCAACTAGGTTGGTAGAGTGCAAATTTGGAAGCCAGTGTTTACCAGCATTTGGTCTGATGGCTGCAGGTAATGTCACATCCTCTCTATAAATATGTCCCCATCTGTATGAGTTTTTAAATGCGGTTCAAAATCATCATGACAAAGAAAGTGGGTTTTTTTTTTCCATCTTGTTTTCTCACAGGGTCTCGCAGTCTGTTTAGGACATAGACATAGAGTCAGAGGAAGACAGTGACTCAGACACAAAGAAACAAGGAGCTATCAGTAGGTTTGTCTCACATGTCTCGACCAGCACACATCTGATAACAAGTCAGCCCTGGTTTCCTAAATAAGGATAAAGCATAACCAGGTTGGTAGGTGTGCGATTGTGACTGTGACAAGAGGGCCGGACTGAGTTGTGTGCTAAATATGTGTTCCTGACAGCTCCAAGTATATTTTGTGCACAGTGCTTTAACTTGTGTAATCTCCACCTACTATGTGTGTGAGTGTGAGGTGAGAAAGCTTACGCAAGTGAAGTGTGTGCACTTGCTCGCACTGTGCGTACTTTAACCACACCACTCTGTTTGAAATAGTTCTTGCATAGTCAACATGCTGTTCCTTATTAGCTCACAGATGGCAAAACATACACACACACACACACACATATGCGCACAGCTGAGGGCTGCACCTGGTACTCAGCTGATAAACTTTTTCACATGCACTTCATTCTGTATCTGTACTCCAGCAGCAGATAAGCCTTCTGCTTTTGTAGGCTTGTGTGGGCTATAGGCGCTGTGTACATGTCATGCAGTGCCTTTGTGTGTGTGTGAGAGAGAGAAAGAGAGATTAAGACGGAAAGGAAGGGGGAGGGTGAATTGCATAGATGTTTGCATCTTTATTCTCTGAGGCATTAACACACAACCACACATATGGATGGCACACTATGGGAAGAGATTACACAAGTGAAACACTGTACACAAAACATGCTTGAAGCTGTCAAGGACACACATTTAACAAACAAACACACACACACACACACACACACACACACACACACACACACACACACACACACACACACACACAGTGTTTGGGGAAAGTGCTCTTCTGCAGAACAGGCCAAGCAAGAGCAGGTGGGCGGGACTTTGGATCCCCATGCCTCCTCCCCCCTGGCCAATCAGGACCTCAGCCACTACAGCTGACCCCCCTTTTCTCTAGCCAATCAGCTAGCAGCCCCCCCTCCCCTTCTTTCCCCTGTATGCCTTCACTGCTGAGTGAGCAAAGCATGCCTCGCTCTATCAGCTGAGAGGAAACCGACAGAAAGAAAACAGAGACAGTGAGAGAGGGCGAGGGTAGGATAACAAAAAATGGCTTGAAAGGAGGGGCCTGAGAGTTGATAGAGGAAGAGAGGAGAGAGTGAGTAAGAGGAAGAATGGGAGGAGAGGAAAGCTAGCATGTGAAGTGGCTTTTGTATTCAAGATATTTTGGAGGGGCGCGAATGAGAGAAAGGAAGAAAGAGGGAAGGGGGGAGCTTGAGAGAGAAAAGGAGAGGGAGGGAAAGAGATGGGTGGGGGGTGAGAGTTGTTGATGGGTTTTTGATTTGTGTATGTGTGAGCGTGGAGAGAGGTAGACAGGAAGACCGAGAGAGAGAGACACACACACACACAGACAGAGCTAGTGCTGTCTATCGGGCCTCCTGACAAAACAAGCAAAGGGAGACAGAACAACTTGACGTGTCTCTGCATTTCTCAACACCACCTATTCAGGAGGAAGGAAGCAAAGAGAGACAACAAACCGGGCGAGTCAAGAGGGAGAGAGAGAGAGCTTGACCCAGTGGAAATAGAAACACAGAGGAAGACAGAAACACAAGGCCGCAGAGTCACCCATCCAGCCACCAGATGAAATAGAGGAAGGAAGGAGAGAGGCAGTTAGTGAGACAGCGAGAGATAAACCCCATCTTTCTCAGAGGGTGAGTGTCACAACTTCTCCTGCTGTCAAGTCAAGTGTGCTAATGTTGCTCCGGTCATATTGTCAGCTGGGCTCTGGTGACTCAACGTCTCCTAAAATGGCCACATGAAAGGCAGACAGAAGACAGACAGACAGATAGGCAGGCAGACATACAGACGGAGGGAGGGAGGGAGGAAGGGACCCCGTGTCAAACAGCATTCTCAGCAACTATGTCACTGAGCCAGCTTAGTTTAGACTGCTATGACTCGCCAGCCTGAGTACTGAGTACACTGAGTGTGTGTGTGCGTTTGATGTAACACCGTCTTGCTCAGGGATTTATTAGTTTCAATCAACTTAACATGTCTCCCTCTGTCACTCTGTCTTTCTTTGCTACTTCCTGTCTTCTGTCTTTGTCTGATACTCTCTCTCACTCACTCACTCACACACACTCACACACACACACACACACACACACACACACACACACACACACACACACACACACACACACACACACACACATTGGCTGTCATTCCATTCCCTTGTGCACAGCCACATCAGATTTCCAAACTCTAGATGGCTCCTGTAATCCAATCAACAGGTGATTGTTTGCAGGAGCACTTAGCAACTTTTTGTGTCAGAGAATGTGGGCTGCAGAAGTATGCATGTCTGTCTTTATCAGCCTCCAGGCACAGTACAGGTCTGGGAGTAGCTCGGGGCGGAGTTGTGCTAAAAGTTGACGAGACAATCGGGGCATTTGGGAGGCTGCTAACTTCATGTTGATGCTATCACACCTCTGTTATAGGCTGGGTGTAAAGGGCAGAATGAGGACACAAGGAGGGCAGAGTGCAGCTGAGCAGCTAGAAACAAGAGTTTTCACAAAAGACCCATTCAAGTTGATAGCTTATGCCACTGATTGAAAATGAGTACGTTTGGAGAATTAACCCCACCCAAAAGCCAAATGCCCCTTCTCTCTTGTAAGGGGGTAGTCGGGGCAAAATATTAAAGGAAAGAATTCATTGTCATGTTTGCGTGCTCTGCTTTTTGGTTACTGTGGCATTGCATTGGTGCACAGTGTCTCTCTGAAAGCTATGTCTGCCTCTGTCACTAAACTCATTTTTATATTAAAGGGGAATAGAGACTGTCAAATGTTTGCCATCAATTGTCCAGGTTGAAGTTTTTGATTCACTTCTTGAAACTTCTCTCTGCATTGGACTGAATGAATGCAACTGAATAATATAGAAGAAATTGAAAGAGAATATGCAATACTAGTGTTCAAAAATCTGAATTATGCAGTGGCTGTATTTGTTGCGCTTCTGACGAGGACTGTAAACAAACCCAAGTGAAGAATGGTTGTAACTGTTTGTTGTATTCCCTCTTTATGTTTTTTTTTTAAAATGAATATTTCTTTAATTGCTGAAAGAGAGAAAGTGATAGTGCTTTGAATGTTGTATGCTTTTGCGTCTGTGTTTTTATGTGTGTGTGTGTGTGTGTACACATGCATGGGTCATCTGGGTGTTGTGATGAATGTACTCAGGCCAAATGTCACGGTATTTTCTGAAGATAGGTGCTGGCTGAAGATAGTTTACTTGTCAAGTATGCTTTTGTGTGTGTGTAAGTGTGTCTCATTCCACCCATGTGCAGCTTTTCAAAGTTTACAGGGAGCCACAGGGTCTTAAGTGTACTTTTGTCTGTTTTGCAGATGTTTTTGCTTAACATACTGATGCTCCTTTTGCCACTCCAATGACTGACGAGTGTCTCAGTCTAATAAGCTCTTAATAGGCTGTTCGGTGGAACTAATAACCATGTGTATGTGTGTAATTAATTTGCTATATGTAGATTAGCACCTTGTTTGTCTTTGTGTTAGTCTTTACCACCACGCCTAACACTACCTCTCTCATGATGATGAAATTTAACGCCTCTGGGCCTCCTGATATGCTATAAGTCATCTGACCCAAGACTTTTGGCCTTTGACCTCATAACCACAGTCTTCCTTGGCCTAAAGGGTGCACACACACTCATATCGACACACAATGCTGCTTATGTGCAGACTTGTATGCATTCTTATGAACACACAGACACAGGCTGCACATATTTCAACACACCTCAGCAGCTAAATATTCTCCTTGAAGGGCATGACCATCTCCTGAAGAAAATGTTTGAGCTCCACAAGAGGCATGTCTCAAATTGACCTATACATGACTGTGAGTAAGAGCGCTAGTGTTATTTGATGCTGTTGCTTAGGTTGGGATGCCCTTGTGAACTTTGAGTTGTAGCTTTAGTTTTAGTCCACAATAACATTTAGTAGCCAGATCAGGTTTTAGACTGCAAACAAAAGTAAAAACTGTTTCCTGAACAATTACTTTAATGATATCTTTACTAGAATAGTAATTTCCATTATTTTCTGCTGTGGAACCCAGCAGTTAATAAATACATATAAGTATAAGTTATTGTTGTCCTTTAGCTTATTTCTTTTGGAAATCATTCCCCAGGGTTGATTGTGCACTAATTCCATTTGAATATATTTGAATCAGTCTATTCTCATTTTGATCCAGACCTAGGCCTGGGCTAAGGCAAAATGTACCTCTTTTTTAATGCATTTTGTCTAGGTCCTTTTCACCACTTTACTGAATCTCAATCTTATTGGGTTTCTGTGCCCAAGCAGTCTTTATTATTGTTTTTCACCTTTTTCTCATTTGTCTTTGTTTCACCCACACATATTGTATGTCCTCCACCTTTTGTGTATGCAAATAAAACAAACCTAAAATGTGACTAGCTTGGGTTAATTCATTAGTTATATGTGTGTGGGTATCTTCTCAAAACTATTTTTGAGCCTTTTAATTATAGCTACAATGTTAAGTCTGATTATTTTACAATCAGATACACTCCTCTGTGCAGTCCTGCAGGATTTTTTTAATCTGAAATGATTCACTTATATATGCACAGAGAATTGCCATTTGGTACAGTTTAATTTTTAGGCTATGAGCTAACAAGTCTCAACTGCTGGTTTATGCACTGTAGCCATTAACACTCAGTCAGTTGACCCTGACACTGGGGAGTTCTACCTGCTCCTGCTTTATTTATACCTTCCTCAAGGTCTTTGGCTGGGCTGTAATCTCTCTCCGTTTCCCTCATCTTCTCTCTCTCCCTATGTCTCTGGCTGCTTCCCTCTTGTTGTTTCTCATTCCTTTGTCTGTCATCTCACCATTTCTCATCTCGTCTCTTTCTGAATGATTGCTTGCTGCTCCACTTCCACAGATGCTGCAAATGTTACATTGAGATTGCACCTGGGCTGCCAATGATGTGTAACATCTTCATGCTTCATGTCAGCAGTGTTCAATCAAGAAATTGTGAGAGAGTAATGGTTTTTTTAAGCTACTAATAATGGCCTTTAGAGGGAAAATGTAATGATGTTATGTCGATTAGATTTGTTTTATTTATCCATATTGGGGAAATTGGACCACTGAAGCAGCAAAAAGTAGGTTTACAAACATGGAATAACTGTTTGCATAATTGTCGCTGTTTTGCTGTTGGCTCTTACAGATTTGCAAATTTACGATCCAGCAAAGAAATATATCTATACTGTATATATGTAAATATACATATTTATGTATGTACTGTAATTAGACTATTATGTACAAGTGGTCTTTCATATCGTTGACTGTGTGAGTAGCGCAAAGTAAGTACAGGTCATGTGCACAGACCAGATTGTGCTAGTCGATTAGAGGTGAATATGGGAACATTGGCTAAGGGGGCAGGTGCGAGTGGGAGTGTATTAAAACCACTACTATGCTCAGCAATGCAGTAATAGAGTTCTTAACTTGTCAAGTCTGGCACACACGCCCAGCAACCTGAATCCTTTCTTGGGGTGACGCCAGGGTGTTTCTACTCCTCTGTTGGCTCCTGGATCAAGCCTGAAAAGGCAGGGTTGGGCAGCCTCTGCCAGCCTCTGGCTCAGCTAGTTCAAAATAAGGTCAGAAATCAAGTGGGACCTAGCAGAGAGCCTTTGGGTACTCCCAGTGAGCTCTGACATAGGCAATCACTATAAATGCTCATTGCTGACTCCTCTCCCATTCCCCATCCCCCACTCCCTGTGTCTGCCCTTGGGCGCTTGCCCTGGAGACTCCACTTATCTTCAAGGGGGGACAGAACAAGAGGAGGTGATTCCTTGTATTGTGTTAATTGAACTAAGAAATGTAAACGTAAAGCATTTGTCTTTCAAATTCCCTGGTTTGGCCAGCAATTGAGCAGTTGTGACTCGTAAATGATTTCAGAACTTCTAGAGACATTGCTTCATATTAGCCTAATTCTAGTAAGAAAACAATGAGTTAAAGCAGTGGCAATTTCATGGCATTTAGGCTACGAATGTTAGAATACTAGCATGTTTTCTGTGGTGAAAAGTTAAAAAAATTCTCTAGAACTGCCCCATCTTGGGTTGTTAAAAAATTAATTTTTTAATGCACATGTGTTCATTCCTGCAAAATGATGTTTTGTTGTGAATTTTGGGAGAGGCACCTGTTTTTTTCCCAAAGGTAGCGTTGTGTATCCCTGCGTAGGGACCATATGTCATGTGAGTAATTACAGGTGACAAAGTCTTCACTCCTGACATCGTCTCCATGTGATTCTTTGTGTCCAGTGATAGGAAAGCATTATTACCTGGTTATAGACCATTATACTACAGTCAGGTTATAATGTATATGGGGGGAGTGGAGGGTCAATCTGTCTCTTTTTCCCCTTTTATGTCCCTCTGTCTGGATAACTCTCATTCTTGTGTCGTCTTTGACAGATGATCCCTCCCTTCTTTGAAGTCAAAGTTAAAGAGTGTATTGTCCCGAATGAATTGAGAATTTGGTTTGTGACAAGATTATGAAACGCAATACATGCTCATATAAACACTATTTGTCAGCCAAGCAATTTAAACACCTGCCGCAGGTCACCTAGAGTGCAGCTAGTTTGATCACTACATATTTGTATAGCAATTTAGGGATTTTATTCAATATACCTTACAGTTTCACCACTGGATACATTTCTGGTGTGTTTCAATCTAGTGGAAAATACCCATGAACAAATGTCATTATCTACATTTCCTTTGTCTCACCACTTTTTTTCTTTCCTCTTGCTTGATCTTTAGGCATATGTCATCACTTCTGTGTACGTAATGGATCTCTTCATGTGTCATCACTGTCTTGTCATGATTATTTAAAAGGAAATGCTAAAAAGTGAAGTAACTGGTTGCAGGGTGTTAGTCAGATTAGCTTTCTTGGCTCCTCCAATTGTCACATTTTACATTTCAAGCTTTGGATGAAATGTGTAAGCACTTTTTGCCTTTATCACAGTGTGTTGAAATTTTTTGGCTGGCTGTACACACCTCATGGAGGACAGCCATTTTGTTGTGTATGCAGATATTTTCTCAGAGAAGCATCTTTGCCGGTCTCCCCCTGCACCCCAGCACCCCCGTCGTCCAGCCTCTCTCTCTCTCTCTCTCTCTCTCTCGCCCTCGCTCTCGCTCTCGCTCTCGCTCTGCTTCTCTTTCTCCCTCTTTGTGGCCAAACACAAAGGAGCCGTTATCCTTGGGCTACTGGTTGCCATGGCAACGGTTCACTATGACTTCCCCCCTCCACATTCCCAAGTTCTGGTCCAAGTGGGTCGGGAAACGTCCCACTTTTCTTGGCCTAGCACCACTTATTGCCAAGATAGAACTGGAAATATCATTGTGGCTCCTCCATGTTTGATCCTCAACCCAGAGTGTTTGGTTTTTTACACTCAAAATGGGGTATTTGGTTATGGAAAATAAAAGGGAATGAGAGTAATACTTCTCTCTCAGTTAACTTGTTGAGTACTGAAATGACAAGGGCAGGGATTATTTGATTGATTTGTCTTTTGTGTTCTTCTCAAGTTCAGTAACAGACTTAAATATTGATTTCATAACTTGCTGTGTTTGCACAATATGTGTGCCATTGTCTGCAGTGTATGTCTGTTCAAGTATACACAGGTATGAAGACGCATGTGTGTTTCTGTTGCTTTCTTTGGTGTAATTTTGAGTGTGTACATCGATATATCTGTCATAATCTATGTGTGTGTGGTTTCAGGAGGAATAGTCTCTTAATGACTGGTAATGGTAAAGTAAAAGCAACTGACTGGCCACTGATTTGATTTGTTTGTGTCTTTCTGTCTCTTCAGGGATTCTGGGTGGAATGACCCTGTCATGATGCCACAGCCGTGCCACACCCTACGCCCAGGTGACCAAGGAGGGCGTGTCTGGCTATCAGCCAATCACAGAGGGAGCCCCAATAGAGTTACTTCCGATTCCTGTTCGGAGACATTTCCTCTCAAAAGCTTCCTGCATCACTGACACTCTGCCTCTCTTGTAAGTTGTAGCCTTCATGATGATGACTTATTATTTCAGACCCTTAAATATTAGGTGTCTTTCTTAAACTAACAAATGTAATGCAATTAATATGTATTGACCAACTGGCTGCCTGACCAAGTTGCTTGTAACTTCTAATGGTTAAAACAAATCAAAACTTTTTTTTATTCTTGGAAATCTATCCAAGGTGTTCAACAAGCATGCAGTCAAAAGTGGAATGTCTTCAGTTCTCTTGCAATGGTGCATTAAACATAAACACACTGTAGTAACTTTGAATCACAGACTATGGTATCTATCATGGTATCATCATATATTTTCTTTTTTTCCCAGACAAACCACCAACCTGCTTCTTCTGGAGTCTTAACTGTTTCCTGATTACCTATCTTGGGATGTTGGCGTTGTTTCATGGCAGCTGCCATGGAGATAGACAGGTTCCTTTAGTAGGCCATTTTAGACACAACTTCCAGATGTTGTGCCAGATGCAGGTTGTCCACACGGGCAGAATTGGACAAGGACGGGCACAGAGGTGAGATGCTGATCATGGGCATTGTCTTCAATATATTATTCAGTAAGACAGGAGACAAATTAGGCTTATGCCTTTCTTAAATAGCATTATGTATAGTGGCCCATTAATGCAATTAAAGAGCTGTATTTTCATACTGTTTTAAAGCTGAAAGGTCCTGAGTATTGCTTATATTTTATGTTCAGTCAAACTATATCTATAAATAGAAGTACCTGATTTCCCCTCTGCTTTTATGGCAAGAATATTTTCTCAGGGCAGAAAAGGTGTACTACTTACACCTTAATCAGAAAACAACATGACATAGTGAAGTCATGACATTATAGTCATCTAATTTTAAGTGTCAAGGCAGTTTGTCAAAACCAACAATCAGAGGCATACCATTCCTTTGCAGTCACAATAAAAAAAGCAGCAAAATGGGACTCAGCACCCCAACTTTAACTACATTTTCTTAAAGCTGGGATCTTGTTTATTATATAGTTCTGCATGTCTTCTGAGGTAAAAATAGAATGGGTGTGTTCGGCAACACCTGGCTGAGTGTCATCATCAAGCATGTACCAGATGCGAGTGGTGTGAATTAACGCACAACATTTTTCATGTGTAATGCAACAAAAATGTTGGTTAAAGTGACCCTAAATTACAGATATCATCAAATTCTCACATCCTTGTTGACAGCTTACAAAGACTCAATGCCTTCATTTCTTTTTAATTTTTTCATGCTATTTAATGTTTTCCATCACTCATTCATCTACCATTATTAATCGCTTTATTAAAATCTGTCCTGAATAGTAATACTATATATTTTGTTCCTCTCAGGTGCTGTGCGGCTCAGCTTCCTGATTCACACTGTTTGACAACATCACAGCAGGAACTATAGGACTTCCTATTCCTGGGGAACATCTTGCTCTGCCTCCTGGCACTTGTGAGGACCTACTTGACCCTGTTGCACAAAAGTTAGTCAAGACTCTTTTCCTCCAGCATAAAAACCATGCGGCACATTCACGTGGAGTTAGCCCACAAAAAGGCTCCGTTAGAGCTTCCAGCCCAGGAGGGGGACCTGCCTCCACCTACAGCCCCAACACAGGGCCTAGACCCTGGGGTCAGACCGGGGGTGCCCAGGCACTTTGGACAGGAGGAGTTGCGGCTCCAAAAGGTCTACCAGCTCTCCATTTTCTCCCAGTTGGGGGGATTTTCTACCTCCACAGAATCCCACACTGATACCCAACAGAGGCCTGTACGAATGGGCGTGAAAAGAGGGCTAGAGGAGCCCCAGTTGACTCATAAGCGCCCCCACCTGGGGGACTCCTCAGACAAGGAGGCATTGGAGGGAGGAGTGCTATGTGGGCCAGCCCCAGCTCAAGGTGTTGGGATGGGGTTAGCGGTTGGCCCAGGTGGGCCTGGTTCTGTATACTCCTACACACAGATTGAGCACAGAGACTCTGAGGGGGGACTGTCACCCAGGTCTCCACCCCTCTCCCCAAGCCACAACCCCTCCCGACGCCCAACTCAGCACAATCACGACAGGCCCATTCCTGATGTATTTGCTCCACTCTCACCTAAATCACCCCCAATGTGTGACCCACATGGTCATCTCTGTGACCAGGGCCATTCCCTTGGAAGCTCAGCCAGGACTGAGCCACCTAGCGGGGGCCACACACCCATCTACTCACTAGGTAGCCCTGGACATGAGAGCTGTAGTAATGGCTCATCTGGAGGCCAGCCGAGCCCCCACTTATATGAAATGTCCACATATGAAACTCCCAACCCTGCTAGTCCCACCAGTCCTCCAGGGCCTTTCTCCCCCCCACACCACACAGAGCTGCAGGAACCAGGAGAGGCCACCGAATGGGAAGTTGGACTTGAATCCTCCCCACCTGAGCGAAGTGCCACCCAGGCTGCCTCCTCCTCCTCTAATGGCCTGGCTTCCTGGGAGAAAACACCCAGCAGTAATGGCCATCGTCTGTCCTCTGGAGGCCACTGGCCAGCCAAAAAGAGGCTGCTGTCCCCGGGCGACACAGGGGAGTCATGTTCAGAAGATGAGGGACCCTCCACATCCAAGAGAAGCAGGCTGTCATTGCTGGCTCCAGGACTTGGCCCGGCCTCATGTCGCAGCACTGATGCTAAAGCTGCCCCTTACTGGAACCACTTGCTGCCCTCTGCATGGGACCGGCCTAAGGTCAGCACACTCACATACATACACTAACACACATCATACATACACTCTCTTAGAAATTTGCTTTGAGTAATCTAATTTACCAAAACAACTACATCAGCTTATAGTTACAACTATTGTGCTATGTAATAGCTGACATTAGCTGTTATACAAGTAATAACAAGACAGTAACACCCATGGTGTACTGGTAGCTACTTTATAAGTTAGCTTAGCACACAGTGAACAGTGGCAAACTGATCAGTTGCGGTCAGAAATGACACAGAATTTAACCTTACTAAGTACTGTTAGTGGCAGAAATACAATTAGCTGCTCTGAGCAAGGAGGGAAGAACCTCCAATTTTACTGCAAGAGTCTGAAATTTATAGATGTAACAAAATATTCCTATGATCCTAATATTATTCATATCAAAAAATACAAAAAAAGGCAGGAAATGAGAATTGAGGAAACCTTTATTTTTTTTAATGACCAGATGATAGTTTTCCAACCCTTAATAACTACCACTAGAAAGAAACTCTATGTGATTTTATTGCAGCATACATTAAAAAACAGCATGTGCACATTTGCATGCAAATACTGTGCTTTTAGACCAAAAACATTCAGTCCACTGTATGCAGAGGCTTCTAAATCTCTGAATACAGAAGAAGGAATAGCTGTTCAAAGTCAGTGGTTGATGTAAGACATATGTGAGCCTTGAGAGTCCTGGAAAAGAGGCAGAGGCATAAATAAATAGAAACTAAGAGAACGAGTAGAAGTGAAAGGATGAAGTGATGGCCGGCTCATTATCACGCCACACTGGAACAGGCTGAGTAGCTCCAGAATAAAGCCCATTGAGGGAGTGTCCATTGTTCCCCCACATGAGTGTGCTGTGTCTCTCATACACATGCACATGCATAAACACACACACATTTACATACATCCTGCTTTAAAAATGGTTCTGGAAGTGAATTGACCATTTTTTTTAACATTGGGAGGCCAGAAAGAGCTTTGAGTGTGTGGGGTGGGGAGTGTGCTAATGGTGACAATAGGGTTCACTAGCCAGTTAGGTTTCATACAGTGGTGGGACTGTATGAATTGTGACTAGAGGTGTTTAGGGTAAGTGTGAGGGAAGCACAGGGAGAAACAGATAGATGTAAAAAAAAGACTCAAGGACAATAACAAAGGACAGGGAGGACAGTGAAAGGAAAGTTAAAGAAAAGGAGCAATGCTAAACTGTCACAGGTGATATTTCAGCAAATAAAGGTTAGAAAAAGATATTTAAGAGACACAGAAAGGGGAGACGAGAGGATATTCCAAAATGCCGTCTGTGGTTTTGATCGAGTGTGACGATGAGACAACAAGCTGACAAAGAGCTCCAAGCTCTGTAAAGAGCCAGTGTAACCAAGGGTTAGCTAATATCAGTAAGCTAACCATGAGTGAAAGGCTTTCTGTGAGCAAATGGCTAGCAGGTAGCATAGGTTTGGCTAGTGACGAGTCGCCTGACAGTTGGGTGGCCTTTACGATGAATGGCAGCCTGGAAATGGGGAGTGTTTGTACGTGTGACGCAACGTCCAATAGTCGGTGCTCAGTAAGTAAGAGGACATTATTACACATGCAAACTTCTCACGGGAAGACAGAAACACAAACACACACGTGTTTTTCTTTATTTCAGGGTCTTTATTTTTTGTGTGTGTAATGAGATTTTTTTTTTGCATTTCAAACAGGTTACTTATTTGTGAATAGCTAGGTGCTGACGTAAATCAGGATATTAATACAGAAAAATAATCATAATTTCCTTTTTTGTCCTCTTTGTTCAGACTGCCACAGACTGTACAAGATCAGGGAGAAGGCTAAAAAGTGGGCTGCGGCTGAAAAGGTGAGTGCTCCATCATATTTCCAACAAAGTTATATCGTATAATTACAAAAAATATCAATATAAAAAAAGACAGTGTCTTCTAAAAAGGGAGAACAATATTTTAACTTCAGCAGGTGCATGGGGAGAGGGAGAGGGAGAGGGAGAGAGAGGGAGAGAGGGAGAGAGGGAGAGGGAGAGAGGGAGAGGAAGAGGGAGGGAGAGAGAGGGAGAGAGG
>SEMN01000842.1:47500-120040 GCA_005408345.1 Macquaria australasica | reverse complement strand
TCAGTTGAATGTCAGTGAGATTGACTGCAGCAAAGTCAACATAGGGAAAGAAGGTGGGAGTTAAGTCTTTAGTCTAAATTAAAGGGTTTGGCTGGACTTGAATACTCAGACACAGTCAGAGGCATATGACATGTTGGTTAAGACAAAATTAGTGTAATCTTAACCACTAACCACTGGTCTGTTTTGTGTGTGATTGTGGTCATATTCAGTCGGCAGCTGCGCAGCGGCAGACACACAGACACCGGCCGCTCCACACGTTCCAGTTGGCCCTCATCTTCCATCAGCCGATCGCTACTCGGCAACTTTGAGGTACAAAATTGAAACATTATTTTAATAACTTCAGAAGACACAAAGATGGCTGATTGACAGACCCAGCTGCAAACCCAAACCTTAACCAATATAAACCCATTCCAAGTGAAGCCGGGGACAGTCTTGGCTCTTTCTTGAAGATGTACACTCTGTGGCCACTTTATTAGGCGCACCTGTACAATCTAATGCAATACAATACAACAGCTCGGCTATAAATTATCCCTTTTATGAAGTTTATAATGTTCAGTTTTTGGTGACATTGTTGGAAATGTGTAAATTCAATTGTATGTTTATTATCAAGGTCATAGTTAAGGGTGGTGTTAAGGGAGATGTTCCTAATGTTTTATTTACATACATGAAGGGGCACCACTAACTATGACCTCAATGCTAAAACATATTAATGAACAGACAAAAAACAAAATACTTCTAAGTCTTTGTTTGGAAGATTACAACATAGATTCTAGTTATTGGGACATTTTGGGGATTTTAAATTTCTTTAAAATTGTGACTGTCCTGATGTACCGGGAATGCCCGAGTTTGAGTTTTATTTATTTGCTCAAGCTAAAACCAAACAAATTGCATTAAAATAATAATTGAAAGTAATGTGCACAGAGAGGGCAAAAAAATATATATATATATAAAACAGAGGTTGAAGTATTTTTAATAATTTAAACAGGACTTCAAGGAAGATGGGATTTTAACAATTTTCATCACTTACATTTTTATAATAAGTTGCATAATATTGTAAAGTTGTTGTTGTTGTTTTTTATACATCCTATATATCTGAATATCAGTGAAAACAACACCAGTGCTGAAATCTTATTTTGGGTGTCCATTAGTGTAGCTAATTTAAAGACAGAGGATCCTAATATATCTGCATTAATATTAGGTAGGTAATAATAATAATGTAATAATGTTAGTTCATGATTTAATGCTTTCAAAATGTCCTTCTCTTGGCTCACATTGTTGTTGGCCTGCAGATGCATATTTTATTACTGTGTTCAACACTGCTTTCAATTAAGATACATAAAATATGGATTTTTATGGATTTCACAGTCAAAGTCTGATTCTATGGCCAAACTTGACTCAGAGTGCAGCAGTAAACCCTGTCCTTAATGAACCTTAAGTTTTACAGTATAAAGAGTTTTAAAAGGCTCCTGTTCATGACTATAATGCCTATATACCTACTATAATGTTCCAGGAGTCCATACTGAAGGGACGCTTCTCCCCGTCAGGCCGGATCGAAGGCTTCACGGCGGAGATCGGTGCCAGCGGCTCCTATTGCCCACAGCACGTCACCCTGCCTGTGCAGGTTACGTACTACGACATCTCAGAGCACAGCGCACCCTCACCCTTCCTGGTCAGTCTGTGTGTGTGTGTCTGCAAGATATTGTGTGTGCACTTAGTCAAGCACAAACGGTAAAACAAACAAAAAAACAACACTGTTTATTGCACATGGCAGGTAGTTTGTTTGTTGCTAGTATGAAAATAATACCCTCATTGAAAGAAAAACGATGCAAAATAAGACATGAGAACAACTACCCAAACAAATAAAGAATTGGCTTCATCAAGGATGTTTGCTTGCTTCTTCAGAACCAGATGTAAAAAATATGTGGTGTGTTTTTCCTTTCATGCATACATTACAAAGCCTTTTCCCACATTTGTCCACATCACCACTGAATACTACACATTCATCACATATATAATCACATAACATAAGATTACCAAGTCCTTAGTAAGGGAAGGACCAGCATTAGTATATGAACAACTTCAGTCCTACTTACAAGAAGTCATTAACTGTGTCTGCTGTTACACTGGACCATTTGGAAACCAGCTGCTTTCACTTTCTTAGCTTCATGTCTCATGTTGGCTTTGAATTGTTGTGTATAAAAATGGTGAATGTCAGGCCTCTTTTGATTCAGTTCTTTGAACTGTTAATTGCCATTTAACATAATATGACTCCCTGTGTAGCTGCCTTTGTAACTACAGCATGATGTAGTTATTTTAGACTTAGTCCACTTTCATTTAGGATTTTCTTTTTGTGTGTGTTTAGTGTTTTTGATGATGAATTGGTTTTAGATGCATAACCTGTACAGATGTGTCTCATCAGTGGATCAAACCAGAAATGAAAATTACTGAAATTATTGTAAAACTGCCGTCATACTGCTGCTCCCTAAACGTTTCATTTTAGCACATTTAATCCAGATCCTGATCCTGGTGTAAAAGTTCACAGCTATTAAAATGTACCAAAGAATAAGCATTATTTCGCCATTACAGTGAATGAGAACATTTAATCAGTGTCTCTGTCTCTCCCTCACAGGGGGTGATATCCCTCGAGCCCCTTGGAAAGAAAGGATACAGCATACCCAAAGCAGGGACCATTCAAGTGGTAAGTTTGTCTTTTATTTCATCCTCATCTCATTCTTTGCTCAGGAAAAGACTAGGTTGCCTATGAAAAATGAAACATCTTTCAGAGATATCTCATCTGTGCTTCCACAATGTTTTAATATGATGGCATGGAATTTGTTGATGTCATGATATTCATACTATAAGGGTCATGTACTTGTCATTGCAAGGATGAAACTATGTGCAGTTGTTTTTTGTTTTTTTGTGGTTTTAATTAAAAAAATAACCTTGTTTGTTTATTTTTGCTGTTTGAAATGCTGATTTTGGTCTGTCATCTGTTCTCAGACCTTATTTAATCCCAACAAAACTGTGGTGAAGATGTTCCTGGTGACCTACAACTTTGGCGACATGCCTGTCAATCACATGACCTTCCTGCGCCACCGTATCTTCCTGGTGCCTGTAGAGGAGGGGGTTGAGGGGAAAGGCAAGGCGTCTCCAGGGGGTGAAGTGCTAGACAGGAAGAAGATTCTCTGCTACCTGATACATCTCAGGTATGACTGAAGTTTCAGCTGTTTGCATTACTTTTTATACCTGAAGTTTTGTTAACATTTGACTTGACTAAGTTCTGCTTTATTAAACTGTGTCATGATGTCTGGAAAAGTATCATAAGATTGCAATCATAACTTAAAAAGCTTAATTGAAATATCCCTAATAAGCAAGAGTGTTACAACACAGAGGAACAACAGTGTGAACAAAAATATGTATTCTTAATAATATTATATATATTATAAATAATTATAATATTATAACATAATGCCTTTGTACATTTTTCATTGAATACTAGCCAGTTATTTTTGTGCACTTGCAGTAATTTTCAAGGTTTAAATAGAGTTAGAAGAAAAAGCAAAAAAAACTTTTTTTTACTTTCTCAGATTCCAGAGCTCCAAATCTGGGAAGATCTACTTGCACAATGATATCCGGCTGCTATTCTCCCGCAAATCCATCGAAGTGGACACAGGGATCCCTTATGAGCTGAAATCTTTCACCGAGGTGCCAAGAAACCCTAAATACTCCCCCCGCGTGTGACCCCAGCTTGACCCTTTGACCCTCCCCAACGTCAACGCAGCCCCTCCTGTCCTTCCTAAAGAAAAGGGAGGGAAACAGACAGACTGCTAGAATGATGGACCCAAAACTTGATAAGACTTGATGAGACATGCCACATGCACACAAGACACACGTGCACATATGAGACAGTGTCGGTGATAGTGAAAGTCCTGCTTTTTATGCATTTATTCTCCACTGAAAGTCAAAACAAATTGGTGATAGAAAATGTCACTCAACCAAACATGGCATTCCTTGTATCTTCCATTCACTGAAAATATTAAAACTATTAGAAATATTAGTGTAGGAAAATGCATGCAGTCAAAAGCAGGACTTTTACAACGCCTTCATCTGTACAAAGAAAGAAATGCACAAACACTGACACACACACACACACCAAAACGGACTCACAAGACTCACGCACAGCACATACCACACACGTCACAGCTGAAACACTTCTGGTGGCGACTCTCTGAGTTCAGTGTTAACATGCATGCCTTGTGACTTAAACACCTGAATTTTCCTCTAGTGCCGTATCACACTGTCCTTCACTCTGCCTGCAGCTCCAACCGCCTCATTGGACCAATAATTTCCACAGCCACAAACAGTAAGCATATATCCCTGATTGTGTATCCCCCCCCCCCCCACACACACACACACACACACACACTCACACTTTTCCCACACTCGCACACACTTTCTGACCAGCGAAAAGAAGATGAGCAGAGACACAAACACTAGTGAAAGCGAAGGCTGAAATGGAATCAGCCATCTTGATTGGATGTCTTATCATTTAACGCATGATGGACAACACACCGACATGATTTGACCAAACTCAGGACATCTGTTGAAGAATACATTTCTCTTCTTACCATTTCACCTATCATGGTACAGACCACTGTGTACACTTCAAGCCAGGAGGGTCATATGTCATGAAAAACAGGGGAATCCAGATCATTTTATGTAGCCAGACTGAGGGACACTGTGCTGTTTTTCTTTTTTTTAAATTTTCTTTTTTTTAGATTCTGTTCAGAACAGTCTGATGTTGGAACAGAAAATGAAAAAAAAAAAACCCAACAACAACAAAAAGCTGTAGTATTTTTAATTTATGTTTTCGCAAATGTCTTAATAAGCAATATGCTGCACAAAGTAGAGTGTGTTTTTCAGCCGGACGAGCTTTCTCTCTGGAGGGGGGGGCGGAGAAAGTGGAGTTTGAGTGAGGGAAGAAATGGGAGGAGGGAGGGATGATAAGGGAGGGAAGGGTGGTGGGGTATTTAATATGGGGAAAAAGTCTATGTATATTTAAAAGAATAAACTCTGCGACTGGCGAGTAGCACCTGTTTTTGTTGTTGTTTTTGATTGACAGTCATTGTGAAAGTCCTACTTTTTATCACATCATTGCTGTCACTGAACTTTGGCTTTCCACTCAATTGCTGACTCAGTTAAGTGGTTCAGTCATCGGCCAGATGAAACTGTTCCACATTAAATACAGTTTCTTCATCAATGTCATTATAAAATGTAATGTTTGCAGCTAATAGTTACATTCATTCAGTCATGGTGGGCTGTCTCTTACATTTTTAGTGCCACATCAATCCCTGTTTCAAAATATTGCCTTATTCTTATATGCCAGGTATCAATCACATCGGTACTCTGTATTGACAGATATCTAGGTATTTGAATTAGTAACTGGAGAGAAAAAAATAGCTACCAACAAGTCTTTTGTGCCATAATTTGAGTAGCTTTTTCCTCTACTGACAAATTTTTGAGTACACTCTTAAATCAGTAATTCATTTAAGTAAATTCTTGTGTATTACTTAGTTTCATATTCACATTGAAATGGTTATGTTCAGGGTGCTACATTGGACTTTTGATGAGGGGTAATGCAGCGATTTAAATAAAGTTGGGGGGGTTTGTGAGAAACCTTGCATGAGTCACACCAAAAACTTGGATCCTACACTTCCCATAATGCAATTTGATAGCGTCTTTCATTTGACCCTCCCTGCCTGACGTCTTCTTTCAAATTCCACCCGCAGTATGCAATGCAGGCTTTCTCAAGCCGAAACTGAGATGACACTGAAACTGAACCCTGATGACATCACTATGACTTCATCAGGGTTATTTTTACCAACAACAAAGCTCCTCCAGCGCCACAGAAAACATCGTCCAGCTGTTTTCACATACTGAGTAGCACTAACCATGACAAGTATAAACTGAACTTCATATGTAAAATTGGCGGAGTGCCTCTTTAAAACGAATCAGAGTTTTCTTCAAAACAGTATCTTATTCAAAAAAAGGTTTAATTTGAATAAATACTTATGTGTCGACAGGCTATTCCACTTCCACGCCTACTTGGGACCAACCAGAAATATGTGTTAAACTACAGTATTTTAGTTCCATTGTGTAACATCTGAGAATTATCTGCAATGAAAAGCATCATCAATAACAAGATCAGGTCACAAAGAAAAGTAATGTTCCATCAAACTTACAGTAAGTTTTTCATATACGGTACACTTAGCATGAGCTTTTCAAACTGTGTGCATGTGTTTTGATAAAAGCAAATTAGAGACATCATGTCAGGCCAATGTCCATCACTAGAAACGGATGCAGGATTCTGATACCACACATAATATAACATACAATAAAGGAAGCAGCTGACTAATAGTCACAAAAGGAAGCCTGATAACAGAGATTCAGTTTTGCAGATTGTTTACAATTCAACATGAGAGGAACCTTTAAGCTTGAAAGTGCTTCCTTCCCCGGCTTGTACTGCACTACTGAAACTGCTCAGTGGCTATAAACAGACAGACTTTGGTTGTTCTAGGCAGTTCTGCAAATATTAATGTCAAACTGTGTCAATGTCAAGTACGGCATTGCTAAAGAAGAGAATCCATCCTCTGTAAATATTTCCCAGCTAAAAATATAGTGGAACATCTATATATATCTCACCAACAAAACAGCCAGTCATTCCTGCAATACACTGTTGATAATGTCAGAAAAATTAGCTTAAAGCAAGATAAAAATATGGATTATAGCCTGATCCTGAACTTGCAAAAAGATTTAATTCCACTAATGAGGTCATTGTACGATTTGTGTGACATCCAGAAGATGGTTTCCGTGATGGTGTGTTTTCTAACATACAGGAGGTAAACAAAATCACAAACACAATTGAATGAAAAACCTCTTTGTTTGACTTATTAACATACATTTTGTTCAGTTTGTGTGACTGATACACCTGCAGCTTGCCTCTAGAGTTCTGTCAGGTGTCTCGTGTTGCTCAGAAGGCAACTTTTAAACCTTACCATGCTGCTAAATGACATTTAACTTCATATGACCCACCTTTGTAGCTTAACTAAAGGAGCCCATCTGTTTTAGGGAGAATGAAGGTTAAAAATAAATGAACCCAGCCACCTCTCTCATCCACCAACCCACACATACACAGTTATTCGTTTACACACCAGTGCTACTCCCAAGTTTTGTTTCTGCAGCAGCTCGAAGGGCTCAGATGGGTGTGACTAACACTTTAACCAGAGGGGAGGGGGGTGGATAAAACCAGCAGTCCCTGTGAGACCAGTGGTTACAGGAGAGCCTGAACAGGAAAGAAAGTTAAGGAGAAGAACCCATGTAGCCAGAGAAGAACAGTTTTTCAGGCTTCTCCTTCTTTCCCATCTCCCTCAGTAGCCTTTTTCCCCTTTCTTCACACTCCTTTATTATACACGACTATTATCTAGGCTTAACAGCAGGATTGGCAGCATTTCACAAATCAGGTGAATCTGTGAAATGAATTACCTTTCCAGATGGCTGATTTGACTGGGTTTGTAGCCACTACTGTCACTCAACTTTTGTGACAGCAACACTAATCCAAAATGCTGACTTGTCCCATAGGATTGCCTCAAAGCATTTTCTGACCCCTGGTGGCAGGAGCAAGTATTGCGGCTCCACATCCAGGGCTGCAGTAGGGCAGCAGGCTCTAACAGGATGCAAACGAGGCCCATAGAGTAGATACAGGTTTTTGATGAGGTGCAGTTTGTCAGTGCTGTTGAAATATTCCAGACTGAAGCTCTTGACATATTAAATAATTTGCATTTATGGAACCTGAATTTTGGGTACAGATGATTTAGCCTCTTTGGAGCTCTGATAGTCATCTCATGTTGCTGTGAACACTTACAAAAATGATCAAAGTGCTGATTGCCAGATACCCTGGACAGCTGACATATGTTGCTAAAAGGCATTCATCCTAATATGACAAACCTTTGCAACAGTCTTTCTATCTTAAACCTTATCCCTCTGTATGCCACTGCCCAATACATGCATTGGAGGATGGCCTTCATCCATTAACTCCTGGATCATAAACCCAGTAATTTTACAATGCATCATTCTGCTATAATGGCCCTGCAGTGTCTGTCTGCTTTTCTTATTCCCAGACAGTCTGGTGGCTCAGGGGTACGACTGCTTATTGCTCCTGTCAGATGAAATAGTCCTCATTGATTGTGAGTCATTCTTGCTCAAGCAGAAATGTGCTGTGTTTGATCTTTGAAATTAAAAAAGAACATCATATGTCTTTGTCAAGACAATTTAAAATGTTAATTATTAAAAAACAAAAAAAAAATACTATAACTCAGCTCTTTACATTTATATGAAAAAAACATGAATTAGTTTACTGTTAAATACTAACATGCATGAGCAACACTGAAAAGCTGGTTTAGACATTTTTTTTTTTTTTTTTTTTTTTTACACATTTAGATGTAATGCCAACATTGACTTGGAGATATTCATCCATCCTGTCATCTCTTCAGTTTTGATGAGGAGATTACTGATTAGATACAAACACCATTAAGTTTAACATAACCAAGATCAAAGAGCTGGTCATTACTTTTCTAAAGAAACAAATACAGCTTTTTCTTTTATAAGCACATGTCTTGTATTGTCTAATGTCATTAGTAACCACTGTCTCAATTACATTTGCATTTGAGTCTTTTCTTCATTATTGCTCTTACGGTCCTTATTGTTGTTAACTCAATGCAGAAAGACACTTTAAATAATAACTACAACTGTATTAACAACAACTGTTGTGGTTCATCTTTAATTAAGTGCTTTAATGAAAAATATTCATCACATTTAAATATTTTAATCCTGTGACAAAGATAGAAGACATCATTCATTTTACTGTTTATCATACATAAATAGTCTCATCATGGCCCAGCTGATCACATACAGTCATTGCGTGGGTATGTATCAGTTTTCAGTGGCTGCAAGCACCCTTTTTATTAAATTCCTGAGTTAGTGCAGTTCCTTGTTCCTCATCTATGTCTATATGACATCAACCAGTGTGTTGGCGGCGCCCTCGATGGCCTGGCTCAGGACTGACAGGTGGTAGTGCACTTTGTCCCAGTCGCTGGACTGTCCTGATGACTCAGCGTTGGCGTAGGCATCAGCCAGACCTGGGAAGGTTGGCTTGCCGGCACTACTTGAAGCCCAGATAACATGCCTGTGTAGGGAACAGGGAAATAAAAGGTGATATAACAATGATAGACAGCTGAAAAAATGTATAGAGATGTGCTAAGTCACAGTGAAGCAGATAATCTCTTGTCAAGAGAGTGGAAAAGACTTTTAGCAGAAAAGAAACTGAGTACTGGGAACCTTCAACAACACAGCATGAGTGTGAGAAATAATGAATTTATTATCGAAAAAGTTTATTACTAAGAGTATAGCCATGCTAGTGGCTCTGTGAGGCTGTACTTAAGCACGTGATGTTTTGAGCTGAATACTACTGTCAGCATGCTGACATGCTCACAATTTCCAATGATAACATGCCAATATTTGTTAATTAGCACTAAACACAAAGTACAGCTAAGGCTGATGGAAATGTTTATAGCCTAAACCAAAGTAATGGACAACCTTTGACCTGATGATAGCACTAGATGAAAAGTTAAGGGATTACTAATTATGTTATTAAAGTTACAATACAAGAGATGAATGTCTATCATTCATTCCTCCTACTCTCTTTGCATGTAAAACATGGCAGCTTAATTTTATTTTGCATATGCAAACATGCGACTGACTAATCATCTTCTTACCTGTATGCATATTTATCTGGGAAGGCCAGAGGGTCCAAGAAAGCTCGGTCCAGCAGCATGAGCTGGTCGTTGATCCTTCTGACCTTCAGCGGTCTGACAGAAGAGAGATGAAGAGAGAGGGAGGTGGCTGGCATTAATTTCTATGTGGACGGCAAAGGAGATAAAAAAATATGTCTGTATAGGTATGTTTGTGCTCTTACGTTTCATTTGCCAGGTCTGAACTGCGAATCACCTGGTCCAAATGACTAGCTGCATTGCGAAAGCTGGCCACTGCACGTTTTAGGGGTTCTGAAACAAGATACAGATCAGCTGTGCAGCCTCTTGGCAAAGATTTCACCCTTTTTAATCCTCTGTGACTGCTGGTAAGAGCTAGTAACAAACAGATGCTGCTTCTGTAGTTTGTTCTGTTCTTAAGTGCAGCCTGAAGACTTTTTAGCACTTATGTCCTCAGGTTTTTCCTGCTACAAAGAGCAAGTGACACTGCCTCATTTGAAACACTGAAGTCTTATCTTGACATACTGAAACATAAAACCCAGATGAAATACATGTACCTGCATAATATTTATTAGAGTGTGTTGTGTACTGCAATATTCCCCTGCATCATTAAAACATCTCTAACTATCCTGTGCTTACCCATGGAGATATGGCTAGCTTGCAGTTGATGCTCATATAGGGTCACTGCTGTGTTGAGGTACTCCTCCAGACTCTCAGCATAGTCGCTGCAGTTTAATGGCAACACCAGGCTGTCAGCCAATCGGATCAGGACGTTTCCTGCTGTCCTGGCAATGGCCTGGTGACTGACGAACCCTGAGAGGAGGAAGTGGTGGAATGAGATGTTATACACAAGAGGAATTTTTGGGAAAATGTTTGGCTGAGAAATACAGGGTTTTTTGTTCAAATATACCAAATTTAACAATGGTATAACATAAAAGAAAGCATAATCTGCAGTACTATGACAGATAAATCTGAGGGCCGGGATTTCTACCATTGACTGGCTGTACAATACGTACAGTACCAGAAAATCCAATAAGTGATAACGAGAGACATCATTGCTCACCAGGATCAATGAACCTTGCGGCATAGTCAAAGGTGTCATATGCTGTGTGGTACGCAGGGTAAATTCGAGCATTTGTTTTACTCTGTATGAAGAAAGATACACATATTAAAGGAGTTACATGGGTCAATGAGTTCAGTTCAACTCTGACTTCTCCTCACACATGTGCACACTGAAATGAAAAACCTCCTTGGGTGACAGCTTATTTCAAACAAAAGGTAAAATGAGTAAACAGTGAAGCAAGACAGCAAAGTGCAACAAATTTAAGATCCATTTGGCAGGCAGGAGGAATGTGTCTTGGATCCAATGAAGAGAAACTAAACGACAGACAAGGCTTTCATTTGTGGCCACAGCATTGCAACACAGATGGAAGAGATTTGTTGTGCTTGTTGCTGGTGCCTTCCATGGTCCGCATATTTAGGTGGAAAAATCAAACTGTATTACAGGTGAAGAACTTCTGAAATTAGATTTGCTACCATACAAGGTCACACACTCACATTGTCATCAGACAAAAATCTATTACAGTAAGTCAAAGGCAGCAAGTTTATGAGGACTTCTTTCATACCCTGTCGTATGTGTATGAAATGTCCATGGAAGTGATTCCCAGGTAGTGGACAAAGGCAGCGTAATCGCTCCCTGCTCCTGAGAGGTATCCCATCCTGTCAAAGTAAGACAGAAAACAAGAAGCATCTTTTATTGAGAGCGTGACAGAGCTGAGATTTCTGTGGGTACACACACAGTTTATACTAAAATATGAGCACGTTCATGATCCTAATCACCTCACAACACAGATAATAAACCACATACTGTACAACTCAGCTTGACAAAGCTGCAATGATATGTGGGATCTTTAAATAAAAAATAACAATGTGGGGTTATCTAAAGAGGGCTGATAAGTCTCAGGTAATTCAAACTGCCATGACCACATACTACAAATGAAAAGCAACAAAAATGTAAAATTATATCTCATACTACTGTTGTTGCTGAACATGTATATTCTTTTTTAGCTGCACACCGTATAGATCCACACATTTAGATCCATATGGTCATACTCTTTCTTGGTTGGCCATCTGATCCAGGATTTGAACAGTTAACCCTATTGTTTCAAATGTCCAATCACAAGTCTGTTCTTTAAAAAACAATTACAGATTATGGATCAAACTTTTTGGTTTAGATCAGAAATGGGCATTCAACCAATCAGTTCTGCAAACTTTCAAGCAGAGAAGGGGGACTTGGACTTAACACTTTAATAACTCTTCTCCCAGGATGCAATGCAAGATGTGAGAAAACTATAGAGGTGTAACTAGCTCACTACCTGGGAATGGTTCCATGGGCCGGGCTTGTCCTGTTGGAATATCGGATCCAGTTGTCGTACACAGACGTGGAGTCCAGTCCGGGTGCATTGACCTGGAGAACAAACACGCTTTCATGTGACAGGTTCCTGGTGGTGTGTGGACAGTAGTTTTGTTCAAGTTAAAATGCTGGAGAGAAACACCTGAACTGACACATTAGTTAATTTGAGGAGCTCACCTGTTTTGCAGATTTGAAGATGACGTTCTGTACTGACGGCATCCCTGAAGCCCTGAGAGTGGCGTTGGCTGAGGAGTGGAACATGAATGTTGAATGAATGAGTGTTTTGGATCAGCATCAATATTAACTTGTACATTTCCAAGGCACAAGACTTGCTGTCAGTGAACACAACCTACAGTGGCAGAATTCTTCTTTATGCATTTAACATTTTGAACCACAAAGTAATTAATGTCTATCAACAAGATAGTTTCAAGAACATTCCTACAAACACCTGAAAGCTGACAAATTAGCAAAAATGTAAATTTCCAAATGTTTTTTCCACACCATGTAGTTTAGAAAGTTTGTGATAATTTGTCCAACAATGGCTGCATCTGTCCAGGAGAACCAAAGGACCGAGACTATTTCAAGGCATTGGATATTTTCATTTACTCCTGACAGGTAGTGCAGGTTGAGCTTCTTACCAAAAACAGCTATATCCACATTGATGTAAGCAACGGTTCGTTCACTGAGCTTGGTGAAGTATTGCTGGAGAAAAGACAAGATAAAAACCATATTTGTCACTGTGAGTAAGTATGCAAGCAATACTTAAAGCAAGACTATGTAACTTGCCACTGTAGTGACAAATAATTGAATAATGGTAGCACAAGTTAGGAAGAGTAATCTACTCAGTGATGTTTGTTATACAGGAATGTCCATCTAAAGTTTGCTTTACATTAGCCACCATAAACTACTGGTCATACCAGACTAAGAAAGGTTGTATCAGCAAAAATCCTGAGTATATAGAATTGAGTAAGGGAGTGTTTTATTGCTTATGAATTCATCATTTATAAATATTTATTTATTATTTCTTTTAAAGCAAGACTGCTTTAAAACAAACAATTTGGAATTACATGGTCATATTGCTCAGTGTTATGTCTAATCTAGTGCATTAATTGTAAATCACCTCTGTGTATTCTGCAGACCCAATAAGGCCAAACTCTTCCGCTCCCCAGCTTCCAAAAATAATGGACCTGCGAGGCCTCCATTTGCCTGCCACACAGAGGAACAGAGATTAACTCTTTATCCAGCACTATTAACAAAACAATTAGACAGTCGTTTATTTAGCTCTGACTCTCCTCACCCTGCTTGACCATCATTCCCAGCACTCTGCTCAGCTCCAGCATGACCGACGTCCCACTGCTCGGGTCGATGGCACCGTGAACCCAGCTGTCCCTGTGGTTCCCATAGATCACATACCTGTCTGTGGACATAAACACACAGAGAGCACAAACACGGAGCAGCCACAGAGTAATTACAAGCTGAAAACAGACGATATCAAATGGCAGATTTGGACATGGTCTCCAGTCTCACCTGGCTCGACACTCCCTCTGATAACTCCCATCACATTGGAGGAGTTCTTCACCTCTTCATGGTTGAAGATGTCCATTTTCACATCACTGGAACAGAGGTTCAACTTCATAAGTGTGAAGCAACAAGGAAGAGAGAAATAGACTTCCCACTGCTATACTTCCGCTTCGTCTCCAACTGGATGTATTTGGAAAAATGTAATATAACTCCCAACTCTCGAAGATGTAAAAGGTTTGATATGTCATTGAAAAGTGAAGAAAGATAATCAGACTGGCTTGCCATTTCATTTTCACATTATAATCTACATATTTAATATATATTTGAATCACTGAAAAGGAAAAGCAGTGAATCAGCAGTGTGGAACAAGACTACAACATAAAAAAGGTTTGAAAACAAGAGAAACAAGCCATAACACTATATTTAATGTAAAAAAAAAAAAGAGAAAGTTTTGATGAAGTTTATTTTGTAATTTCTAAAGAATGTTAAAGTAAAGACACAGCAAAGTTGCAGCTGGTCAGATGGGACAGGTGGCTGTTTGAAGTGGATGCAGGGTCATAGCAAAATACAATAACTTCATCATATTTTCAGTGAAGAGCTAATATTGAATGTTTTTCTTGTTACTTCTTAGTAACTTGTGGGACTGAAAGTGTCTGCCTCTAAAGTTGAATTTGGGCCAATAAGGTGAAACTCATCTCACTTGAAAGAGATTGATACTGCTCCTCTCTATTGTATCCCCATCTATTCATGAGTTATTTTGATAAAAAAAAAAACTGATTTCAATGCAGCTAATGCCTGAATTTGTCTGGCAGTCGACTACCTGTTGTTGAAAGCAGATGTATGTTTGAATCCTGGGCCGCCAAAGTTGTAGGTACAGTTAAATGCTCCCTGCCATTCAGCTGGAGCTGCTTCTCCATCTAGCTCACTGAAATGACCATTGGAAAAACAAGTTAGAATTAGTTCATTCCAAACCATTTTGTGCTGTATTAATTCCACAAGCAAATTCATCTCATCACAAACCAGATAAGTATGTAGGCATCCTCAAAGCCGATTGGTTGAATTGGAATGGGAGGGATCCCTGTAATGTTCTCGACTGGAATTCTGTAGGTTTCCTCTGCAAAATAATTTACTGAAAGGTTACATATTAAAATAAAATTATTAAAAATGACCAGATTTTATTTTTACATGTATATTTTAAGCTGTATGTAGCTGTTGTAAAACCAAGAGTATTGGAGCCAATGTGCAGTAATAGTAGAGTAAACTCAATAAAAAAAGAAATACACTGCTGTATGTGTACCTTGTGTACTATTTTTTACCCAAGTCACTGCTTACCTTTGGCAGCCAGGTAGGGTGTGAGCATGTCTCCATACTGACTTTTAAAGGAACCTCTCTCCACACCAGAAGGCGGCATGTACCAGGAGTGAGGATATGTCTCATTGATGTCTGACATGAGACCATCATTGATGTCCAAAGGGTCTGTGTAGACAAGCACACCAATGACACCGAAGGGTGCTGCATTGATGGCCTGGATGAGACACAAATGGCCTTTGGTTGACAACTAAATTTAATTTACATAATTTATTGATTTGCACATTTATCTTTCATTTATTTGAATAACCTTAGTGGCATTTCCACCTGGAAGCATTGCAGAACAAACGTTATTCTACTGATGGCCATTAAACTGTGACAACACATGCTTTACCCAACCTTATTGTTTGTGCTGGACATTTATGCATATTTGTCTTTGTGTTCAATGTTGACTCATCTGCTTTTTGGCTTGCTAAAAAAATAACCTGTAGCTGATATTAGATAAAAAGTGATTCAAACTGTGGGGGTACATCCTACTTACATAGTGCTGATTGGTGATTTGTGCACTATAGACTCACCGAGTCAGTAAACTTGTTAGAGATTTTAAACTTCTGTTTCAACAGAACCATTTTTATGATTTATTAAGAAACTGAAAGATTATAATGTGCAGTATATTTCACAGAGCTGGTTGTATACTTTCTTGAGAATAACAGTTAGATATTTTATTTGCATGATTTCATGACATTAATCTATAGTTGTTTCATGTGCTTCTTCAATGGGAGTCATGGGTAGCTTTACATACAGAAACTTGAATCCTGTTGAGACAAAAAGCACATTTTCTGGATATTCTGCATATTTTGCAGACTTTAAGCACATTGAAGTCTGTGAAGATTTTATCTTTTTTTCTGTTTCTTAAGCTGATATAAGTTCTTACAGTCACAGTGCTCAGTCACAGTGTCACAGTGTCTCTCCTGGACAGATTGTTCCTGCTTATGTTTATAAAACCTAACCAAACACAAACAGGATAATATAACAGTCTAGAGGTAACCCACTGGTTAGCAGTAAGTGCAACTCACTTTATCAGCTCTTCCTGCTCCACCATATCTGGTGATAGCGATGGTTCCTCTGAGGTCCACAGTCTGGTTCAACTTCTGGTAGTCACTTGTTTTCCCCTGGTTGGCGTACACAAGTTTCCCCTACAACCATCAGAAAAATCAACAATTGACCAATAGAAGCAACACAAGTGAAGCCAGGATTGGGTGATCTTTTTATGATACAAGATAAGCTCCTCACAGCTGAATCTGGATTTGGCAGAGGGAAGATAAATTATAGATAGATAGGACAATATTTTTCTATAAGAAATACTGTATATACACAATATATAGATTTCCCAAATCTTTTTACAAATCCAATCAAAATCATCATGCAATTCTCTGAGAATAATTTCACTTATCTGGTGCTGTGATTTCAAACATAATTCTAACAAAAAATAGACTGCATCTGTGCGCATCTTTATTGTATTCCTTATCACAGACTCCTCTGTCACAGATAGTAATATTGCAGACCAACCTGTCTTTACCGCCCTTAACAGATGGGCTCTTGCTGGTTTATTAACTTAGTCTACATCATAACTTGTAATGTTATCGGGACTTGATAAGACATCCAAAAGGTTTTAGCCTTGAGGATGTGTGTCCCTTATCTGTCCTTTGTCAGAAGGCATAAGAACTTAAGAAAGGGGCCTCAAAGGTTATGCCAGCTAAGCTAGTGCTGTGTGAGACAGTGTTGTGACAATCATGTGATTTTTATAGTTTCAGTGAATTACTTCCCAGATATTATGTATGCTTCATTTTAACAGGAAGTCCCACAAACACAGACTCTTATCTTTTTATTTGACCATGTATCTGTCCATGTAGCCTATCTGTGCAATAAAATATTGGATGCTTCTTCTGTGACAATATTGTATTATTTGGCTTCTGTGTGGTGTACAGATGTTACTTTATGTCCTCAGGAGATTGTCTAGTGCTGCAGAGTTGGTTTCCAAGACAAAGGTTGTCAATTTATTCTTGCTACAAAAGGCTTCTACATTACCCAAAGGTGGGAAATCGTCATTTGGTGTAAAAGTTCATTCACCTGAGAGGAAATTAGATGTACTTTCCTGGTTGACACCAAGCAAGGATTTAAAGAACTACATACATGCTTTGAAGTTAAAATGACTTTACACCAGGACCCCCAGGCAGCATGGGGCCAATACTGGGGACTGCTTTATTCATCCCATTAAATACTTTTTTTGTAGTAAGTTGGTGTATCAGCATAAATGCAATACATTATAATCTCTTGAATCCTTTGGAGTGCAGTGTGCAGTATTTGAAAGTAGAATTGTATGTTATATAGGTATTTTCATGATTTTTTTCCTCTTCAGTCCTGCACTGAATACCAGGCCATGGTTAGCTTCGCTTGGTGCTAACCAGGATCAGGTTAATAGTGACAAAGCAGCTGCTTTAGACATACCGAAGTAGAGAATTTTACTTTTTCAGTTATTGAGTGATCTGCAGTTTTTGAATTAGCCGATGCTTTCACTAGTACACTACTACGATTCCTCTTTTAAGGATCTTTAGAGGAGCTTTAAACAGAATTTCAGATACGACAGGATGTAGCTTTTTACCTTTGGGTGTCCGGCAGGGGAGTACGCAGCGTATGGCTGAACCACATCAGGATCATCTTGGGCCGAAGTATAACTCTTCTCTTTCTCTCTGGCAGTGTGCAGCACAGTATCAGACGGGCTCACTGAAATTAACAACTCATGGTGACTGGTCTGCTAGTACAGTAAGTAAAGTGAAACTCAGCGGGTCACTGGCAGAATGAAAACCTCCTCAATGTTAAACACCACAAAAATGTAGTCAGAATCAGACTGTGGACTTTTTTTTTAGATTAGTTTCAGTGTTCTTGGGAAGTTGGATTGAGTGAAATATTACTTCCAGCTAAAGTTGGTTTTGATGCAACATGATGGAAAACATGAGCTAAATTAATAATAATAATTTATGTGTGCAGCTTTCCCAGCAGTAAATCATACACCACAACACATGAAGAAAAGCCTGTTGACTCACTCCATCTTATAATGTAACGTTTCATTTGGAGAGTTTCTATGAATTCATTGTGTTTGACCCGCTACATGTTAATTACCCTTTATCCCTCAACTTCTTAAACTAATTTGATTTAGACTGGTGAATTTCAGCATTTAAAAACATGCTGAATGGAGAAGGATGGTGTGGCAGTCCCCACTTTCATTCCAAAACATTCAACAACCTGTTGACCCACCTACAGTGACCTTGTTGGGGTTCTTGGGGTCAGGGAAGGACAGGTAGACCATGTACTCCTCTCTCCAGGCCTGGTCCAGACCGGTTTCGGTGTCCTGCCATCTTTTTAGCATAAACTGCACTGTCTGCTCGTCTCCAGCTGTGGTGGCCATATGGGGCACTATGGTCAACTCCCTGTGGAGGAAGATGAGGATAAAGAAAAGTTTGACTAAATAATGTGTTGGATATTGTACTGTCTAAAACCTAAAAGGGCTATGAGGAATTTAAAGTGGTTCCTTGAGGAAACCACAAAGGGGTGATGAAACCTTGGACCTTTTTCAAAGAAACCTTTAGGAATATGCTATAGCACTGGATCTAGGGAAAATCTAAGATCCTAAATGAATCCCATGACCAAGAATGTGTATGAGCCTTCAGTTTATTTAGACTGAGACACTTCAATGTGAAACCTAAACACAAAAGCTGCTTGAATATTTTAGTAGGTTGAAATCTCTTCACAACCCCCCTCTTTTTTCTCACTTTCCTTTTTTGATTTGAACTACTGAACAAAATGAAAAGCACAATTGAGCGACCAACAAAATCTAAACTTTATCATTCATAAACTCACCTTAGGTTTTCCTGAATCTGGATGTTGTCCACCTCAGACAGGAACCTCTCAATGAGGCTCTCGTCCACATCCTTCGCCACATCGTTCACCCAGGATGGTGCTGAGCTGCTGCTCTCGGTGATACCATAGTGGCCGATTAGGATACCCAAGGTCAGTACTGCAGCACCACACAAAATCCCAATCAACGCCTGCTTTATCATTCTCCCCCCTGGAATTAGGTCTTCAAAAAAGAAAGTTCACCCTCTTTTTGGATCTGAATCTTGTGCCTGACAGTGAGCGTTATCCAAAGGCCAGGAATGTTGCTTATGAATCCAGGCTTACGTAAGAGAAAATCCTCGCATCTGATTCCTAAATGATCGCTGCAACACCAGTGCAGCTGCTGAAGTGACCTCCCACAAGGAAGAGACACGCTCATTGTAAAGTTTACTCATTAATGTTTACAGATGGGATGGACTTTATCCCTTTGTGTATGTGTGTCAGGTGGGGTGTAAATCTATTTATTTTCAATGTTAAAACTCACACTGTGTAAGTATGCAATAAATATCTAGATTTCAGGTGATATTCAGGATTTATTTTGTTTATTTATTTATTTTGAAAGTTTAAATCCTCACCATAAAATAGATTATGATTTGGAAAGTGATTTCTGAAAAGGAGGTTCTGGATGCCAAAGTGGCCATCTCAAGTTGCAATACTTGACATGTTTTAACCAAAGCTAAGTAGCTAACTGGATTCAAATCTTAAAGACAATCGTTTGCCAGATTGTCTTTTCAACTTCATATAATACTTTGAACAGCTGAATGAGGCTGAGGCAAGTTTGAAATTAAATTCTTTACTACTACAATCCTGTAATTTGCATTTTAGTCCACATTACATTAAAAGTTAGTAAGTTAGCAACGTTATTGACTTAAATATAACATTACAAACACAAAATGACTTTATGTGATCAAATAAAAACACTAGACATAAATTAAAACAATATTCCTTATACAATTCTCTCAGCACATAAATAACAATACTTAACAACATGGTCTTGTTTCAACGTTTTCAGGCAAGTGTGCAACACAACTAAGACCTCCTTGTCTTTGCCTATGAATAATGAATAATGATTATTTGAGTTATTCTAAATGTTTTACATGGATCTGAGTCTAAGGACAAAATAGTACATGTCTTTCATTCTGTATGCCAATGCAACACGAGCACAATCTTTATTAAGGTGGCATATTCCTTCCTCTTTCTAGTTTAATATGCAACCTGTGTAATGATAGTTCTGTGAAAAATGAAAGAATCAGTAACATTTTATAACACAGCCTGCAATTTACAGTGAAATTGTATAGGCAATAAAGTGCTTATCGGTTCCTGCTGCTACTTAAATGTAGGTACAGAGGAGGTAAGTAAGACTATGGGGAACAAGGGAGTAACAATTGGCCATTTTAGAGGAAAGGAGAAATAAATTGTACTGTATTTATTTTTGTAAATACTTGATACCTTTAGGGTACAGTACTGGGAAACAAAACAGCTGCCTTACTGTACCACAACAGTGTTGGTAGCATAGTATAACTGTATGTAATTACTTGATAGGTTCCACAGAATATCAGTGATGTTAACACCATTTTTCCCAAACCTCAGTTTTGTTTTCCAGTACTGTACCCCGTATATAATATTTACAAAAATACCTAAAGTATAATCTATTTCTCCTTTCCTCCAAAGTGTCCATTTGTTACTCCCTTGTTTCCCATAGTCTTGTTTACTTTATTGGTACTTGATTCATATAAAGAAATTACCCTGTTAATCACAGGCTGTATTATTACCAAAGAATCAAACTGATATGGATTGCAGGTATGACTTTTGGTCAACAAGGAAACCATATCCAACTTGTTCTTTCAGTCACTTTATTCCAGGATGTTTTGGACTGATTTAGAAACGTTTTTTGTCACTTGGGACTGTTGCAAAAGTAAAACCGAACCTTTTTCATGTTCTGTTTTATTTTGAGAGCAACATGATAGACAGAAGAGTTTAATTTGTTATTCAGTTGTTGTTGTTTTTACTTGAGAAATATCATGTTCATGAAGCAAAATGGCCAAATTCCAAAACAATTTATTTCATTTCATAATAACAGTAAAATCAGTAGTGAAAAAGCAATCAGAACTTCTAACGTTTTAGTTGACTGCATGATCGTCAGTGTAAAACAATGTTAATAGTTTGCTATGTTGTCATGTATTTATGTTCTTTTGACTGTTAACTGTGTGATGATGGCAGAACCATGTAATTCTCAAATGATCTACTCATATCCTCAATACCACGTCATACCATTTGGTTTGGGGAAAGCGTCCTTTTTTAAGTCCAGAGGAGTTTGTGTAGAAATCTTTTAACTGTACACATTTTATAGGCTAACAGATTTTTTTTTTTTATCAGTCAGTAAATATGCTTTAGACACAGAGTAGTTAGTATGAATGCCAATGCTCACTGAAGATGGGTAAGTTGAGTTTAGGAGAAAACCTTTTTTAATTTCTAATTTTGCTTTAAATCCTGGTGTTGGAAAAAGAATTAATAAATGACAGTTAAGTTTAAATCAGTTCAGTCCAGTAAAATGTATTTACAGTATATCTGAAGGACGACTGGACTATCATCAGAGAGAAAATAACTGAGACCCAAAGGAAACAGAAACGACCAGAAAAGCAATGGCGCACTCTAGTGGTGAAATATATCATTGCAGACCATAACAACACGGAACTTCCTGTTCACAGTGGATGTTTCCTTCCATTTCCTACTTTAATACATGACCGCTCTTGCTTTGGTACGTTTTTATAACCATGGAGTGATACAATTGTTACTTATTTGATGATTATGAAAACGTGTCTCACGTCTTTATAACTCACATTTCCTTGACTGTCTGTGTAAGCTGCAGACACGAGAAGACGTCCTGAAATCCAAAAGCATCTTTTCTCGAAGTTACAGTCATATCACCACAGCAGCAGCTACTGGTGATACACTTAATTACCTCAACTGATGAGCAACACGTTTCCTCTGGTTTCTCCCAGCATGCAACTCCTCCTCCGCCTGTTTCACTTTCGCTTTTGGGTTATTTGCGCTAAATCGGCGTGCAGAAGACGACACGGTAAGTTGAACACGTTTTGGCATATAGTACGCTATTGACTAATGCCAAGAATGTAAGATAATAGATGATATAACGTCTCAGATTTGGTGAAATAGGATTTTGTTTTCCAATAGTGATTCGTTACCATAAATGAATGGTGCGAAATCGAAAGTGTCGCACTTCCAGCTCACCTGCCATGTTTGTGCGTTGTCATTGTCTTATATGTACTGTGCGTTGGCTTAGCAGTAGTTTGATTAACTACCGGTATCCAGCTATTATTGAGTTTTTAGAAAAGTGAGATGGATGTTAAGCATGTGGTGCTAAATGCTCTCTCAATGGATAAATAAAGTCAGTCCTTATTGTTCTCTAAGAAGTCTGTGTCCCCTGGTCCTTAGGAAATAACATTTATTATTTAAAATATAGAAAATGTACAATAAAGCTGAATTATTTCTGAACATAATCATGCATTTATATGATATTTGCATTACAGGTGAAAAGGATTCCCTGCTTTCATTGTCACCATGTTAGCGGCTCCTCTCCTGCTGCTGCTGTTCGTTCCCTTTCCTCCCTCATCAGGAGCGCAGCTGCCAAATCAAAACCAAGCCAAGGTTGTCCCCATAGCCACCAACGGCCAGCCATTCCCCTGGGACCGCATGAGACTTCCTAAAACCATCTCCCCCCTCCACTATGACCTGACCATCCACCCCAACCTGACCACCCTCGACTTCGCCGGCGTTGTTCGTATCCAGCTGGACGTGCACGAAGACACCAGCACCATCGTTCTCCATGCCAAGCACATGCGGATATCCAATGTGCTGCTCCTTGCACCTGAAGGTGTGAGGCCTCTCCAGTTGTTGGAGTATCCTGGTTTCCACCAGCTCGCCTTGTTGTCAGACTCGGTGCTGACCAAAGGTAGGAGGTATGAAGTTCAGCTGGAGTTCGCTGCCAACTTGTCTGACAGCTTTCATGGTTTCTACAAGAGCAGCTACCGCACCAGCAGTGGGGAGGTCCGGTAAGAGCACAAACAACTTATTTTTCTATGTTTCTTTTAAAGGAGCTGTATGTAGCATTTTAACATCACTGAATCAGCCCCACATTAATTTGAGACTTAAATGAAAAGGCGATAAATCAAAACCAGAAGGGACAAAATTGGCTGCCTTTTTGAACTGCTTTTTATTGGATATTACGGGATACTGCTGATGTGATGATGCTGTTGTTTGTCCAGACAAAAATGCAACTGGAAACACCAGGGTTGATGGGAAATGTAGTCTTAACTTTCACAGCACTGCCAACAGTACCACAAGTGTGAAACAGGCCATCAGTAACGGTGATGGTCTAATTTGTTTATGATAATTATACAACAAAGTGCAACAAACTTGGCAGTGATGCATTTATTTTGAAAATGCTACACATAGCAGCTTTAATTATCCTTGCAATGTTCTTACAGCATGTTATGTTAAACATAATATAACTAATAATTTCACTATAATTTATTTACATTATTAGGGTTCTGGCATCCACGCAGTTTGAAGCCACCTTTGCTCGTGCAGCCTTCCCCTGTTTTGATGAGCCCGCCTTCAAAGCCAACTTCACCATACGGATTATACGAGAGCCACGCCACATAGCCATATCCAACATGCCCAAGGTGCACATGAATGCAACAATATCAGTTTTGTTTTTTTAGTACAAATGAGGAATTATTACAAGTAAGAACTGGTTGACTGGCACTGCACAACAAAGAAGCATTAAGATTTTTAAAAAGGTACTAATTCACCGTACTCTATCTGTAATTGACCTGTTTCTTTTCTCCATTTCTATGACTACACACCTGTGTTTCTCAGGTAAAAACAGTGGATTTGCCAGGCGGTTTGCTCGAGGATCACTTCGACACCACTGTAAAAATGAGCACTTACCTGGTGGCCTACATCGTGTCTGACTTCCTGTCTGTGAGCAGGACCACCCAGCACGGTGTCAAGGTGAGGAGGACAACAGACGCACGCCACGCCATCATTTAGTTCTCTCGCCAAGAAATATTTATCACTTTGTTTTCACCAGTTTTTAAGTGTTATATACCGAGACATCTTCAACAGTATATACAGTACTGTACTGAGGAGTTGACTGTGATTCCCATTAGATTTCAGTCTACGCTGTACCTGAGAGGATTGACCAGACAGCCTTTGCGCTGGATGCTGCTGTCAAGCTGTTGGACTTCTACGATGACTATTTTGATATTCCTTACCCGCTTCCCAAACAGGGTCAGTGGAAATACTTGTTATTAAGACATAGCCACTTGAGTAGCAGTAGCTGCAGTATTTTATTTGACATTTTGACTTACAAAGAACTGACTGAACTAATCAGAGTTTTATGTTGTAATGCACATCTTTTTACTGTACTCAGTTTAAGAAAAGATTTGGTAAATGCTCTGTGCCCTGACGAGATGAAACATTTGTCCACTCTTGAATGAACAGCTGTAGGAAAGTACACACAATTTAAAAAAGGAGCATAAAGAGCGGGGTTCAGTTCAGTGGGAACCCACAATGTTTTTTAAAGACATTAAAACAGCAATATGTATAAAATAATCATCATCTGAAAAAAATGTTTTGAAGAATTGAACAGGCACCTAGTTGGACCAGCAGGTGGCGTGAGTCTACCATATTTAGTTATATGTATGTGCTTGCTGTTGTTCCCTGCAGACCTGGCTGCTATCCCTGACTTCCAGTCAGGTGCGATGGAGAACTGGGGGCTGACCACCTACAGAGAGACGGGCCTCCTCTTCGACCCCGAAAAGTCCTCAGCCTCAGACAAACTGGGTATCACCAAGGTCATTGCCCATGAGCTCGCACACCAGGTAGCTGTCCTGCATCTGTTTTGAAAAATATAAAGAACTAGTTGGTGTCACAGTTGCTTCACTTTTACGGGCCGATGACTAAGATTGGAAGCTGCTGTCTCATGCTACAAGCTGAGGCTACAGAGTTACAGATCTGTCACATCCAGAGTCTTTAGTGCAGTTTAACAGGACTAAACTTAAAGATGCATTTGAATGTTAAACACTGTTCTTGCACATGATGCTGCTCTTACACGTTCTCCTGCCTGTCCAGTGGTTTGGGAACCTGGTGACGATGGAGTGGTGGAATGACCTGTGGCTCAATGAGGGTTTCGCCAAGTTCATGGAGTTTATTTCTCTCGACATCACCTACCCAGAGCTGCACGTGGTGAGCGCAGGGAACTGACTTGTATTTTACTTAGAACATGTGAACGAGTGGTCAGAGCATGATGCCCTGCCATACAGTAATCTTTTTCCTATTCATACTCTCTTTCTATTTCTGTCTCTCCAAGTTAAATTCAGAAATTGTTTACTGGCATAACAAGAAAGTATAGTACTGTAATGTACTGTAGCTGAATAACTCTTATGCCATCAGCTTTTTGTTAGATATGTCACATAAAAACGACCTGAGACTACAGTATGTGTGGATTATTTTGACATTGCAATGGGCGTGTTACTGTAAACACACTTTCTTTCTCCCAGGATGACTTCTTCTTGGGGAAATGTTTTGAGGCCATGGAGGTAGACTCCCTCAGCTCCTCCCACCCAGTCTCCACCCACGTGGAAAACCCCACGCAGATCCAGGAGATGTTCGACGATGTGTCATATGACAAGGTCAGCCTCATTCTGTCCAAACATTTGGTGCCGATGCACTTGGATATTGGAACTGTTAAAAGAATTATCTGAGCTCTTGGTTAAAAGTAGACTCAACAAAAGGTGTGTGAAATAAATAAGTTATTCCCAAAGCTGAACCTAAACTGTGCAGTCAAAACAAAACATTAAGATACAGGTAACAGTACTTAATAATACAACAGAAAGTATTTGGATTGTTAATTTTCAGCATGCCTGTGTTTATTTTGTATTTTTTAGGGAGCATGTATTCTGAATATGCTGCGGGACTTCCTGACTCCTGAGGCCTTTGAGATTGGCATCATCCGATACCTCAAGCGCTACAGCTACCAAAACACTGTCAACAGCCACCTGTGGGAGAGCCTGACTAATGTGAGTGCTTGTATTGTTGACTGTCACATTTTAATACCAATCCATTTTAGTGAGGTGGTCACTCAGAGGTTAGAAAATCATCATGTAAGTAATACTTTGCCTGAAGTATTAGTAGAACAGCTGTGAATATATCATTTGGGACTTGGTGTGTTTAAAATTGTATGCTGAATGTGTGTGCCGCTGTTGGCACTCTTATGATTCTCTGCTGAAGTTTTGTGCGCCTCCCCACCAGGTCTGCAACTCAGATGATCTGGACGAAGGTCGAATGACACACAAAGAATTCTGCTCCAAGCGCAACCTTCAGTCTGGAGCCTCTGTAAGTTTTCATGCTCAGCAGCAACCAGGTTCAACAAAGCACTCTGACTGAGTAAACAGACTCCAGTCATTATAATTACATTATGCTCAGCAAGCATGATGAAACAAAGTAGGATTTCACGCATGTCATTTGTATGGTTTACAGCAGAAATCTTGTTTTCTGTTTCTTTTTGTGCTATTTTACATACATGATACTTTGCTACTTACTATACAAATTCAGTATTTCTGTATTTTGCAAATGTTTCTGCAGTATTCTCATGTCCATGGCACAATGCCACAAATCTGTCACTGTTTATAATATTAAATCATTTATTGCGTATCTAAATGTGTGATGTGTGTGTGGGTGCATACGCAGAAGTGGTACTCTGGTGATGAGCTGGATGTCAGGGCCATCATGGACACCTGGACGCTGCAGGAGGGCTTCCCGCTGGTCACTGTGGAGGTCAGAGGTCGCGAGGTCAGGCTCAGTCAGGAGCGTTACCTGAAAACAGACGACCCCTCCCTCACTGAAGGGTAAAATGTCAGATTAAACAGTTCCTTTTGGTAGCAGTATTTGGAGGATACAGTGAAAAGTGTGTCATCTTCACTCACTATACATATAATTTCAGTAATTGTTACATTTTATATCCACAATATTTTTAAGTTTATTGTCTTAAATAGTTTGATAATTTATTGTTTTTTTTATTATTGTTTTAATTATCATTGTGTGTTGATAGATTCCTGTGGCAGATCCCGCTGACCTACATGACCAGCGCCTCCAACACCATCCAACGCTTCCTGCTTAAGACAAAGACTGGTGAGCGTGTTGCTCAGTGTGATGAGGCAGATTTTTAGATTGCCATATTTATGTCCTTTATCCACATACATAAAAATGTAATTTTACAAGTCCTCTTCACTTCAAAGCTTGTCTTTACTCCTGCTCCATGCAGACGTCCTGTACCTGCCGGAGGAGGTGGACTGGGTGAAGTTCAATGTGGACATGAGCGGCTACTACATGGTCCACTACGCAGGCGAGGGGTGGAACTCCATTATCAAAGTGCTGCAACACAACCACACAGCCCTGACCAGTAACGACCGCGCCAGCCTCATCCACAACGTCTTCCAGCTGGTCAGGTCTGTTTAAAGATCGGATAATAACAGTTGTACCTGCTGTTTGTCCTGCATCACACAATAACTCGTTTTAGTGAAGGAATCTCATTGGCTCTAAGTTAAATTTTAAAGAATCTTTAGCCAAATACTAACTTTGTGGTAAAAAGGGAAGTCTTTCTTGCCGAAGGTGGCTTGTGAATTTTGAAATCCAGTGTTGACCCTTTGATTTTTTAATCAGCAAAATGTAAAAAAAAATTAAATGATTGCCATAATGGACAAAACTGCAGCATGGTGTTGATACGAAGCCTGTCGTGTGTGTTGCAGTATAGGGAAGGTGAGGCTGGACACGGCTCTGGAGTTGTCTCTGTACCTGTCAAGAGAGACTGAGATCATGGCTGTGACTCAGGGCTTTGGAGAGCTTGTACCTCTCTACAAACTGATGGAGAAGAGAGACATGCCTGCTCTTGAGAACCAGATGAAGGTTAGTGAAGCCAGCATCCATGGCACGGCACAAAATGGACAGCATTCCATGTATGTCAGCAAAATGCATAAAAATGGAGAGTGGTCTGTCTTAAGGTTGAAACTGTATTTCTGAAATTTCTGTGTTTCTTGGTGTATTACCGCCAACTGTGGATCAGTGGAATAGTGTGAAATCACTGGCAGGAACGTGTATCGTGTCTCGAGGGACCCACTCATGTACAAAGTGCTCCCTAATACTAGGCAAGGTCAAAAACTCAGTGGTTCTGTGTAGCAAGTATACACACTGAGTCATGGTTCCCTGCATTAGTACTGAAAAAGCCTGAAAAACAATGGACTGTGCACATATTGTCTTGTATCTTGTCACACCTTAAATAAAGCAAAATTCCTCTCAGGAAAACACGAACGTATTCAATTTACAGTGATATAAAACAGAGAAAAGCAACAAATTACAAGCTGAAGTCATATTTTTGATTCATAAACGTCATAATGGAATCAATATTAAACAGTCATTTATTAATTATCTGTCTGTCTAAAAGATTAACTGACAATGCACCCCAATTGATTTCTTAAAATTATGTACTTACATCCAATCATCAAATAACATCAATTTATAGATTGTCAAAATTTGAACTGATGCATGTTCAATATTTCTAACTGACAACCCTGTTTCAGCACTGATTTATACACTGACTGCACGTGTTTGTCAGGGCTACATTGTGGAACTGTTCCGGGAGCTGATTGATCGGCAGGAGTGGACTGACTCTGGATCAGTGTCTGAGCGAGTGCTGAGGAGTTACCTGCTGCTGTTCGCCTGCGTCAGGAACTACGCTCCCTGTTTGACCAAAGCCACCCAGCTCTTTAACATGTGGAAGGACTCTGACGGCAACATGAGGTCAGGGGTCATAGTCCTAAATAGCACACCAACCTTTAGATATTTGTTTTAAGTCTTCCTCATATACTACCTACTAATACTGCCTGTAGTCAGAGCTGCACTTTCAATATTGATAAGCTCTTGTATGTAGAGATTAAAAGTATTCACATAGTTGTTACCGAACTGAAAGCCTTCTCTGTTTTTCAGCCTGCCTGTTGACGTCACCATGGCTGTGTTTGTGATTGGAGCTCGAACACCAGAGGGGTGGGACTTCCTGTTTGAGAAGTACCGCCATTCACTGCAATTGTCTGTAAAGAGCCGCTTGAAGATTGCAATGGCCGTCAGCCCCCTGCAAGACAAGCTCAAGTGGTGGGTACATTATATCACACTTCTGCAAGCATTTTGTTTCCTTTTCCTTTTATACTCTCCAACTGCCTCCTCTCTGATCTCTCCTCTTTACTCTATTTTGCTCTGCCCTTCCTTTTACCCTTATTTCTGTCTGCAGGATGATGGAGCAGAGCCTTCTTGGCGAGGTGATGAAGACTCAGGACCTTCCGGATGTGGTCGTCTCTGTCAGCAAGAACCCCCATGGCTACAAACTGGCCTGGGACTTCCTCCGAGCCAACTGGCACACAATGATTAAGAAGTCAGTCAGCCCCATCATGCATATACTATACATAATATATTCCTCTTTAACTTTAGTTTTGCAACTATGTGTAAGCGAGGAATGCTTCATGTTAGTAAAATACTACAGATTCACTGTAGTTTAAAATAACCTGGTGTCAGACAAGTCATGTTGATATTTTAATCACTTGCATCTATCTTTCAGAAGTTTTGCTGACAATTGAGTGCTTTGATCAAATATGTAGAGCATTAGCATGCTTGTTTTTCCAATAACATATTAGCAGACTTGTGTATTCTGAACTTTGAATTGCGTCTCTGTTTGCTTCGATGCCACAGATTTGACTTGGGCTCTCACACCATATCATACATGGTGACTGGGGTGACCAGCCAGTATTCTACCAGGGAGATGTTAGATGAGGTAAGCTTCCATTACTTCTGTCTGTCTATAGAAAGTGTGTGCTGCTGCCCCAAGAACCTGGCTTTTTTATTATAAATGTATCTCATTATTTATCTATGTAAATAAGTATAAATCAACTCTTGGACCTATGTCCCACATGTTTTCTATGTCTCCTATCTTTCCTTTCTTGCTTGTTCCTAATTTAAAAAAAATGCTCAATGCTCAATTCAAATGGGAAAAATTAGTAGCCACAAACAGCAGTTTGTTAATGGAATCTGTTAAGCACTGGTTGCAAAATTGTTTTGTATTTAACATCGTAACTATTTTCAACAACATTCTAAGTAGCTGAATATAGTATGTTCATCTGAATCTGTCCCTTAGTAATTGTAGAAACTAAAATTGTGATTACAGTCTGTCTACACAAAATTAACTTTGCTGCTCTAGGTTAGCTCGTATATCAGATGGATTTGTGGAAGTCATGTCAAATATTATATATATGTGTTTAAGCCTACCTGCCCTGCATGTGCTCAGGTACGAAACTTCTTTGGCTCCCTTACCGAGGAGACAGGCTCAGAGATGAGGTGTATCCGGCAGACCTACGAGACCATCGAGGATAACATCCGTTGGATGGACACCAACCTTCCCCTGCTGCAGGCCTGGCTGAACAAAAGCAGCCACGGAGCCGCGCACGAAGATTTATAGCTCCTGGGGAAATAAAAAAGTCTAGATTGGACAGTTATGTCGCTAAAGGCAGAAACTACAAGAGGTGTGGAGTCACAAGACTTGGAGTATCTCTTGGAGTCAGACTTGAATAACAAATTTGATGACTTTATACTTCAAGACAAAATTCAAACAGCCTTGCAATTCACCATTGATTTTAACACCACTGATTCCTAACTTACCCCACAAAACGTAAAGATTAAAAACAAAACAAAACCAACAAACAAGAACCTTTGGATTCTGTGTCATGTCAGTGCATATTATTAATTACCCCAAACTTGACTGACCTGACTTTGTGCCACCTCCGTAAACTACAGCCTAAAAACTAAGCGCTGTTCAATGGGGGTGTTTCTCAGGTTCAAAGAGATCTATGTAATTGTAGATTTCATTAAATAACCCATGGGGGGTTACGTGGTAGACGTTTGAGGAGGTAGCATCACTATGAAAAAAGACACCGAAAAATTTCTGCTCAGATCTGTCTGTGTGTGTTTGTATATGTTTGTTGGGGTGTGTGTGTGTGTGTGTGTGTGTGTGTGTGTGTGTGTGTGTGTTTTGGGTGGGATTGGGGGGCGTGAGTTTTTTACCTGAAAATTCAAGATGTTCCATGTGTTTGCTGTGTGAAGATTTTTGTGAAGTAAATTTTAATTTGTGCTGCATTATTCCTGCAGAAAGCAAGAATATGAATATTGTACAGTGTTGTACAAATAGTAAATATTGTATTTTTCTCAAATATTTAGGTACCAGAACACTCCTTCTCACCTAACATGAAAAACAAAACAAAAATATTGGACATTCCCTCTAGAGAAAGAAGGCTTAAAGCCTCCAGCCATCAGTAAAAATGCTGCAAAATGTGGGAATATCTACAACGGCCAAAAGTTACCCTAATGCAATTGTTAGGTTTTTGTACGGTTGTTGAACCATAATTGACTTAAATATGTTTAAAATTCAAGATCACACTGCTGTAAGATCAGATCACATTCAGTTTTTGCACAGTTTGCTTGGGTTTCCAGTATTGGGAACATGAATATGAATTCTGACACCACTGGTCCTTCTTGGTACCATTTTTAACTTTATTGAAATTCTCATATAGATGACAAAAGAAAGTGCACTGCAAGTAATGTGTTGTTACAAAAAGGTCTTTGGTTTATTCAACACAGCAGTGTTTTATGCTATTGTAAAATCCCTCTTCTGTAATACAGGATTCATAGCAATTTTGTTATTTTGGAGAATTAAATATCGTACCAATAAAGTTCATTGGACTTTCCATTTATATTTCTATTATTGTATTGAATTATATTATTGTTATTAAAGTAATATTGGTAATCCTTGCATGTTAAGCCCTGGGAGTTATATGGATGTAACCTTTGTACCTTTTCACTCTTCTGATCAGCAGGTCATACACTTTGCCAGCAGTAAAGATACAATTTCCTCGTATGTGGGGTAATTTTACAGTCATTTGGTACACCTGTGTTTCTGTTCAGTCACAAAAACACACACACATACACACTCGCCCAGTATGAAACAAGACTGGCGCAGACGGCCAAACTATTCAAGGAGTATTTGTCTTTAAAGGGAAACTCAATTTAGATCACTTTACTCAAGGAGAGAACTGTTGGGCCCGTGACAACTGTTGCATAATGTATTCTGGTGCTCTGGAGGACATTTATTAAGTCTGAAAATAACCTCTGATGATGTCATAGTGATGTCATCAGGGGTTATCTCGGCTTGGGTTTGAGACTAACCAACAGGGGAAGTGTGTGGAGTTTGTAAGAAATGGGTGCTGAGTTGCATTATGGTAAATGTAGGATGCACAGGGTTTTGTTCTCTTCCTCTGCTGCTCTTGTTTCTAAGGTAATTTACCTCTCAGCTGAGGCCTTGTGGTGAAAGGTAGCTGTCACTTTAAATCTTCTAATGCTGCCATAAATTCTTCTGATGGACCTTTAGCACAAACTAATAAAACACACCACCGTCCAACTGATAAAACACACGTATACGTTCATATTTGTGAGCATATATATTCATACACATAACACGTGTATAAGTTAAGCACAAGCTTAAATTCTGCTGACATTACAAAGAATACTTCAATTTCTGAAGGTGTTTCAGGGGCTGATATACATGCTGGGCTTTGCACTCATTGCCATGTATACACACACACACACACATACACACACCGCCCCCTCATCAACGCACCCACAATAGAAACTGCACTCTGCTCCAGTGAGTTTGCTCTCCCAGTCGTACTCCTGAGGAGAGCCGTCTCTGGACTGGAGGTAAGAGTCTGAAGTTTGTCTTTCTGCTTCTGCTTCCTGTGTATGAAACTTACTGCTCAATTACTGAAAACTGATCAAATTCAATCTCAGACAAAACATATCAGGAGCTGCTTATTTGTTTAGTCACTATTTACAGACTTAGCCCCTGTTCCAATGTGCTCACTGATCATGTGTTGTGAATTTTGACCTCACCTACCTCTAATGTGATTTTTATGGTCTTTGCTTTCTTTTGTTTAACAATCTATTCAGAATATAAAATGTAGAAATGTTAGACCACCTCAAAATATGTATAGGGTTTTTGGTTCCCCACGAGTACAAATTTAACATCATGTTGAGGACTTTAGTCATGCTAATTTCCACACCACATTCTTCACATGTGTTCACAATCTCTATAATTTTGTCATCCTGATTGTCCATACTGTAATTTTACAATGTTTGTCTATTCTGTACACGCGACATCTATTGCACGTCTGTCCGTCCTGGGAGAGGGATCCCTCCTCTGTTGCTCTTCTTGTTTTTTTGGGGCGAGCAAGTTTTTCGTTATCCAAATTGAGGATCTAAGGATATAGGGTGCTGTATGCTGTACAGATTGTAAAACCCCTTGAGGCAAATTTGTGATTTGTGATATTGGGCTGTAGGCTATAGATAAAATAAAACTGACTAAACTTGACTAAGAATTCAGGTGGCGAAAGGTGTAAGTTCAGTCACTTTTGATCAAAAATTTTGTGTCCTTGTTTGCATAACTGATGTTTGCAAATATCTTTGTGACTTTGGGTCACAGAGCCACACAGCTCCTGTGTTCCATGTCACAAGACAAGAAATTAAGCTACTGTGTATCAGCAGTTGTGAACGCTGACTGGGTTGCGCTGTAGGTTAGAGGCAAACCCACTTAAATTTAATCTCAGTGCCAGACTCATGTAGGGACACATAAGATCTGTGTCTCGAACAACTTTTTGTTGATATCAATGACATGAGCAGTGATTTACTTGTGATTCAACGGTGTTATTCATTGTGCTAGTCTATCTGTGGACTAATATCATGTGACAGCATGAGGGGACTATATGCCCCTGATTGCCAACCTGATCAGTATAATTTTGCTGTCTTGTGAAAACAATGCATCCCCAAAACATATTATTATTAAATGGTTATTGAATGGTTATTGAATTAATGGGTTATTAAATGGTCTACATATCTTAAAGGTTAGGAGAATCTTCTCAACCCAGTTTGTCTGGGTTGAGAAAAATTCACTGTAAAATTCAAAAAACAAGGCAGAGATTCTGAATTGAAAATCCTGAAAAGGGTCTTATGCTAAATAAAATTTAAACCACATCTTATGCTCTATCAGGGTTTGATATCGATGCCACTGACCTCCTTATACGCTATTACCTAAATATTCCCGTTGATCGCCTGATAGGCTTCCAAGCATAGTGAAACAAATCATCAGATCTTTGTGTAATAACACCAACCAGTGCAGGTAAACCATAGGTTACAGCAGGACAAACTGTTTTCCTGTAAGCGATGTGCTTCTATGAGTCTATTATCTCTCTTCCTCCAAGTAGAGTCAGGCAATAAAATATTCTTGGATCATGGTGTCTCGGACAAAACATTTATGGGTCTTAAGTTCAAAGTATATTTTGATACAGGAGGAAACTCTTGGTGTAGAGAGCATCAATGTGGCCTACCATAAAGTCTGTACAGTTAAGCAGCTGTAGAGAAATAAAATGTGTTTTAGATAAATAAAACATTGAATTGATGGCAGAATCAAAATGCCTGTTTCCCCTTCAGGTTTGTACTGTGTTTCTGACTCCACTTCACTCCACTTTTGGTCCATCAGAAGTGAATCCACACAGCTCTAAGGATGCCATTTGACTACATTCCCGTTGTAGAGTAAGACACATTTCTTTTCATCTACAGCTTTCTTTGGTAATTAATTTAACCCTTTTGTTTGGTTGACATTGGCTTTGATTCCTCATTGGGTGGTCCCACAGACCCAACAGCTGTATGCACTGTATAAGATTGATAATTGATAATTGAAAAATCAACCATTCCTTCAAAAATGATTCTCTTTTCTTCTGACCTTTTAAAAATAGAACCATATTAAAGTGCTAACCCTGCCCTTCACCACAAACTGAGCTTGCACAATTGATGAAGGTAATGACATATGGAAATTACCATAAAGCTTTGTATTTACATCAAATAAGGACATATTTCAGGTTTTACATGTTATACGGGCTATGCATTGAAAATATAGTATTCTTTTTCTTTGCCAAAAAGTCATTCAGAGAGAAAGAAATGTGTTTGTTATCCTACATAGTGATGTTCTTTGTATTTGGGGTCAGTTAGACCCCAGAGAGGTCTAAATCTGTGTTAAAACTCCTATAAACAAACTGTAGTAAATCTCCAATAACAGAAATTCAAATAAACTTGGAATTTGGGATGGGCTGTGCTGTGCAAAAAGAACTATCAACACCAGTCGCAGATATAGAGCATATAAACATCCCTTTTATTTCATCATTTTACAGCTGAGGTCTCTGACATCCCAAATAGAAATAATGTGTCATTTTCTGTAGTGGACCCTTGAAACATGTTATCAGTTAAAAATAATTTTTTAAGCACTTCTCATAAAGTCAATAAAAAAGTATCAATAAGACAATAAAACAATTATGTTTTTTGAGCTCTTAAGAGGGCAAGAGGACCCTAAACACAACATTTAAAATTATTAAAACTTAAAAGACATGACTATTCCATCAGCAATAATGTCTTTTCAAAATACAAATGTGTGTGTGTGTGTGTGGTATTTGTAGCTTTCTAGTTCAATTTATTTTCAGAGTTTCTCTGTTTTATTTTAAAGAAAAGTTTTTTTCTTTTATTTTTGTCTCCCTCCCTACCTCTCTTCCTCTCACCTTTCTATTTACACTTCCTGCATTGCTCTTCTCTTTCCTGTCATTCTCATCTATGTCTCACCCTCAACCCCCACCCCCCCCCCCACCCCCCCACCTCCTCCTCCTCCTCTTTCTCTTCAAGGATCTTCCTGGGCATCCTGGGCTTCGGTCTCTCCATCATGTTCTGCACAACCTTCTGCAGGGCGTGCAGTCGCTTAAGGGAGGAGCAGATAGAGAGGGAGGCGTGGAGACGCAGTGAGCAGGACGGGCGCCCTCGTTCGATATATTTCATCCCCTTCCCTGGAAGCATGTCCCAGCAGGACAGTGAAGACCACCTCAGGGTGCCTCGACACAGCCAGGAACTCCACACACCACCACCACAATATAATACTGATGTCTACTGTGGGTCTCCACCTTCCTATAATGAGGTGATTCTAAAACAAAACCACTCAATGACAGATAAAAACTGAAAACTTTACCAGCCAGACTGGGATGCATCAGATTGTGTCCCATTTTGATTTTGCCTTCAGCACTTCCTGTCCCCAAAACCCCAAATTCACTGCAAAAACAATGCACACATCTACCTCAATGTGTATTTCCTGGTATTTAAATTTGAACTTTTTTTTCTGTGTATTTCAGCTGGGATTTAAGCCTGACGATCTTCCCCCTGCTTATGCTGAATATAGCCCTCCTGTGTGTCCCATCCCACCTCCACCTCACACAGAAATGGTTCAACCACAAACACAGTCACAACCATAAACCAGCACCATCACACTGTGCCTGTGTTGATGCTATGGACAGTCTTTATTGTTGAACTGCCTCATGGACTTGAGTGAGCTGGCACTGGAGTTCATAATGTTTTAAAGATTCTTCTTATGTTTTTAATAGTTTTTTTTTATTGTGGCAATGAATGTGATGATGGCCCAGAGGGGATGAAAGCTGTAGAGATGACACCAGATTTAAAGCTACAACGCCATGAGTATACGGCACATTCTCCGAGCCACTAAAACACTTAAGACCCAAAATATATTTTATTCCCATGTTTGATGATTGTTAAAATGGCATCTGTGCGCATGATTTCCCCACTTGCTTTTATTATCTCCAACAAGGAGGTTACCAGTATGCTTTTGGTCCTGTTAGTTTGCATGTTTGTCTGTTTTTTCATTAGCAGGATAGCTCAAAAACCACCTTAAAGGTATTGATGAAATTAGTGTAAATTCAGGTGAGAATGTGAATCTAATGGTGCCTTCATGTGGCCATTTATGAAGCACTTTGTTTTGGCTCATGTCTCCTGAATCATGAGGAGTGGGTGCCATTTCTTTCCCTGGATTCCTTTTTCCAACATGTATTAGTGCCAGCACAGATTTTCCATTAAACATTTTCTCACCACTTCTATCAGTTATCCTATTTTCACAAAATCTGGTTTGAAAATTTGGATGAACTGCATATGTAGTACCATTTTTTTGGGTTGCTAGAGTCTTGTAATTTTGGCCTATTTGACATAAATAGGTATAACTCTTGAATGCATTGTGCAATTCCAACCAAATTTAGATTACACATCCTTTTGTGCAATCCTACAAAATCTTAGAACATTTTGCTGATAGGTGGTACAACAACATGATTTGAAATGGCCTTAACTCAATGATCATGAGTCACTTGATTTCTTGGCACAATTTATCCTTTTTTAAACCCAAATATTCATAGACAGGATTTAGATATTTGCCAAAAATCATGGACACTATCATCTACTCAGGAACACTGTCTAACACCTGCTCTCGGGTACTAAACTTGACTGAAGTTTGATTATGTTGCATGTTAAGAGAAATTACCTGAAAATGGATTATACTATTTGTTTTTCTTTCTGTGTCGTCCTTATTCTCCTTTTGGTGACACTAGACAAACCTGCTGCTTAATTCTGCGGTCCCATAGTACTGTATTTACCTGAAAGGAGTATTTTAAAGTCAGAGGTGTGTTGTATGTCTAAACCAAGAGAGCTGCTTTTTGTGAAACTCCTGGAGGCTTTGATTTTAGGCCTTTAATGAAACAATGACTATAGTGTAAATAAAATGTGTAAATGAGCAAATAGCACATAAGAATCATTTAAATCTCAGGACAAAATGTGAATGATATATAAAGTAGCTGGTCTACTAACAGATCTCTGAATAGAATGACAAAACATTTGTGTCACTCTAAAGATATGTCTGTAATATCACCAAAGTAAAAAATAAAATTATAAATACAGACTAAATATAGAAATCTACCTTTATCTCTATATATTTAATTTTATGCCATATTTCTATATAAATATAAGATGTTCATGATGAAGATATTATGATATGTGCATATCATATATGTTTTTCAACAAACAATAAATACAGCACTGTAACTGAACTTTCTGCTGTATATTAACATTTAGGCACAATATTTGCTCGTAGTGCAGAGTGATGTGTTATTGGTCCATGTTTAACTTGCAGAATGATGATGTTCTTTGTTATTATTTGGTTTTATGTGCCATCCATCCATCCATTCGCTATATCAGCTTATCCTTTGGAGCGTCACGAGGGGCTGGAGCTGATCCAAGCTGACATTCGGTGAGGGGCAGGGTACACCCTGGATAGGTCGCCAAGTCCTGTGCCATCCAGTCTGACTTTTTTAAATGTTCTTCTCTTGCACCAAAAGCACGACCTACGCACATGTTAGCCAGGCACTTCTTCAAGGAACAACCTTAACTGTACTTTACTTAAGTCAACCCTGATCCTCTTCATTATGCACTCACATTAGGCTTTTCTCACTTTTTAAACTGCTAAAAGTTACGAGGAAAGACCTCACTCGTTGGTGGAAAGTCATAAATCAGATATATACTAGACTTACTGTTGCATTCAAAGACATCATTAATGTCACAGAACTGGTAGGGACATTTGATTTCTTGCAAGCACATGGATAGGGGTTGGGATGAACTGTTAATGTCATTTAGTTTCAAAGTTATGGCTAAAACTTAATTGGAATCTAATTCTGGATATCCATTCATAACTTTTCTCTTTTTCTCTGACATGTTCCTCTTGTGGACATAGCCAACATGCAGCAGTGGTTCAATGAAAGCCAGAGTATGTTGTGGGATGTCTACAATGAAAACACTGTGTGGACAGGCTGACATGCAGCCACACATAGTCCAACATGTGTCCCAGACATTCACACATGATCTGTAATCCTATATATGTCAAAAGGTCTTGAACATGTCATTTCTCTCTCTGAAACTGTATGTGGTGTCGTCTGCCAGCCTCTATAAGGGAAAATCCCCTCCTCTAATACATATCTTTACTGCGCTATGCTATCACTTTCTTCTATGCACGTTTTAGAGTCAGAGTGTCAGCTGTTCCTGATTCATGACACTAAACACTGTGAGAGAGTTAAGCACTGTGGGTCTCAACACCCCAAATCATGTTATTTAGAGGAGTGTTTTCTGCAAGTCACTGAGAATACAACACAACAAAGCACAAGTCCAGGGGAGACAATGTGAGGTTCTTGGCAGCTTCCACAGCAGAAACCAATAACCCATACATGGAAAACTCTTGCTGTGGTTTGCTGCTGTCTTTTTTTGTTCTTTGGCTTTTTCTCTCTGTTCACACACACACACACACACACACACACACACACACACACACACACACACACACACACACACACACACACACACACACAAAGGATTTTGTTTGTGAGGAGGAAAGACTGCTAGGGTAGTCATAGTAATGTAGAAAGTGTGCATTGTTTTATAGTGCAAATTAAACACTAGAGGGCAGTGCAAGTGTGTAGGCAGATGCTCATGCCCTGTGTATATTTTATAACATTTTATTATTTCTTCAGCACAACCACACTGCAGCTGGTAGGTGAGTGCCTTGCTCAAGGGCAGCTTGACAGCAGATTTTTAATGAAGACAGAATACTAATTTTCCCAAAACATTTTCCCAGTCTGTCTAGGAAAATCATCTGTCAATTATCTAATCGGACATGCTGTCATATGTGTTGACATCTATACAGGGATGATTATAGCTTCCACTATTTAATTGTTTGTATTTTACTGCTACTATGAGTCATTTGACAGCTTGGTGATTTCAATAGTTTGGCACATGTACACAGGCCAACCAGCCCTTGTATGGAGATTCGATGGAGGTATTGACTTTGGAAATGTGTCAAGGGGTTATCAGTGGGAAAATATGATTCAGAAAGTTGATGGCGCAAGAAAGTAAGTAATATAAGCTTAATTGAGTGGAGGAGGTCCAAAGTTCATGTGAAATCAGCAAACCTTTTCTTTTATTATTTGCTGAATCATTGCTCACTGTTTTCACCGTCTTTCTGAATAAGTGGCATGTTGTTTGTATTTTTAGATCTCCGCAAGTTAAGGAGTACAAACCTATGGGTTTTGTTCACCATAATCTGTTTTGGTCCCTGCTTAACATACTAGAAAAGGAGGGCTACACATAGACTTCATTCTCACTAATTACGTCAAACAGTATACTGAATCTCATGCCTTCTAAAGGAGCAAACAGGAGTGACATTACGCAGCATGTACAAGGCATCCTATTGGATAATGACATCATATCTGTATCACCTGTTTCTCCACGTCTTCACTTTTCTTTCTCATTAGTACCATCTTGTGGTCCACTTAATAGCAACTTTGGTGCTTTTCACACAAATTCAAAAGAGTGCATACAATCTCAAGTGTGTTACACCAAATAATACAAGTACTGTGTAATGTACTAACATATCACAGTTCATAAGACAACATCTGAGATATAGATCTTAGAGAGAGTGTGTTAAAAATATTTTGCTAGTTCCAAGCTAGATCTTATCTTCTAAATTGCACATGTGTGAATTTTCCCTTGTCCTCACAGAATTAAAAAACAAAATCTTTGAAGCGGTAATAGCAGCAAGAGAAATGCATGAAGGGGGACATCTTGAGGTTTCTGCGTGGCACCTTTCACACCAGAAAGTATTCAGACCGACAAACTCTGAAATCAAAAACTCCTGCTCCGCTGTTACACCATGTGTTCTGTCTCACATTTGTTTCTCTCTCTTCCCCCTTCTCCTTCTGGCTCTGTCTATACTTATTTCCTCCACCCCTTCTCACTCTGTTCTACTCTGCGTCTTCCTCTCTCTGTCTATCACTCTCTTTCAAACATACATGGTTATACACTTTATAGCTTTTTCTCATTTTTCTCTCCTAGAGTTACATTTGTCTTCCTTACATTTCGAGGAGAGTTTTTATTGTAGAATTCATTTTAATCCCTTGCCTATAAGGAATTATAGTTAATCTCTTAACTATATAGGGCACATGCTGACCCTTGCCTTTCCAGAGTATACCTCTATGCACTGCCCAAAATAGGGAATTTCCTTTTCCACACACACTCACACACACAGGTGAAACTGTTTAGTCTGATTGAGGTTCTGAGTTTGGGTCATTCGTGCTTTGTGTGCCCGGGGGAAGGAGATAGAGCTCTTAAATGTGTTGGCACAATAACGTTTACTGAAAGAATGAAGTTGCTATCCTGATTATTCTGTACTATCCCACAATAAGTTTCACAGGTATATAGCCAAAATTATGATATTCCAAAACTTCCCTCAACATTTTACTTTAAAAGTTATTCTGTATCTGCTTGTTTCAATGACTCTTTTCTGAATTCTGGTGCATTCTCATAGTAATTCTGAGTTAAACACTTAATGGATAATTTTGAATGACATGCATGCACTCTTACATCAAATGTAGATGTTCTGTCTATCATCTTTTCTCTGTCGTTTAGCAGGATTTGTTATGATCAGACTCTTTGTTATCTGGACTGCAATTTAAAACATTGTTCTGTGGGTTTTAATACTGCATGGCATCTTTGAGTGCCTTTGTATTAATGACTCACATGTGGGCAGTTTAAAGGGGTCAGTCTGTCCACTAAACTACAAAGAAATCAGTTCATTAGTGTTTAAGAAACCCTGCTGGCAGATGGACAAACAAACCGACAGGGCTAAAGACGGAGAGAGACCAGTTACGCTCAAATGCAGGACTAAAAGTTTGTTTTGGTTATGGCTTTATGGAGAAAAGGTTGTAGATTGTCTGAGTCTTCTGGTGAGTTTGAGTTTGAACACTGCTGGTCTGCAAGAGACGTGGGATCCTGGAATAGATTTAGAGGAAGAAAACCCCAGAGGGCTGCACAGACGCACAGATAATATAAAAAGGAATGGATGGGATGTTTTTGTGTCTGTGCATGTGAGCATGTCGGTCAAAGAAAAGAGTGTCAGAGCAAGAGAGCTGCTAAAGGTATGCAGAGAGAAAAACGTGTTTGTCTAGCAAGTCTGTTCTCTGTTGAATGACAGCTGAGCACAGTTGCTTTTATTACCAGGATGACCCATCCCCCCTGCTGCTCCGGAGAGTCCCTGGCATTACACTGTCTGGTGACGTTCTCAATAAGTCTTACCCCGCTCTGCTATCTTTGTCTGGCCTTCATCACCACTGGGGCTGTGACTCTTTATTAACGCACTCTCAACTGTCTGCACATGTGTGTTTTGTCAGTTTGTACCTGTCTTCAGTTTGGCAAAACCATGAATGTTTTCTCAGGAAAAAATCATTCACACTGATGCATGCTAGCATACAATATGTTGAGTGATAGGAGGTGATTGCCACTGTTTGGTATATATATGCCCCATACACAGGTTGCAGCTGAAGCTCTAGTTTGTTTTTGGATCTACTTTTTTGTGTGAGCAACCATGTTCATCCACTGTGCAACCTCACTTTTACGAATCTTCTACAACAAAAAGTGATCAGCCAGAATATGTTGTTTTTCTTTTTGGTGCCAACAATAGACACCAACAATACAAGGATATTAGCTAGGCTAACTCAGACTATATTTAAAAAAAAAAAAATAACACACACATACACACATAAAAAGCCCACAAAAAGCAAGTGAATGACCACAAAGGAATGATTAGGGTGCAAGATTTGTCATCACTTACTGAGAAGGTAAGCCATGAGCCAGTCTGGTTGGTATGGCAGTGGCTGTTACGAGCTGGCCAAGCTGGTTGTAAACTAGTTTGAGCTGATCGACTTTGCTCAAGCAGCTGAACCATGCTGGTTAAGGAGGTATTATGCTGGTCCAGTCATTATGCAAACAGCTGATATCTGACCAACCCTAACCTGCAACTGAAATCCTTTTTTAAACAAAATTATAATATTGAGATAAAAATAATAGTAATAATAATAAAACAGATAAGACATGTTGGAAATAAAACTGTGTGGGAGCATTAATAATAAGCTTTTTTAAAAAGATAATTGGTCATGTCTGTCTGTGTATGTGGGTGGGCAGCTGTTGGTGGAATCCAGGAAGGTCAAGGGTCACAAGAATTGGTTAGAGTTGGTGGCTCTAGAGGGAGTGAGGTCAGTGGTTGGAGGCATATGGTTGGAGGTCAATGGATATCATCTTTACAGCAGGAAGGGCAGGGTCAGAGACTTCAGGAGCCTTTATCATGAAGTACGATGATTAAGTTTGCTGGGTAACTTTACCAAGTGAAACACGGTTTTACAGAATCAGCAATCGGTTTATTGCCAAGTAGGTCTTTCTACAAGAAACTGGCCTTTTACTTTGGTGCATAACAGTCACAATAAACAAAGTAAGAGAAAAGAAAAAACAAACACTGTAAAAGTCAAGAATCATGAATATAAAATAGAAAGTTTATATTATTTGGATTTTTTATCAAAATTACGTAAACTATAATTGTTTTAAAATTAAAGGAGTTGTACAGGGTTTCAAACCAAGAGCATGGAATGTGCAAAATACTGACTAAAGAATGTGCAACTGTTCACAGTATAAACAATATGTGCAATGTGGGAAAATAACCCAAGATTTGCAAAAATGTGTGCTAATGGAACACATTGAGTTAGATTTGGAGACTTGGAGGATGGAGCATCGATGGGACGGGACAAAAGTCAATGGGGGTCTTGGGCTGTGTTGATGAAACAGGTTTTGGTCTTGATGGATTTCAGGCAGTTTGTAGTCCTCTCTGGTCTCATCCAAAAATAACAGTTGGGAATGTAAAAAAAAAAATCACAATTTACCATGAGAAGAAACAAAATATTAGCAAGAAAATCAAATAAAAGTGACCAACTGCATCACTGCTGAGTAAAAACACATAGGACCCTCTTATCCCCAGCGTGTATTTGTGTATCAGTGTGCTCTGTTTTCAAAGTATCTAGTTAAATGGAAATACATTTAACAATATTTAATCTGCATGTATCTGTAAAATGTCTGCAAATATGTTTGTATTATTATTAGTATATATGATGTACGTATATTAATGTATTGTCTGGCCAACGTTTATCTCTAGGGACAATAAGACTGCAAACCTCACACCTCAAACTAGTTATTTAGGCAGTGTTTGTTTGTCTTTGTGTGTGTGTGTGTTTGCATTGCTGGGCCAGGGGTGGTAACCATGGTGCTGACCTGGGGATGGGTGTTTGTTGACAACATACCAGTGTGTGCCTGATGTGTGTGTGCATGTGTGTGATAACCCAGTTCAGCACAGGTAAACATCATGCATCTATTTAAAGACGGTGACTCTCCTCTGACCAGCTGATAGCCACAGCGATTCAGCACTTGCTTTGTTGCCTGCAGTCTTAAGGAGAAACTCTGAGAGGCCTCAGTGTTATTCTGCCTGGATAGGAGTACTACGCAAAAACTCTCAGTAGACACACACATTTTGGAAAAACTATCTTGTGTTTCACACTGTATTAAAAGGAAACCCTCCTTTTCTCCTTTTTTCTTTCTCATCTTCCTCTTTTCCTGCAGTTTTATAAAATCCCCTGTTGTCCATGAAACACACCTGCAAGGTTTTTTTCTTTAAATTCCATAAGCAGTTGTTTTATAGTTTTAATAATTAATGTCTAACTTCTGTTGGGCTGCAGGCAAATTCCATTTGTTTCTCAGACCCATTCACTAGGACCTGACTGTACACACCGTTATTTACAAGAGATTGTGTCAGACTTATATCAGGCATTGTAAGAATATTACCATTGTAAACACCCTATGTATGTATTTATGTAGAGGAAGAGGAGATGTTTTTCAATTGGACCATGCCTCCAGCTCGTTTCTAAACACAGTTAGCTTTACTTCGCCCTAAAGTTGCAACACAAACTATATTCAGGGTTAGGGCTATCGTTGATTGTGATGTGGCTAATCCTTTCTTGAACGTTAAAACACTAAAACCTCCACTGAGTTTTCATCAAGTGACACCTACAGACCAGTATCTTCTATATATCCACTTGTCTGACACCTAAGTTTATTTTTTCATGTTGATTTTCCCCACAGGAATGGGAAATTAAATGGTAGCTTTACAGTATGTTCTGTATGTTACAAAAAAAAAAGAAACAGAGAAGAAAAAATATTTTAGTGTGTGTGCTGCATTGCCACATTTTTCCCACTTGTCCAACACTTTATTTTAACATTCCTCCAAAACAAATGACCAAATTCCCTACTCTGAATTCTAACTAGAAAGCATGTGAAAATGCTATGTTAGCATTAAGCTCACGAAGTAGAGATAAGGCGTGTAGAGCTGAGTATCAGTCATTCCCTAAAAGTACAGCTGTTTAGGGGATAAAGCCATCGGATTCAGGTGCGAACATAGCTCATCCTCAGCTATGACCATCAGGCCAAATGTTTTGCAACCCTAGTGGTATCTAAGAAAGCAACTGAGGTGAAACGCTTTCCATTCTGTATTTATTTTTCATCCATCCAACAGTTTTGTTGTTGCTTCACAGGTCTGCTAAAATTGCTATAGACTTTTAATCTTGTTCAACAACCATGATAAAAAGATGAATCCCAAAAGCTGTAAACCGACTCAAACGAGCACTACTAACTGCACAACATCTCTAAATTCCCTTCGAGCTCTTTCTATGGGCCTGACTGTAATGCACGCAGAGTTACACTTCATAATTTGACATTATTTCAAGCTTTTCTGCCTGGTGACTGAGTGGTTACAGTGACTACAGTAACAGAAAGATCACAGTTCCTGCATCAGCTGCATGATCTGCTGAGGTTTTCTGGAGCTACTGTGACTATAATGGAAAGATCCCCAGTTCAACATGGACGTGCTGGTGACATGTAGAAGCACTGCATGCATGTCATCTGTCTGCACTCACACCGGTGAGGAGTAAATCAAGTTGCAAGCCTTCAGGCGAGACTGCCACGTTGTATAACATCAACTCAGTTTGTATGTCAGCTAAACACTAAAATCCCTTCCCAAAAAAATTCAAACTTCCCCTCACTGCATAAGTATAGAAACAAGTTTATGGAAGTGCAATGTGTCCTTTACACAATTAGGAAAATAAATGACACAATAAAGCATATATTTCTCCTTTTCTGTATTAGACCCTTTTCACAGCAGACATTTTGACTTGCCAAAGCAGGAAAAGATTAATGATGGCTGCATTCCATTTAGGAGAGCCAGTTCCAGGGCTCTTGTATTGTGCATGCTCACTCAATGACATGGCTTACTGGGACACTTAATTGAATGGAGCCATCGTTAATGTTATTACTTACACCTGTGCTTTTCCGGCTTTGACAAGGCAAAATGTCTGCCATGAAGAGGGTCTATTATGCACGAGTACGGCTGTACCCAGGGAGTTGGAGACAATGGGTGCTCACAGCTGATGCAGTGCAGGGGGGCGGTGGGCGTAAACACATGTACAAGCTTTCATTCTATTTATTCCCTGGATGAGACACACACAATGAAAACTATTCTCTGCATGCCTTCATGTTTACAATGAATTCAAAAAAGTTGACAAAGACATACACTGTTTTGTATGCAAGAGTGGCTGTTTGTGCGTATTTTCCTCTTGTTGGTTTTCTCTCAAGAATAAGATTTGAACTGAATGGTGGCATGCTTTATGTTCTGTATGTTACAGAATTCACTCTGAGAAACTCTCAAGAAAAAAGTAGAGAGGAAAAGGTAGAAAAAATATTTTAGAGCACACATGCTACCTTGCTGCCATGTCCTTGAGTCAAAAAGTATTTCTAACTGATCCAGAAAAGGGGGTGTGGCACTCTGCAAGCCCATGGGCCACACTCTCGCTTTGCTTTGATGGAGTGGTTACACAACATAACCCACCATTCAGCCAGTAGCCCAACCCCTGCTTCATGTCACTGAGCTGTCGTGCACGTGCACGTGTGTTAGGTGGGGGATGCGTATGTATCTCTCTGTCTCTCCACGCCCCCCATCTTTCATCCCAGTCCTCCCATAGGTTCGGTGCAAAGGTAACAGAAAGACAGGGGGCTCTATAAAGACCCACTTTGTTCAGTGCGCTGCTCTGCTCGTTTCATTTTTTCGGTCTGTCTTGTTTCCATCAGCACACACCAAAATGCCCAGCAAGAGGAAGAAGAACAAGCGTCGCATGAGGAGGGTGGTAAGTGGTGGCAGGCGCACTTTATTTCTCTAGTCTAGGTTTTTTTTCTCATCGCGATCATATCCAAAGTATCTTGGACTACATTAGAATATGAACTAAGTCAGTTACTGGACCTTTTTCTATCGGAAAATGTTAGGGAAAAATTACCTTTTTTGATCATTGTTTTCTTGTCCTCTTTAACTCTTCGCTGTCTTTCCAAAAGACAATACCTTGTAAAAATACAAATACTGCCCATAATAATCGGTTTGTGTTAATTACGTTTATGTAAATGATTGCATTTGACTTCACACATTCACACTTTGATGATGCTTTTCTTGCGACGCACTCAACTCCGAGGAGCTCTAAGCTTCGTGCGTAAAAATCTTGGAAAGATAAGAAGGCTGCACCCAAAAATTAGATTATATCGGAATTTCAATCAATTTCAGTAGCACGACGCTTCAGATGTTTCTGGCTCTGTCATAGGTGCAAGAAACAAAGAAACTTATTGGTTTAACTCTCGTGCGCCATTTACGCTTGCGGACTGAGAAAGCTTAAAATGGTAATTTGTAAAATGCTGGGATGGAGATTCCAGTTTTATATATTTCTGTGGTTTATAGTCATTAAACGTCAAAAGGTGCCACATGCCAAAGTATATAAATATATATATTTATAATGACATGATAATTGTCTATTATCTGACTCCTGCTCTTAGGTAACTGGGAGAAATATTATTTCTGAACATTCAGTGCCCAAAGAGAAGAGTGGGCGTGGCAGAGAGGGAAGGGGAGGGGTGTATGATAAGTGAGAAGGTGGCACAGAAGCTCCAATTCCTCAGAGGGCAAAGGTTACTCCATCACCAAACACTGTTCTCTATTATTTCTTTCCCAATCACAATAATTGTTTCTAACCATGCTCTATTTCCTAACTTCAACTTGATCACTTACTTCACTTAAAGCCCAGTCCTCCAGCTCTGGGAAGACTTCTCTGTATGAAGTTTGTTGCATTCTTCCCCAGCCCATCCCCCTCCCTTAAGCCTCTTGCTGCCTGGCCAGTCCGTGACTCTCAACACCACACAACTGTATTTGGTAGTGTGTTGCCTGGAGGAATGTCTTGCATTAGTTTTGCCAGATTGGAGTCTGCACAATCTCTCCAAGTCTGCCAGTGACTCAAAGATAAAAATGGGCCCTGAAGTCACTTAACAGCTCGGTGTTATCACCAGTTCCCTCAGATATCAAAGCAGAGAGGGAAGGAGCTGCTGGACACTTGAAGAAGTCAAGCTGAGTGCTCCTCTTTGGCCACACATGCCTTTTGTATGTGAGCACCCCAGCCTTGATAAAAAGCATCTCTCTCCAAACGTGGCTTGGTCTCCTTAATACAGCCTGAGGAACACAAGTAACAACTTTTGATTAACTGAAATGTATTTATTTCTCTGTGGTAGTGAGGTTTGGAGTTCTAGACAGCAAGCTATTTGTGGGCAAAGATAAGGGAGGGGTTGTTTTGACAGTGGCAAGGTGGACAGGCATCGACACATGCACTTACACACACATGCCTCATTGGCTTACAGCATTGGTCTAGCACTGCGAATGCCTAACTGGCTGTCGGCCGAACAAAAGCATTTTCGGCGAGTGATTGTAACCTGATTATAACCTGATTATGATGTGATTATGCCCACTGTCTGGCCCGCGGGGAACCCATCAGTGCTGCTGACTCGCACGGTTTCCCTTCCCGCTTCACCAGACCTGTCAGAACCGCTCTGATTCAACTAATTAGCTCCCATTATCTAACTAGCTTTGCTGGGCCCACTCCCAGTTACCCAGCCCCTCCCTCCAGTGGTCTGCCCTCTCTTATCAAAGCCGGAGGGGGTTTTGTCTGGAGCTGAAAAACATGTTGGATCTGGCTGGGGTGACATGTCTGGTATTCCTGCAGACAGAAATGAACCATGGACTGACAACAACATGAGTATCTGACCACAAAGAAGGGCTCAGTGGCATTCAGACCCCTAAAACTCCAATTTGTCACTTATGTACGTTTATGCCACACTAAGTACCCAAGAGGAATTGTGTGGAAAGTTTCACATTGTCTTCGGCTTTCAAACTCTACAAGGATCAGTTGTTTGAGCTAAAAATTAGTTTAGGGTATCTGGAATTTATATTTATTGTACTAATTGAATAAAATAACATTTTCCGCAGTAGAATGAGTCCAAACTGCTGGATGACAGGACAACAATCATTGACTTGTGTCTTTTTCCCCTTGCAGCAGGCCCAGAGGAGAGCCCTCGAAGAGCAACATGCAGCCAGCCCGCCGGTCAAAGCGAGCCCTGGGATTGCAGTGAGTGCGCCCCCTGCAGCAGCCCCAAAGAAAGTGGCGAAACATCCAGCACCAGCTTCAGAAAAGATCCCAGAGGCCGTTCCCATTGCATTCCCCATTGTAGAGACCCCCAAAGTAGAACCAGTACCTATCGCAGAGCCCGTCCCAGTTGAGGTAGAGGCACCTGAGCCTGTGCCTGAGCCTGAGCCTGAGGCTGTGGTGTTGGAACAGACTCCAGCAGAAGTGGAGGTTGAAGTCCAAGCCCCGGTCACTGAAGAAGCACCAGTCATTGAGACTCCACCAGCGGAGCCCTCAATAGTTGAAGCTGCATCTATTGAGACTCCACCAGCGGAGCCCTCAATAGTTGAAGCTGCATCTATTGAGACTCCACCAGCGGAGCCCTCAATAGTTGAAGCTGCGGTAGTACAGGAGGCTGGACCTATCATTCCTGAAACAGAACCAGTAACTGAGGTAGGAACTGCTTTGTTTCAGGGTACGGGGTAATAAAAAGTGGTGTTCTCCCATTGTCGGTAAAAATTAAGTCTTAAATGGACTTTCTGCACCAGTAGAGTCCAGTATTAAAGCATCCAGATCTTGGAACATTTGCTTCACGTTCTATGTTGTCTCCATTAGCAGAGATCCCAGAGTGTGCCTTTTCACATTTTATGACATATCACCAAATTGGTTCCTTCTCAGGGCAATGAGCTGCATAGGGTTCAGCATGTACCTTCATTAAAAGTGCATGCAGTTGCCAGGGAGGAGTATTTCTTGCCAGGTTAGATGCTTGTTATATGGAAATCTCCTGATTGATAAATAATCTTAAGTAGACTCCATTTAGTATATGATTTGCAGCAAAGACATTTTCATGGGCTGTTTCTGTATATAGTATGTCAGTGTAAGTTTGAGTTTTGAGGACGACCAGTTTAGATGCTGTTTGATCAAATGGTATGTGCTGTGGCTGGGCCCTTATGGGAGAAGGGAGGTGGAATTGGTGGGAGGTGGGAGGCCGAGGGAACAACGTGTTCCATTTAGCAAAGAGGTGGAAAGTAGGAGAGAGATGGTAGGCTACATCAGTGGGAGACTGAGTAGAGCTTATTCAGCAGTCATTATACTTTGTGACCTACATTAAAACATGCCTGTGTCACTAAGCACATGTCTGTCTTTGAAATATTACTACTTTTGGATAAGAAAGATGGCAGATGTAGTTGGCTTGTGGCTATTTGCACAGTTGTAGCTTTACAAGCTTGCACACGCTCTATCTATACTGCATTTTTACTGTACAGAGCTTTGTACCAAAAATATATTGCTAAATAATAATTCTCTATATTGTTTTTTCCCTCCAAATATATACATTTTAATTTGCAAGCTGAAAAATGATCGTCACATAGTCTTTGTTGTTTCATGCAGCCATCATGCATGCACTTTGGGAAAAGAATGTTCTGTTTTCAGCCAGTAGACTGCAGGCTATGTGCAGATGTACACACAAGCTACACACTGCACATGCATGTACATCAGTGTGCCTAAACTCAGTACACACACAAGCGCGCACACTAAATTTATGGTCTTTGCTCCCAGTAACTGAGCCATGACTGCATATGGTGCTGGATGGGTGTATGCGGTGTTATCAGTGGCATGGCCATTTACTACAGCTTCAGTCAGTGCCACACTGTTCTCCAGTAATCCTTGTGTAACCTGTCCAGTTCTCATATGTTTAGTTGGAGGTTTGGATTGTAACCTTTAACCCCTAAGTGTTATGCTCTACCTGCTGAGCTATACAGGACCAATAAAGAAGTTTCTATTGGAGATGGACTGCCCGTCATTGTATAGTTGTTGAGCTGTGGCAGTAGCCCCCCCCCCCCCCCTTCTTTTTCCTCCCCTCTTGCCTTGCTGCTTCTCTGCTCCTTCACTGCTTGCATATGTGCCAGATTCAGCTCAGACGCTCGCAAACACGTGCAGGCACTCATGCACTTTTGCAAAACTGAACTAGTCAGTGCTGGCTTTAACTGCAAACACAGAGCAGCAGGTTAGATATATGGTGCAAGTAACGTTTTACTTTGTTTTATGAACTTTTCCCAATGTTGACTTAAACTTAGCTGACAGACGACTTATACACTTGCGGCCACAGTCCTGCAAGAAAGTGTTCACTTGGCGACACCACGTGTCAGGCTAGAGTTGGACTGCGCTGGGTCGGTTGATCGATAGATAATAGAATCACAGCAGGGATAAATGGGGCTTGTATTCAGCTGGCTTTGGGGCCAAAGAGAGGTGGCCCCCCCACTTCTGGTTGTCACCACCGAGACTCAGGTGAGTAGAAACCCACCACCCAATCTACAGACCTGCTGAGTGTTCAATTTTGCTGTGGCCTGAAGCGACAGTGGGTGTGGTTCCTGCTGAAGCTGAACATTTTGTACCATCTTGCTCCTGCGGCCCTCCACTCCTTCACCCGTTCAATCCTTCACCCCTCTTTTCCCTTGTAAATTCACTCTCCCTCACCACACTTCCTTCCCTCCCACCACTTGTTCCTCTCTGTCTCTCCTTTCTCCCTCCTCTGTCCTCCCTCTTTCACTTTTCTCTTCACCCCTCTTCTCCCTCCTTCCCTTCCATCCTCCCCCTCCTCTTCTCCTCCTGTCCTGTGGCAGCCTTTGGGCCCCTTTTAGCTTGTCTACTCAGCACGTGCACTTGTTCAACCATGTCTTTTATCATTGGGTCTTTGCTGGGAGTACTGAGAGGAGTCAGGACTGGGGAAGGTGGGATATTGAGTTCTGTGTTGGGACGTGGGGGGTGCATCTGTCTGTTGGAAGTGTGTAGTTGGGTTGTTTAGCCTTTGGTATTTGGTGTGTTGAAGAGGAGCTTACAGACAGCTGTCACAACCTTTTTAAAGTCTGTGACAAATGTTTAGTGATAGGATGACTTGGGGTACATTTGCAGTACATTTCAGTTTGCTCACAATGAAAATGCTAAATACAGCATGCTCACAAATGATTGGTATGCATATTTTCTTATCACATTTGACGTGATAGCCAGAGAGAAAATAGTGGGCAACAAAGATGTGCAAAGTGATACTTTATTACGTTTTCGGACTTGGGTGGAAAAATGATCACCGTGTGGCAAAGCACATGAGGACACCCAACCTCCCTCCCTTCAGTGTCCAGCCTTCCTCTGAACACATGTGCACATGTAGCCCCCACCCACCCACCCAGCCACATTTCCTGGCAACTTTTATGGGTTTGTTTTCAGGGATACTATAGGGCTTTGTTCGCTGAACCGTACACTTTTGAGTGTAAGCAGAGCTAAAATGAGTATTTGTTTGTGAGAGCTTAATGTTGATTGGAACATAAATCATTGCATTGCAGGTACACTACGTCCTTGTCTATGGATTAAAATGGTCTGGTGGCAGTTTCTAGATCGGCATTGATTTGTTCTGAATTTGTCTCTTAGTAGGATTGGGGAGGCAGGATCTGTGTGCAGATCAGTTTGGTACACGGTGTTCTAGTGACCGACTGGAGGGGGTGTGTATACTTTATTTATGTTCCTCTCAAGCAAAGGAAGGCCTATAGTCCACCCCCACCCCTCTTTCCATTCCTGCTTCTTTCTTTCCCCTATATCACACCCCCAAAGCTATAGCTGGAGTGTATATATTTACTCTTCTCAACCATACGTGCATTTTTGCCCACTTGGCTTTTGTTCATAAGTTGTTAAAATGCAGGAGGACAGGATTCCACACCTCCCAGTAACACAGTGCAGAGAAAGAGGTGTGGAGATGGTCAAGTAACTCGAGTGCAACCACGAGCATTTGAATTGTCTTCTGTGAGTTTTCACTCTGTTCTAACTAGCGTACATGGATGGATTTTGGCCAGTAGCTTATTGGCCCGTTCCAGACTGCATGCACCAGACTTGTGCTACATTGAAGATGGGCTGTACAAGAACGGTCTAAATAATTTACTGTCAGACTATGAAGATTTACAATATTTATGTGCTGCTCCCTGTGATTGCCACTATGGCTCAACACACTTGGATGCACAGTGGGTGCCGCCAGTGGCCATTTAGGCTACTGCCAACTGTTCCAGTAAATTGGTGGCAAGGCTACAAAAGTGGCCATGGCATAGAAAAATAAGGAAAATATGGGTAATTTCTGGCATTTTCTAGGCATATGTCTCTAGAAAGTAAGTATTTCTATGAGTATATACTATATTATGAATTAAATAGCAAATCACGAAGGTCCAAAAGCAGCAATTACTACAGAACATCACCTCTTGTTCTAGTTAAGATTCAGTGTCTTGCTGAGGGACTCATCAGCAGAGTAAATGCTGGAATTTCTTTTATCTGCATCTAGTGACATTCTGGAAAGAAAAAACGATATTGGAGTTAAATTTGAGTGGATTTTTAGAGTAAGGACCTGATGAGGAAGGTAGTTTAATAAGGTGAATAATTAAGTTTTCTGAGCTGGATTATAGAAAAGAGGGCAAGCAGTGGGCGTACCAGCTTCCTATTATGCAATTGGTTGTAACATTCCTGTAGGATGTATAATGTTCCTCCCCTTCTCCTGAACTACAGCTACACTCACACACAAAGCATATACTCTAAGAAGAGTGTGTGCATTTGTTGTTTCCTTTTTTGGACACAGTAAACCTGCATAGACTCGCTGGGTTTTCTCTGTTACATGCCTCGAGGCCATCACAGTTACAGTTTGGCTGAGAAACTGTTGTGTAGAAGATCATTTTTGCTCTGAGCACATTTTTTAGGACCTGTGCATGCTCCTCCTGAAGTTTGACCTTTAACCGTTAAAAGAAAAGAAAAAACAACATGATAATAGCAGCAGCGTAACATGAGGCAAAGATTTTTAATTGCCTGTAAATGCTTGTTAATGTATTCCTGGGTGCCACCTCCGCTCTATTTTATTAGATTAAATATCTTTGATTGTGTTGTGGGCTCATGAATAAACTCTTTTTCCTTCATAGGTCATACCCCCAGCTGAGGCTCCAGTGGCGGCTCCTACTGAGACTGAGGTAAAACAAACCTGCACGTTACATTCATACACACACTCAACCCCTTTTCTGTCCCCCTAACCTAAACTTGCTCAGGCAGTATATCTTTGTGGCATAAGCCAGAGGCAGATTACATAGGTGTGAACGAGTATGAGAAGAGCACAACTCAACATGATGATTTTCAAGTGAGACCTGCTTTGATTTCGGAACAGCTTTAAATGTCTTGAAAAGGGATCAGCAACAGCTTAAAAGTTAGTAGAGAGTTGTTGTATCTTGGAAATTTGCTGGTTTAATATCAGAGCTGTCTGGAAAATGTTTCAGTCAAAGGAAAACGATTAACGTTGTAGTAACGTAGGGTCATGTTCCATAAGTTTTTCTGGACAAAAAAGGTTTAAAAAAAATCACTGGTCTGTTTATATAAGGCATAATAGAGTACATTCATTGAGCACAAAAAAACTGCCTTAAATGCACCTAAACAGCAGCAAAAGATGGCATACATCAAACCAGAGTTACTCAGAGTTTCCACTCATGTTTTGTAAGTTTATAGCAGCAGTAACTGGACAAGAGACAACCCTTTCAATGGAAAAGTGTTTAAAGTTTCTGAGACTTAAGCTTCACACCTTACAAATATCAGCCACACTTTGCCTCAGGTCTCTTTCTCTAGCGCAACACAGTGCTCCAATCACAACCTGGCTCACCTACTGCAAATGTTTTCAGGGAAGAAACACAGACTTGTGGTCAGATTCAATTTTATGGATTTTTAAAGGGTAAAACATATTTTATGGATCTGCAAACAACTCATCACAGAAATTACCTCATTGATGTTCATTATTGACCAAAAGAAGAATCAAGACCACCTAAAATGGCAGTCAATAGGGCTTTGATGTGACATTTTTTCTCATTCTCCAGATTCAGACAGAGGAGACTACAGTTGTAACAACAGAGACTGAACAGGTAAGATTGATCTTCTTAATGACAGCTTGGTTGTATCATTATAAACTCTGTAGTCTTGATCATGCATGGCAGGTCAGTATAATTTTGTCTACATTTGCTCTTTATCTGCAATATATGCTTGCCCAGGAAGAAAAACCTGGTTAATCAATTATTCATATGGACGAATCATTGTTCTCTTGTTGCATGGTTTCTTAATGTGTGCTGTGTTAATTTTGCATGTGCAGACGCATAATGTCTGCGAGCCAGAGACTGAAGTGGAGGCTGAGGCCTTGGAAGAGGAAGACGCAGTTGTTGAGGCTGAGGTGGAAGTCGCCGTCACAGAAGTCACTGAAGAACCAGTGGTAGAAGCACTTAGTAGTGATGAAGTTTCTGCTGAAGCAGAACCCGCTGCAGACGAGGCGGTCACAGAATCAGTGGTGGAATCGGTGGAGGAGGTTATTGCAGAGATACCTGAGCCAGAACAGGTGACTGAAGCAGTCGTCAGTCCTGCAGTCCCAGAAGAGGATGACGCTGAAGTAGAAGTTTTGGCTAAAGAAGATGCACCTGAAGTCCCTGCTGAGTCTGTTACAATGACAGAGGTGCCACACTGATAAAAATACTTTCCTCTTTCTCTTCTCTCTTGAACTTCTTTTAAATCTCCTGTATCATTTGGTGAAGAAGAAGAAGTGCATTTTTATTTTGTGATAGTCTGCTGTGTGTGTGTGTGTGTGTGCAGCATGCGGCTTGAACAGTTGTTGTGGAAGTTCCCCATCATTCATTTATCATTCAGTAGTATTGCTGTTAATGCTTTCATGATTTCATGATATATATCATGAATATCAAAAGAAAGAGCTATTTTTTTTATACTGTGTCCTGCTATTTGTTTTGTGTACACCAGGATGCTCCTGCCCAAGCTGTGGAAATCCCAGTGGTGAGTATTTTCTTTTTCCCCCATGCTTTATATGGTTGATAACAATTCTAACAGTTTATACTTATTAACTTCCCTAGTGTACTTCCACACTTTACTTATGAACTTTTTACATTGACTTTGGCCACATCTGCATGTGTTGTCCTAAATACTGACATGGCAGTATCTGTCGTCTCACCAGGTGCCAGTCACTGTCCCTGAGGCTCCGGTAGAAGAGGCTGAAGCCCCTGTAACTGAAGTCAGTGAGGTAAAACCTAAACTCAAACCTGAACAATTTTAATCTACATTCTATGTGACCATTTTGGATGACAGCATAACCCATCAACGTCTGATTTCAGTGTGATCTATATCTAGAATGTAATTCATAAATTATGTTCTTATAGGCAAGACAGCTATTATTACCCATATTTCATTTGATCGAAAATTCAGCATCCCTCTTAAATTTGCGATGCGCATTGAAGCCAATGTACACACTCTTCTACTTAGCCATTTAAATTAATGATACAGTTCAGAAGCTTCAGTTGACATTTTCTCCTGGGATGCTTGCTAATTAATTCCCCTCATTCACTTAGTCTATGTCTTGTGTGTGTGTGTGTGTGTGTGTGTGTGTGTGCTGGTATGTGGGGAATATCTTAAAATGTTCTCCTTATCATCTTCTCTCTCCAGGCTCCTGCCACCCAGGAGACTGCCGACAGCCTGGTTGATGACTTTGTTGTCACAGAATCTGCGTCAGCAGTGAAAGTCGCAATTGTGGAGTTTGCTGCTGTCGAGCCGGTAAGAACTACACAAAAAGGAATTCATCATTAGACACTGCTACAATTGTTATAATTAATAAGCAACATCTTCTTCGTTAGTTAAATTGGCATTTCATTGGCATCTTGCCTCACGTGATCATAAAAGTTTGTTAAAACAGCGAAGCTAACCCAAGCAGTTGACTAGGGCCCCATGGCCACTAGAGGGCCACAAAACACATTTCATCATTTAATAGTTTTTGGAACATTGTGCACATCTGTACATATGAGTAAAAACAAGATTATATTTCAGTATCATTCAGCTTTAATTTAATCAATGCTCCAGGGGAGCCAAAACGATTAACCACATTAAATTACACTTTGTGTTTTACCACATTCCTAATGGGATATTGTGGTGGAACACAGTGTGATACAATGGTGTGCAGGTTACAGTGACGCCTGATGCATTCTTGGTGTAGTTAGAGAAGTATGCTCAGCTTTTTTTTAACTTCTCACTTCTCTCTGCTTGCTATATTTAGGAAATTGTGGAAATGAGTGACACCCTCAACACCCAAACAGAATCTGTGGATGTGATGCCCGCTGTCCCTGCTGCTGCCCCTGCAGAGGGAATGGTCATTGTAAGTTATACATGATGTATGGTAAATGTAATTAAAAATAAATATTTAGTACTAAACCACAATATGGAGATATTGTGTAAGTCTCCCGTGTTTCTTCCCTCATTTATTCTGCTTATCGAAAGAGTTTATGGTGACCATCTACTGTCTCCTATCCGCACTCTCTCCCCTCCTTTCCTTTCCAGGATGCCACTGTTGAGCAGACTTGTCCGGATGTGCTGTCAGAAGAGCCTAAGTCAGGAATCTGTGACATGCCGTGTCAGATGCAGCTCGCTGTGGAGTCTGTGCAGATCAGCTCAATGGTAGGAACAGCTTAAAAATAACTTTTCTTGAACAGTTATTTAGAGTTGACACGTACCGATTAGAGTTATTAAAAATATCTTTTAACTGGTAAATGTATCAGAGATTTGTTATCAATATTAAGGATTTGCAGTACACTCACCTGATCTAATGTCTTGTTTTCTGCTCAGGAGATGTCAGTGGAGCCATCGCTGAATGGACACATTATTCCAGAGGTCTCCATTGAGGGCTAGATACACATCACACAACTTGGAAGACCTTTTTTGTCTTTGTAAGTTTCTCACAATATTAAATCAGTCCTTTATCACACATTGAATCTAATTTCTTGTTTTGTTTTTTTACTCTGACCCTGTTAACCTTTTTTAAATAACTCAGTTTACACTACTTCCAGCAGCCACTAACCAGGTCCCTGTCTTATTCTTTGTCTCTTTCAGACTCCCCTTTGGTTATTTGGAGGGCTCAAGGCTTTACAGAGAGTCAACCAGCAACCAGGACCACCAGGAAATCAAAGGGACATCCACACTTTGAAGTGCCTTTCCGGCCTTTGTTCCTGTCAAAACACCAAACCAGATGTCAACATGCCAAAACTGCATGTGAACAGACTGTTGTCATAAGTGTGCAGAAATGGAAACAAACAATATTGTGGCTCCTTTTTTTTTTAACTGTATTCCTCCCCTAAAGTACATAGTGATTTTTGTGTTAGCAGTGGAAGCAGAAGTGCTTGAGAGATGGAGATTCATAAAACAAGATAGATGGCAGTGCCTGATTTCTTAGCATGTAGCACCATCTCTTGAGAACACCTGCTTCCATACTACATGCATTCAATGCATGTGCATACTGTAGCATCGATGAATGTGGCTATAGTTTGTACTTGAGCCTGTTTGCTAGCCGGGACCTTTTTTATTTTATTTTTTTTTAACCCACAAAGACACACTTAAACTTCCCCTTACCTCCATTTCTGTTCCCTTCTCTGTCCTCCAGTTCTCCTCTCTGCTTCAATAAGTGCCAATGCTAAGGTTTGTGTGAAACACATCCTAAAGTTTTAGATTTTATGGCCACTGGAGAATGACAGTTTGGGGGGATGAGCTAAGAAGTCATTTTCGGTTTGTTTCTTTTTTCCTCACTTGCTCCATTTTTTAAAGTTGTTTTGTATAGACAATATGATGTGCTACAGTTTTGTGTTCAAAGTCTGTGCTCTGGAGGGGAAATGTAATGTGATCTGGTGATGAGGATCACTGTTGGGCTGTTGATGGGCTGACTTGATCCACTTTTGAAATAAAGCTGTAACTCATCGTGATGCGGGAGTAGTTGTTTTACTTTCTTTACACTATTTCACTCATAAAATACACAGGAGAAACAGCCTGAAATTAATCAATTTTGGGGTGGGGCTAAAGATAAACTTATATAAAATACTGTATATATCTGGCTTCATTTTCTGGGTCAGTTCTGTACTAGCAGTAACAATCTTGATGGCTTTCAAAGATTCAACCTCTGTAAAAGACTTTGTGTGGTTTATGTAACAACTGCAATGCTGTTTTCTGGCCCATGGGAAAGTAATAACTTTTATGTATGATCACTAATAATTGCAGCTGAAGGGGACAAAGAATAAAATGACTAAAGCTTTGAGATTTCATATGATGTTAAAAAAAAACCAAAAAGTGCATAATATACAGGTTTTGGACATTGAAATTTCTAATCATTAAAAAGGGACATGGGTATAGAATTGGGCTTGTTACTAAATAACTAAAAAACAACCCATTACCTTCTATAAAACTTCTATACATTATATTATACATGATAAGTCAGAGTTACTCCTCCAATTTTTAAATACATGATCTTTTTCTAATTTATCTTAAGTTGTGAATGTGAAGCCACTGTGAATCTTCAAAATAAGCACAATGAAACAGATCAAAAGTTTTTAATTTGTTTTTGCACTGAAATCTACATTCATATTAGTATGATGTAATTTGGTACAGTAAACACTGCCGATGTGTGGTTTCACCAGCCCCCCCCTCTTTATACTATGGTCATACTGTCAGAGTTTCAACTGAATTTCAAGCATCAGTTTATTTTATTTTTACTTACTTAGGTTTACTGGCCCCTCTTGTTGGAATTTTAACAAAATGTCAAAACGCAAAACAGAAGCGACAAGTTTTGCCTTAAGAGGAAATAATAACAAAACAGTAACAACAAAAAGACTGAACAGACAACTGATAAACACATACTGCTTAACAACAGAGGATATATTTGTAAAAGCACATTCGTATTAATAATAGATGCTTTGGAATGAAAACAGCAACAAAGAGGCTCACTGTGATCAACCAACGGTCCCACTCAACACATTCCACTTATATATTATCTGACATTTTTTCACTTGTGCCATTAATATGCATGAATACATGTCATTATTACCCCCAACCCTCCCAAAAAACATAATAATAAATAAGAAAACAGGTGATTTGATTGGTCCATGAGGTAAAATGTGAAATAAAAATAAAAAAAGAAAGAAGAAAAAAAAGAGCAAAAGTTGAAAAGACAAAACATCCACAAAAACAAAAAGTGTGGGAGAGGCTGAAAAAAAAAAGAAGTAATTAAGAAAGAAAAGATTGTAATTGCAAACAAGAAAGCATGGTGTCCAACAAGGTTTCATTATCTTCCCCCAGCAAGAAACACACACACACTTGCATACCGGCTTGCGCACACACACTCACACAACCATTCACGCAGTCAAGCATGAAGCTCAATAACACATCCATTGCTCAGGCTGTAATCTTAACAAAGCCACTTGATAGATGATAATATTTCTATATTTACACTGAAGTGATGATTAACTGACAAAGACGCTCAAAGCTCAGACTGAACCCAAAAAATACAAGATAGAGTAAAACCAAGAGCAACCAGATTAAATCACCACGTTCTCTTTTCATTCCTTCACTTTTTGATCTCCTCCTATGCACTGACAAAAAATGTCCACTGTACTAGGCGCTGGAGGTGGGTGGGGCTTACGGAGACAAAGGGAGGGGTTAATAATGACAGTGATGACGGAGATGCTCAAAAGCAATGAGCCGTGTGAGCTCTGGGAAGGCATGGAGTCTGCCACTCAGCAGTAATCAGGCAGGTCGGCTCTTCTCTGTTTCTGCTACAAGAAAAAGAGCACTTCAATAAAAAGAGACCCCGCCCGTTTGGACTACCCTGGTTTGAAATCAAGCACACCTACCTCCTGTTGTATAGAGGTTTGGTGTGGATGAGCATGCAGTTAGCTACACAGTATATAGCCTGAGTGGGTGGAATTTAAAGAGCACTTCAAAAACAACAGACTGCCCACTTGGGTTTATATGGGGCTCCAAAACAAGTCCAGCTCCTTTGTCAGAATATTAGAGGTTTAGGATGCAGGTTTTAACATCAATCTGAGGAGTGTGTGTGTAGCAGTAACTGTAATGGTAGAAGCAGCACTAGTAGTGTTCAGCAGGCAATAGTCTTGTCTTTCTGGAGAGGAAATGGCTCAAGAACAAACCCACCCAGGTGTTGACCCCAAATAGTGCAGCAGTAACACTTCAAAGTATTAATGGGTATTATCAATAGGTCTACCTTGTTTCAAAATACTGGGGAGATTTTAATCCTGCTTCTGCATTAGATAGGAGTTTTGTTTTTGTTTTTTTGCTGCTGTGGCTGGTATGTTCCAAGATTCATCAGCAATGTTTGCTATTTTTGAGGCAACTAAGCTTAAAAACTTTACCATCAAAAGATGTTTTGTAAACTTCCACGCTGGCTGGCATGCAGACAAATTCACAGCCATGTTCAGTCTTTTTCTTTTTTTAACCAGTCAGCTAAAGGATTGATTGTTTGCAAAAGTGCCAGGCACAAATGACACACTTACCAGCCACAGCCAAACTTTACCAGCATTTTCTTAGTGTAGGGTCATTAAATCTATCCGAATACCACTGTCATGATAATCAGCTTGGTCATTTTAAAAGTCCTTGTATTATCGGACTTCTTTTCCATTTTGTCTTCGTCATGTGATTGTCGCCCATTCCTCCCTCCTGATGTTTGCAGCACCACTCAGGCAGTCGTACAGGTAGGCAGTGAGTTTAGGAACTATCACAATGTTTATTTAACTGGCTTTTTATGAACCAGCAAGGAAATGTTCTCTACAGCTGGACACGAGGCAAAAGGTCTTTTTCCTTGACTGTAGAAACGGAAGAAAGTAAAGAAGGACGAAGGGAGTGAAGGGAATGGTAGAGAGGACACCTCTCAGAGGCTCTGCGCCCCCCCTAAGGCCCAATGTGGGCTCAGTCCTGTCCAATCTGGCCCGGTCTAACCCTTGTTTGGTTAGGCCAAATCCAGTCCAGTCTGGTCTGGTCTGGTCTAGCTGGGATCCAGACCAAGGTTTTAGAAGAGTGATTTGAATCCCTGGTTCTCGAACTCTGACCAGGCGTCATTTAATTCCATGAAGATCATCTTAGCGTATTGTTCATAAGGCTGGCCTGTTGCCTGCAGAGAGAGAGGGCATACATTTGCAAATTAATAAAGAATAGTAAAAATTTGAGTTGAAATACTTGTAAATCCTGCTCATATGATAAACAGTATTCAATTTTGTCTTGTCATTGTCTTGCAAGTGGATGTTTGTTTTTATTCCTGCCCTGGCTAAATGCATAAGCAGCATGTTATACTGTACCTTATCTGGATGGACGATCAGCACAGCCTTCCTGTAGTATTTCTTCACCTGGTCAGGTGTCACCAGGTCAGCCATGCCCACAGGCTTCCAGCGGGTTTCACCCTCCCACAGCACCGTGTTCAGGGTTGACAGCAGCGCTCGGATGTTTCGCTCCTTCCCTTCGATCCAGTCCAAGATCTGCAGCATGACAATAAAACAAACCTTTACTACTTTCAGCATGGAAAACGTCACAAACACTGGTCAGCACTTGGAGGCTACTTTGTGAGGCAAAGCTCTGGGAAATTACTTGCCAAAAGGTGCCATGTTGGTCTATCTAATCAGCCCTTTTGGCAAGTAACCGAAAGGACTGATTAGGTGACTTAGAATCCCATTTTGCTCTAGTAAAATCATCTGGTGCATAAGCCAGTGGACAAAGGTGATTTACTCAGTAACCAAAACTTTTACCAGCACTTTTTAACCTTTATTTATCGAGGGAAGTTTCGCTAAGAACTATGTTCACACTCGCAGTTACGCACGTCAACACCTGGAAGCTACAACCTGGTTAAAGACCTGGCTCAAGGGCACCTCAGTGGTGGTAATGTGAGAAAGGCAAGCACTACTATTTCACTTTTTTCAGTGGGTAATATGTCCTTCACATTATGTACTTAGTTTGTTACCTGTAACTTAAGTGGATCGATGTCTTTTGTGATCTCCTGTCTCCTCATTTCAGCGATGGTCCTTGGTCCCTTCTTATCAGGCCTAGAGGCAAAACCCTGAGTTGACAGCAGGTCCTCAAAATCCTCCTCCTTTACCTTTGGCTTGGGGCCTGTGTTACAACACAGCAGAGAAATTAAGGTCTGACGTGGAAATTGTGTGGGGATAAAAAGGTGCAGGCAGACTTTGTCACACAAGATGAAGCCTTTATGGAGAAGACTGGAGAAATACAAAACTGAATGAGATCATGTCATGTGCTGTAGTTGCATGACTGAACTGCAGCATCAAAGCTCAATTTTTTTACTGAATGCTTGCTTAACTATTTCTGCACTTTGGCTCGATTCCCAAGAAGAGTTTACACAATAATACAGTACAGAGAATCAACACAATACTGTACATAAATATTACAAATTCTTGGTAACTTTTTAATGTTTCAGTAGCTGGTGAATTCCGGTGCTTATTACTAGTCCAATTTATTTATATCAGCTGAGGAAAACCATATTTAAAGTATTTTTTGAGTGATAATTGTGGAAAATCAAACATAAAACATTTGTTACTCTGGTAACAAATTCTTTCCCCTCTACTCAACGTCTCTTACCAAATCCAGGCCCGCGAACTCCTCTCTCCTCTCTCCCTCCAATGACACTAGAGAAGTTGAGGTTGTAGTTGGGTTTGATGGGCTGTGCGCCTGCAGGCTGAGACGCTGAGGATGATTTGGGTGCGGCGCCAGATCCTGATCCGGGCATCCAAGGTTTGCTCTGGGCTGAGGTGGGTCTTCCAGACTGCCAGGGCTGGGCTTGAGGCTTAGCAGAGGAGGAAGGAGCCTTTGTGCTAAAAGAAGGCCCGGAGGGACCTGGAAGAAACATGAAGGAATGATAGTCAGTTACTTTAGATAAACTTGAGATAAATAGAAAATGTTTTTCTCTTTTAAGAGCATTTTGCCTTTTTGGATTACTGCACCGCAGTAGCTCTATTACAGGCAGCTGGATATCTGACCAGGCCTCTTACCTGGTAAATTGGAGCCCAGGTTTCCTAGGTCGGCAAAAGGATCAAAGGTCTGAGACTTGGCCTTCGACATAGATGGCACACCAGAAGCTATAGACACAGTAACAATAGTGAGTTAGAATTTGGTTAAAGTTAGAAAAAACTGACAATTCATAGTGTTCAGTAAATGTTCCTCCACCTACTTGTGTTGGTGTAGCTGGGTTTGCTGCTGGCGGTGGCGCTCATTTTAGCGGTGTTGCCAGCTGACCAGCTATCCCACCCACCCAGCAGGTCCGGTTGGCTGGCTGATGATGTCATCTTCGGGGCATCATTCACTAGCTTATCTGTTAGACATGAACAACCAAAGTATCACCAATTAAGTTTCTCTTGCATGTTACCATTAGCCATTGCCTGCAGTAAATGTCGATAAAAGTAGGATAATGCGACTCCCACATTAGTGGTTAGAAGATACTGTATGGAGTGACAAGAAGGAAGTCCATGCAAAGGTTATACTTAAAACAAACATAATTTATTAATCTAAGGTTAACACAAAACAAACAATGGAGTGGGTGAATCAGCAATGTCAGCAGTGCATGGATGAACCAAAAGACTAAGCAGGGTGGATGCCAGCTGTAGGATGAGAGACAGGAACAAGCATATGGGCCAGTTTATATAACCCCAGGTGAGCTTAATCAGCTGATGACCCTCCACTGTCAATCAATTGTCTACTGAGGTTGGCCACTGGGAGGGGCATCATAGATGGCACAGTAGCTGATGTACTTACTGAGGTTGAAGAGGCTTGTGTTGGAGGCAGGAGTGGGGTTACTGTGAGCAGAACTGAACCCACTGGTGGCTGAACTATCAGAACCCAGCAAGTCTCCAAACAGGTCTGGTCCAGAGGCCTGCCGAGACGAACCCACACTGGAGCCAATGCCTGAGCCAGACCCCATCCCAAACGGATCAAACAGGTCGCCCATGGCTGCAACACAGAAACAAGGGAGCAAGGGAGAAAAAAATGTATTAAGGATAACTGGAAAGTTTTTTTTATAATAATCCAGTCAGCACATATAAAGCCTGGCCTCTTACGTTTTGAGTCTGGTGTGGCTCCACTGGTTGGCCCACTGAAGAACAAGTCTTCCTGCACTGCTCCTGTCTGACCAGCAGGCGGTGCAAACAGGTCGTTGAGGAGGTCGCTGTTGCTGGATGCAGCTTTCAGTCCTCCCTGGTCTCCTTGATGGGGAGCAGAAGAGGAGGTCGAGGACATGGAATGATGATCAGGGTCAGAGTTCAACCCCAAGAGGTCAGCTGTGTCACCGATAGGAGATTCCTGGGCTGCAGGAGGAGGGCTCTGGGAGGGAAATAGGGACACCAAGAAAAGATAGAAATGAATGGAATGATGGAGAAAGAAAATAAAGCATTTTGGCTCTACTTCACAACACTGTCAGGGTGCATGATAAAGGAAGGCATACTGTATTGGTGGCATAATATGATATAATCAGCTATGCAAGACTTTCCCCACCTGGAAGTCAGCATCAAACAGCGGTTCGCTGGGGTCACGTGACAGTGGCTCCCCACTGGGGGCAGAATAAGAGTAGGACTCTCCTTCTGATTGATCACTCAGGTCCTCCTGGTCATTCAAGGATCCCCCTCCTTGACTGTCTGAGGCATCCTGAGTGCCACGCACATCTACAAATACAAGAAGCTGGTCAGTGGAAATTTTAAGGCACTTGATGTTACTTTGGAATCAGTCAGTGAGGTGGGTGGTAGATCAAGAGGTCAGAGAAAGTTTTATGGTTTGAATCCTGTCTGGGAAAATTAAGGCAGGAAACAAAACGAGAAACAATCTCATATTCTTTAGAAAGGAGGACAATAACCAGAATACTAAGGCTGTGCGGAGCAAAATCTAGATGATTAGGGTATTTTAATGCCGAAATATTTTCACAAGAACACAAGTACAGTACCTTCCCAATCTAGTGTCTGGAAGAAGTTGTTGGCATTGCTATCAGTGCTCCCAGGAGATTCTGGTTCTGTTGCATTGGAGCCTTCTGGGGTCTGAGCTGGCAGGGGCGACTCAGAGTCATAAAATGCTGAGGAACCTGGCTGACGAGGCAGCTCGGGCTTACCTGTAATGATTAAGGTTTACTGTTTAGTTCATATGTACAAGAATTAATTATGAAAATTGATGGCAGTAAAGAAAAAAGATGTCTGATATTTAAGTGAACTAAGAAACAGATGGATGGATAGAAACACACAGCAAACCAAACCAACACACCTAACCCCAAGAGCCTGGTTTTTGTAAAGTAATGCCACCTACCAAATTTGCTGAGGATCTCCTGCTGTTCATCACGAGAGGAGAAAAGGATTTTGGGATTGAGGCCTTTGGTTTGGAAGCCCTCCCAAGGAGGGGTCTTGGTGCTGGGTCTGTCCCTGGGTTCCACCTCGATGTCCAAGTTGACCTGGAACAAGTCTGGGTACTTCTCCTGGATGTCACAGGCATCCAAGTCATACCTGGCGGGAGAACAGGTAGATGGAAAAGTGGAAGTTATGGAGAAAGTGCATTTCAAGAGGTAAATAAAAAAATAAGAAATCTGCTGTAGTTGGTATTATTGTGCAAGAAATACATTTGAAGCTTTAAGTGACAATGATCTTGTTTAGTCAAAAGTATTGCATTTCTCAAAATTGTGTACATACTTAGCAAACTTGACAGTGGTTGCATTCCTGGGGACAAAGCCCGTGTGGAACTGGATCTGAAACATCTTCATGGAAGCCATCTGAAACACAACAGTATCAAAGTTAATATAAGCTTTTGTCCATATTCATCAACATTCTGCTTTCTGCATTGATTCTAAAACTGACTTTGCACAGAGATACAGAAAATGGTCAACAGTTGATGTGTGTGTGCATACCTTGGCCTGTAGACGTCCTCCCAGTGTGGATCTTGCATGATAGATCACCACCAGTACATCTCCTTGGACTGTCACATTTAGGGGAATCTCCGCTTTCCCGTCCTCCATCTTAAAATCCCTGGAAAGAGAAAAAGAGTGAGAGAGAGAATTAATAATTGAATTAGAAACATGTTTTACTCCTTTTAGTGCTGAAAGGCATTCATGTGTGTTTATGAACTTACTTCATCTTGTCGTACTCCTGTGATGTGGTGAGGACTCTCTCGTCTCCGACATAAACTTCGCAGAATGGCCTGCACCCACTGCGCTGCTTGTTGAACAGTGGCACGGGTGTCATGGCGATGGAGCGAATTATTATGGGCTTGCTGTGGGGGATGATGGGCTCCTCTGCCATCATGTCACACATGTACTCTATATACCTGCAACGATCAAAAGCAAGATCAGGATCATGTATTGTTAGCTTTTGTAAAACAGAAAATATTATGGTGTAGGAGGAAGTAAAAGCTTGAAAATGGAGACAAAAAATAATTTGGGTTTGAGGATCTATTCCATTATGACTAACCCACAAAACAACCCCCTTTTCTACACCTCATAACTTGTATGTGTGTGTTTTTATACCTCTTGTGCGAGGGTGCTATGCCGGGTGGGCAGCGTTTCATTGAGAACATGTAGACAGCAGCCTCAGCTGTGGTGAAAAGGCGACAGAAACACAAGAAGGAGCAAACTGCCACCGCTGATGCTGCCCGACCGTCCTACAGAGAGAAAAGGTGAAGGTAACAATTAAAGATATTTCCGGTGTCATTTTCCTCCTTATTTTTCTCAGTATCATCTACTTATGTCACGGTCTTGACTTCATCTTACCCCCTCACCCCATCTGAGCATGTATGAAGGACTAAGTCATTAGTCATTTTAGTCATCTAGTAGGTGGCGAGAGGTTACTTACCAGACAGTGTACTATACAGATGTTCCTTTGGTCTTGCTTGAGCCACAGATGCATGTTCTTACACACACTGTAGAGACTGCGGAGGTTGGGGGCACGGCGCACCTGCCAGTTACACTCTGAAACCTGCACACACACACACGCACACACAAAGACACACACCTGAATACAACAAGAATCTTGTATAGCTGCACACAAGTGAAAGAACAACCCTACTTTAACAATAGCAAATACTGTGGCAATAATAAACGTATGTTGTTACAGTGACAGAAAAACGCTACTGACACTGTGACTGCTGAGAGTAAAACTATCCACGCACAGCAATGACTTACCCACATAGAGACAGAGGAGTTTGGGCACATACCCACCCACCAAAAAGGTGCACGCACGCACGCACACGCACACGCACACACACACTTCGTACCCTGTTGTGGAATCGAGAGGGCCTGTATGATCGTTTGGAGAGGTTGTAGACAGCATAGTGGCCAGCATGACGTGAATCAAGGAACAGACGGACGTCCTCAATGTTGTTCTTTATCGCTGACTCCACCCCCTCTGCTGGGAAGGACATTACTACACACACACACAAATACAGAGAAACGTGTAAATATTACATCAAAGGTTTACCTCTCTCAAAATGTTAAACAGTAACTAAACAGTAACTAAGATATTATGTCACATCACATTCACTTCCAGCCACATCTGAATGGAGTTACCTCTGACATCATTTTCATCATGTAATATAGAATAATGACTTAATAACAAAATTATGCAGTAACGTGACAGAAGGTAAAAAAATGTATAAGTACGTTTTATGGAGGGTACTATGCCTACCTGCTATTCTGGAGGTGATGTATGAAATATCCAGGTCCCCTTTGGCATAGCTGTAAGAGAAATTACAAGTGCACTTGTAAAAGGAGTTGGTATACAACATAGAGGGAAAAAACACACAAATCACTACAAGAAATAAAACAGTTTGACTAAGGGAGACTTCACAAATACAGCCATTAACAACAGTCTGGTAACGCAAACTGGTTCAGAAACAAGAAAACTGTGTTACGATATACTAATATGACTCTGGTTTTGAAACCATAATGATTCAGGATGGAGAGGTTCTTAATCGATGCCTGAATGGGCATCTCTACTCAATACAGAATTTCAACCAGATGTGATGAAGGTTGTCCCACAAATGTATAAATTACACTAAGTAAATCCCCAGTTTATCGTTCCTCTGAATCTTTAAAGTAGCACATACATCTGGTGGCAGACGCTCAGGAGGATCATTACTGCCAATAGCTCCTTCATGTTAAGTATTATTGGCAGTTAATTGATGTAGAAAGTAGGCTACATTGGACTTTACAGCAAAATAAATCATATTGAAAAATGACAACAAAAACGATGTAATATGTTTCCCACTGAATATTAAAATGTAGTAAGCACAAACAAACTGTAGGCAAAGCAAAGAAATTAATCTATGTATGCTGATGACAGTTTTTTCTGTATGGTGTCAGGAAAGACAGGTGATGCTAGTTAAGACACAAATATAGCTGAAATGGTGATTTAGTAAGCAGTGGAGCCATATTAAAACCTTTTAACTGCCATTCAATCATTCACTCATTCATGCAATCAGTCATTCATATCGGCCAGTGATTCCCAACCCAGGGGGTACTTCTGAAGTTGCTTGGGGATACGTGGAAAGATTGCAGCTCAACTAATTTGAAAAAAAAAAATAAAAATACAAATTATGATTCAAAAAAACAAAACAAAAAAACAAACAAACATGTCATGCATGAAGATCAGAGATGTTAAAACAGTTAGTTAAAGTGATTAATAAATGGTTGAAACAGACAGCTAAAAGTATGGATGAACAGTTCAAATTGTTAGCTTAAAGTAATAGATACATGTTGAAATGGCTCAAAGTAATGGACAAACAGTTGTAATAGTTAGCTAAAAGCAACGGAATGGTTGAAATAAATGGCGGTATTGAGGAAGGGGTACTTGAGTTTATCTAACAAGGCTGGTGGGGTACGTCTGACAAAAAAGGTTGGGAACCACTGTTGTAGGCGATAGATGAGGCTGCCTGCTTTAGACAGCTAAAAGTGTTGAAACACTTTTGTCCTTACAAATTATACATACATGCAAATTATATAATGGTATAACAAGGGCGTCTAAATTAAGGTAAACAGTTTTAACAGACCACTTGAATTTTGACAAAACTTTGAAGGATGTGGCATTTAACTTTATAAAGACTTGTCTGATACAGGGGCTACAATGCACCTTTCAAACAAAGCCATCATTGCTACACCACCAGCTCTAATTCTAATGTTTTATTTTCACTTTTAACTTGTTTCTGATTGACCCAATAATTTCCTGTACCATGCATAGAGAATATGTTTCACTTTATCATTCGCTGATGTCATTTTCCAATCATTTGACCCTTCCATTCACTCTTACATTGATACTCATCTGTCCTTTCACATCACCCGCTGCATTCATTCAATTGAATTATTGAATGTGTGATGTTATGATCAGCAAGCTGTGATGATGGACACAGCACAGCAAAAGGCTTAGTAGGGTTTTTCTTCCTCTAAAATCAAACACAAAACTACAGGAGCACACAGAGCAACGCATGAGTTGACACACTTCACCGACCCATATTTACCTTGGGTTGCTAGGTGATGGACACATAATGGGACCATGAGGGGTTGGGACAGAGAAAAGAAACAACAAAAATAAACAAAACAACCAAACAAATGGAACAAACCGATGACAGAATCACCAAATGAAACATCAAACTTTAACGGATATGAATAGAGTGGCTATTAAAGGAACACTTTGTGACGGATATGTATAAATGGATTGAAAATAACCAGAGGTCGTCTGTCCATAACATCACCAATCATTGTCAGTGATTTCTGCAGCGTCACTGATTGCTGCAGCCAAGTGTAGCACACTAGATTACTTTCACCATCCACTGACTTATTTTTATGCCAGTGGCTTGTGAAGGAACTACAAATACAGATAACCTGAAATAAGAGAATGGAGAACCACATTTCAGACGGCCAAGCAGCAAAATGTTCCTTTTAAAAGGTAAATCCAGGGTAGGTATGAGTATGAATGGTTACATAGACAATTTGCAGGTGTACAATCATCTACATTTACTTCAGGCTGATGCAACTGCAATGAAACATGACGACTGACAATTGACAGTATTGTTTAGAAAACTGTTATGCGATTTGGTGGATGCCGGAATTAAAATGTCCTTACAGGACCAGTGCATACTTTCAGTACAGTAAAACTTTTGCAGTTTTCTACAGTTAGCAGATCATCAAAATTGTAATAAATGATTACCAAATCAAACATGGCGGTGGAATTGGCTAGGTTAAATAAGTAATAAATAGGCATATGTGAAGTTACAGTAGCCAGTGCAAAATGTGAATGTGAATGTTCAGTCAACTCCATAGGTTAACAAACAAACATAATGGGAATCATGAGAAATTCAGCAAAACATGTCCATGTTGTGCCTAGTGAGGAAAAATTGGCTGTCAGGTTACATGAATGAAGCACAATCAGTGCTAACTGATCTGCACTGACAATAAAGATTAACTGAAAATGTACGACTGAAAATGGAATATGAATAAATACAACAATGGTAACCCTGGTTGGAGCGTCTTACCTGGCTACTGACTGGATGACCTTAGAGGAAGTGTCCTTTATGTTGGTCAGGAAGCGCTCTGTTCCTCCCCTTAATATATCCAAGAGGCCACTGCCTGACTGATCAGGATCGTACATGCCTATAGGCATTGTGTGGGGAAAAGAGAGAATACTAAGTATGATACATTTGCAGACTTTGTCATAGCTTAAGAGAAATCAGGGACACAGTGACAACAAAAACATTCATGCAATCTTTGCATGAAACAGTCTGCAAAATTTGTAATATTTGCATTTTCAAATTATTATCTAATTATCAGATTCAAACATATTAGAAAAGATCTTTTTACCAAGCTGCAATAAATGAAAGAAAAGTTGTTGAAAAGTAAAATACATGTTCTATAACTGTAGATGAGGGTATGAAGTGATCAAAAATGGCACATTCCCTCTTAGCTGCAATGTGCATGACACTCATGATAAACACTAACACACACAAACACTTAATGACATTAAGAGGTGGTTCATCAGATAGGGCCAAAAGATGATTGTTTGTTTGACTTTGAGGTCAATGCATTGGATGAAATCTCTTGCTTGAAGTTGTGGTGGAGCTGCAACAACAGACAAATGACTCAGATTGACTCTGAATCATTTATTGCCCAGGTCTGATGGTAGGAACTGACAGGAGG
>SEMN01000842.1:0-42500 GCA_005408345.1 Macquaria australasica | reverse complement strand
ATTATTGTGCCTCTGTTAAAAGGAAATAAGCATTATATAGAACCTGAAAACATACAGTATTTTCCCAGACCTAAGATTAAAACATAATTTTCTCTCCATAAAAAAGGACCATTATACAGACAACTTTACTTTGTAATATATTATATACTATAAGCAATGGTATTTGCCATTTTAACAACACAGCTAAACCATCATGTTTTATACACTCAGTATTCCTAACATCTACCGATAAGAAAACGTAATGTTTTAATCTTTGATCATCTTGGCTTCACACAGAATCTCTCTTCTATAGACATTGTGATAGCTGACTTGGCTACAGCAGCGGTTAAACCATGATTGGTCCTGGTTTAGCTGTGACATTGGGGGATAGAAAATTAAAAAGGTAAAAGCTCTGACCCAGATGTCCTGTTTGTCATTGATGGGGAAGTTGGAGTAGAGATCGATCATCTCTGGCGTTCGGTACGCTGGAGTGGTGTTCCTTGTGATCTACACACAAACGAGAAAAAAAAAAACTAAACACACAAACACAGCTGTTGGACCCTTGTGGGGTGTTGCAGTAGATAAAAGCAGAGCCAAGAATCCAGCTATAGTCAGGTGTTAGTAAATCTCAGCTCTAACTGATGTTCATCTAAGTCATCATTTTTTTTCTAAGTTGATCAAATTAAGAAAATGCTTTGAGAACCTTGGGGGGTTATCTTCTGATTATTTTTCATGAAAAGGACATTGTTATGTGTCCCAACACAGAGAGGAAAGCATGCTTAGAAACAAATTATTCAAATCTAAACTAAAAAGGCCATCCACCTCAGATTTCCCATCATAATAAGATCTTCCCCTTAAGCACCTCTTTTGTTCTACTAGACTGAAAACAGGTGCCCGATGGACACGCAGTTTATTGTTTATTACATTCAGAAACCAGGATCTCTGGGGTCTTGGATACTGAGGTCATCTGTGACAAAGATCCTTTGTGTGAGTGTAAATATAATTAACCTGATCAGTGCTTCCTGGACCCTCTAGCTGTTAATTCAATCAGAGGTTTCTGGTTCCTGTCAACACCATGATGATGCCAGTATTGCCACTGATGCACTATAACTTCTGAATGTGTTTTTTCCTCCTTTCAATTGACAAATTGATTTTCATAATAAAATTAGAGAATATAATAATATGCATTCAAAGAAAACTGGCTGCGTTTTTTGTTATTTTCTTCGGCAAATTAAAACCATTAGTGCCTCAAATAAAATGTTTGTGTAGTGTGAAATGTTTATGCAATTACACCACTTTCTGTCTGTGAAGCATCCTATATTCTTAAAACATGTATTAAAGACACCTGGTATAACATAATCTTGTTAAAATAAGGAGTCTATGTATGTAAAAACATTATTATATAGATTATTTCAAGATTATTGGAAAGAAGAAAAAACTGTTTTAAGACTCAATGTGTTGGCCCTGTTGAGATTAACCTCAACTGTTGTTTAAGTGCGTGTGTGTGTGTGTACCTCATCCTCCACCATGGACCTCTTCTGTGCAGACCAGCTGTAGTCGGGGTAATGTGACACTGTGGTGGCGCTGCCAAAGTCACACAGCTTGATGGTGCCCTGGTTACTAATCAAGAGGTTCTCAATCTGCAACACATCAAGTAAGCAGTGAGTTAGCATGTCAATCAATGCACATTTAAGTACCAATTAGTAATCATAATAGCCCCTAATTTAAAGTACTATCAATTGTTGTGCTTTAAATTGCAGTATCTTTCATACGATGCAAAATGTAGTCATATTGAGGTGTTCCATTTAATGCATTCATTCTGGGTTACTGCACATTATGGATACTTAATCATTCATCAGCTCTTTGATACATCATTCACTCATCCAACTACCAAGGAGTGACTAACCTTGAGGTCTCTGTGTATGATTGGTGGCTTCTGTTTGTGCATGTGCTGCACACCGCGGCACGCCTGGTAGAAGATTTTCAGCACAGTGTCACATGACATGGGAGCCCTCTGCTCTACCCGCTTGATAAAGTCCACCAGCTGACCTGAAGCAGAACAGACAAACAGATGAATGAAGGAAAGCCCATCAGTCAGAGTGAACGTAGCCCCTGTCACTTGTCTGTTGATTGTAAGTTGTCTGATGAATTCGAGAAAATGCGAGACACTGCAGATAAAAATCTTGTATCATGCAATAAAATAGTTAAACAATAAAAATGTGCTTTACACACATAAAATAAATGTTTGAATGGTGTTCATAGATCATTTTATAAGGGTAAGTAAAGATTTGTGTGCTTACAAAGCTGAAAAAAAAACTACTGAATTAAAACAAAGTCTGTTGTAAATGACCAGTCAGACTGAACAGAAGGGAAGCAGAGCAGGAAGTAGAAAGGCTGCAGACAGGAAACCGTTTCATCACGAGTGCCTTTCACGTAAAGTTACTAGGAAACGGTTCTGACTACTCAGATTTACTGAAATTTAGTTTGATGAATGAGTAAGTAGTGATTTAATAATAAAAGAAAGAAAGAGGTAGAAGACAAAGAAGAAGTGAGGAAAAAATGTCTTTGCGTGTAGGAATGTGCATATTTACCTTTACACAACTCAGTGAGGATCAGGAACTCGGCCTGTCCGGTGTCCGACTCCTCCTTACTGATGGAGGCAGCAGAGCAGAACTGAACCATGTTGGGGTGACCTGACAGCTTTTTCTATAAAGCAAGCAGGTCAAGGAACATAGAGCATAAACACTACTGTGGTGTCAAGCCTGGCCTCAGGTCAGTCACTTCAGGATCTCAAACAGAAATCATTAATCATCCTCTGGTGACAATGTTGTCCAATCTACCAACCACTTTGGAGGGTGTTTAGTATGTAAAAAATCAAAGTGACTCACTGTTTAATCAGTCATTGCAGACATTGATTTGAGCAGAAATCTCCAACAATTTAAACTGATCTAATGATGCACAGGCAAGCTTTAAAGGAGCAATTCTATTCTAAAACTGCACTGCAGCTCTGCTGGTCAAACAGTGACAGCAGGAAGAGGTTATGGTTGGGCGATAGAAGACTTTAGACTTTATTTTTCTGCCTCATCAGCATTCAAGGCATTCGTTTGAAAACACAATGTTGCAATGGAACCGGGAAGACTGCTTACTCTTTTACAAAGAGCCTGTGCCTCCACAATGTGTGACACAGCATGAAACAACTATTGCCCAACTGTGCAAGAGATGTCCCAGCGTTTTTAACTGCTGGCCAAAAGTTTTGTTAGTCCCCTCCACTGACTGAGTTTTCTCACTGATAAAAACTGTAACTCCATGAAATAAAACATCCCCAGAGACACTGAAATACAATGAATGCTCCTGTGATTTGATGTCATTCCTCCTCCAATCAGTGAATAACAAATATGTGAATGAAAGCCCTTCAGGATTATTAATTTTCTGTCCTGCTCATCACTTTTTCTCAAACAAGAAACACACCAGAGAGCTTTAGAAAAGATTCACAAACGGCGAGCTTTTAAAGACAGAACCACGTAATACATAGCAGTCTGTGTTTGTGAAACCACAATGCTATTATAAAGTTAAGCACTGTAAATATATATTAGTTCCTGTATTGTGTATTCTGGCATTGTGCGGTGTTGCCAATTAACTACATGTGATCTAGTAATGACAGTGTACTACGCTGGAGGTGCATTCCACCATATTTAGATTAGAGTTTAACTTGCCTTTGTCACATGTCGCTCTCTGTTATGTGCTGAAACTGAAATGCTCTACACTCATCTTAAGAACAAAAAACAAGTCTTTTCATGATGGTCTGGAAATGATAAAGGATACCATGAAGCAGACTTCCTGTATGATTTCTTTGTTCTTCTCTTCCTCATTGGACAGCAGCCTCTGAAACAAAAGCAAACACACAGACCATTGGTTTGTTGCTGTTCTGTCAGGTGACACGTCATCTTTATATGTTGGAACTCATACATATTATACATATTCCATCAATAAACTGTCTATACAGTACTTGCTTTCAACAAGAGAAAACTGATTTCGATGCCAAGTACAACAGAATTAACTGCTCCTACTGGTTACTGACAAGTTAAATGGCCACTTCACAATTCAGTCTGGAACCCAGAGAGAACCCTAAAATGGATGTTCGCAAGCAACCACGATCCAAACATGGCCAATATTTAGCACAATAATGTTTTTCCTCAACCCTTTCATCAATACAGCTATTGTATAGCAGCATGCTTTACCTTCTTCTGCCTTGTGCATTTATCATTTATTTGTTCTGCATTAAAAGTATAGCCAGTTAATTTGCTGAACTTTTGAACGAATCAACACACAGCATCTTAGCCTTACATAGTTCGGCAGTATGCATCCAACATGGACAGAATTATAAAGTATGGAGCAGATGGTCCCCACATATTCAAACCTGTGCCATAATTCTTTGAGCCTTGTTGCTCTCTAAGAAAAAACCTGCTCATGGAATGCTTCCTTGTGAGCAATATGATCGACAACATAGCAGGAGAAGCAGCTGCCCACATTAGTACATTGTTTCATAGTAAGTGTTTAGCATAGCATAGTGTCCAAATAGGAAAATGACAAAAGTTCTTTCTGTGCTATACTGTGAGCGGTCACGTCCACTTGTTAAAGTCAAGTCATATGTAGTAACGCAGTGCATACTGTATTCTGATTGGTATTTCCTAATAATATGTAGTATTGACTGCAGATTTCAAGTACGTACTGCTGAATGCAGAATCGATGCAGACAGAGCTAATGTTCCTGATCCAGTGCATCATATATAGACATTGCCATGCCTACTAACAAATGAGTGAGTGAGTGAATGAACGAATGTGCAGTATTGAGTGGTACGGCCAACATGTAAGAGTGGCTCAACATGTAACAAGCAGTAACATGTAGAATTTTCTCAGTGGGTACACCTTTATCTTACCTTGAGGGCATAGTCTTTACCACTGCTCATGTCCTGGGCTTCATACACAAAGGCAAATCCACCTGAGAAAAACGACAGAGGATGTCATTTACATTGTTTACTGGTCATTACATCTACATGACTGGTACATGCACTCTTGAGCTCTTAAAATGATACTTAATCATGAATCTCAGATGTTCAATGTATTGCAGAAGACTGTGTAATATGGTCTAATGTAGCTACTGTCTGACAAAGTAGCACTGGCTGTGTGGTTCTAAGGTACTACTGAGTACTGAGACAAAAACATTCACACTTGAAATTTTATGTATATGTCACTGCTCTGTGACATTACTTTGGGCAGCCATTAAAACAAAAACAGAACAAGCAAAGGGGCCAAAAATATAGGGAACATATCCAGTTTTGAGGTAGGTTTCCATTTTAAAGGTGGAAATACCACCAGCACACCATAGATCCCATTCCATTCCTTATGACTACAGAGAGCACTAAAACCTCCAACAACGCCCTGCTTCACACTCCCATAAACATTTGAACCTGGAAGCTGCCAGGTATAACCACAGTCTTATCTATTGGCCACTGAGCAGCCACATTGGAGAAATTGGAGCTTAAGTGCCTTGCTCACGAGCAACACAACACAAGCAACCTTTCCGTCACAAGCTCACTTCTCTAACTTTGGGCCATCGCTAAGCCCCAGCTGAATATTCACCTTTTCACAAGGTGTGGCTGACAGCTATTAGGGATGAAGGAGAATGAGCTATGCTTGGTATGACTCCAATCTTTCGCAGACAAACGTACAGCTGGATAGACTATTCTCAACTGGACATAAATTTCTATAGAACAGCACCACACCGCTCTAATTATAATTTTACAAATCAGTGCAAGCGAAGGCCCAGTCACTTAAAATGGGCCATTGATCACAGTTTAGTTAACGGTCTGTACACTGCAGCAAAATTAAAATCAGTACATCACAATTTATTTCTTGCGATATCTCAATTTTTCTGGTTTAAAAGCCACTGTGGCTAGTGGACAAGAACTTTTGGCTTCTTAACTTTTTTCCCCCCCTCAAGTGTGTGTGTGTGCTCATAAGAAAATGTATTTAGCAAGCCACAGTCCAAAGAAGGCCAGGGGGAGGTTACCATAGTGATGAGTAAATCAACTACCAGCCTTGCTTTTCTTTGTGAAAACCTGAATGAGCACACTCAAGATTCTAATCTTTAAAGCTTTATTTACAAAGGGAAGAATGCCCAGGTGTGTACACTGGCTTTTCTTTTGCCAGTCCTGATTTTTTAACTTTGTCTGGGAAACAAACCAGCAACCTGATGGTCACACAACCTCATTCCTTTAGCGTGACAGAACACAGGTTTTATTACATTCGTGAGCCCATGCCCTACGCATACTTTACCTTACTACAAACACTTTGCACAAAGCCTAACAGCCAGCTATCGAACCAGTAGAGCATTTGTTATCTATTTCAGAAGCAATTACGTGCAATGCCAGTGACTTTGCTTTGAGAATGCACACACCCATCCCTGTGGGGATCACATGTCTTAAGTGTCTGTTTTGTGCTGGCAAAGGGAGGGACTGACAACCGAAAGGCTCCATTTCCTTTGCTCCAATTACCAGTCCATTCCAAAAAAGATACTAAAAATGGGGGTAAAAATCCTACTCCATCATACACAAATGTATCAAGTCTTCCTAGGGTACAATCTTTGTGCTTGTGTTAAATAATTACAGGAATAAATAGGGAATGAAGCACAGCTTATCCACTCTAGCTCTGAATAAAGAGACCTCTCTTGTCTACTGTTTCACCTGCTCAGAAGAGGGCATAAATGCCAAAAGAAAGGAAAGTCCAGCCAGGCGTCACTGTTCCTGAAAACCTATTTAGTTATGTGAAGATATTAATTTCTGCCTCACTAACCTGAAGAGGACAGAGTATGTGGTTGTGAAACTGAGCTCAATACTACCACGATGCTACTTGTGCTGTGACTTTTTCTTTTATCCGCAACACGGCAGAGTGGTTTCCAAAATTTACCCAACGGCATTATGTGGCTACCCAAATAGATTCAATGGAGTGGAACAAACTTTGAATGATCATTGCCTATCTGCGCAAGTGGCTGGTACAGTAGACAGACAAACTAGTCATGGCCCTAAAAAAAATGGAACCATCTGGTTACAGCCATCCATTGTATTCACTCACCAAAGGCCTTGGTGACAACAACAAAGACACCTTTCAAACAGCAGGATTCAGCTTTTCAAGAGTAAAATTCAAGCACTTTCATGGTACCTAAACCCAAAATTTCCAGACTCTCGAAGCCTTTATTATCACATCTAAATTGTTACTATAAATGCCAGGAGACAACAAACAAATTCATTTCAAATATTAAGAAATGTTTGGTTTACATGAGTGACTATGTTCAAAATCAAGTATATTTTCCAAACTTTCAAGACTTTGTACGAACCCTGAGTGGAATTAGTGCTGAAACTATTCGATTTTTTTTAAATAATCAGTTACTTGTTTTTCATGTATCAAGCAAAAATGTAAACCATTAAATGGTGCCAGCTTCTCAATTGTGAGCATTTCTCTGTTTAATATCATTGCAAGTTGAATAATGTGATGCAATGGGCATTTTATACTATTTTAACCCTAACCCTATTTCTGGCTTTCTAAAGACTTAACAATTAAATGTAAATAAACAAAAAAATAGTCAACCTATTCATTGATTATGGAAATAAAATTTTTTTTTGCAGCCTTACTAGGGATAAGTTTTCAATCTGCTGTAATGGTTTTTATAAGTATCTAAAAGAAGGGCTTTGCAGTTGGGAATGAACGCCTCAGAATGAGTCAGAGAGTTGCGAAAAGCAGACATGGTAGTGGCGTACTTTGAATTACAAAGAAAATACTGCTTCTATTCCTTGCACTTGAGGTGACGAAACAATCTGTTAGAATTAGCTCAGCATTCCCTCAAGTAAGGTGGACTGGAGGCACACATTACTAGCTGACAATAAGAACGGAGAGACTTCTTCAATGTCAATCTGCACCAACTACATTACCTGAGAAGCCATCAGATAGTTGTGAGGACTCATCTAAAATGAGTGCAACAATGGCCAACTTTGTCTTACAGTTGGTAAAATTCACATTGAATTAAGATTTAGCTGCAATTAGTTATTTTATTATTTATTATTATTTTTATTGTGATTAATTAGTTAATCACAATTTGTGTTTAAATCTGATATTTTTGAATATACACCTTCACATTAAACATTTACCGTCTGCTCTACCAGTCACTATGGCAATTAAGACAGTATAGCAAGAGATTGTCTTGCCACTTTGCAACGAGGGCAAGAATCCCTGTTCACTGCAACAGAGAAGACACCTGATCTGTGGGTGTACACGTGTCCTGCAACCAGAGATGTTGCATACAAACAGACTGCTAATTCAGATTCAACCTCAGACACATTATTATAAACCAATATTGAAATAGTGTTTTCTTAGCATTTTGCAGCATATGAGGACTCAGCCAAATGTTTTTTTGTTGTTGTTGTTGTTGTGGTTAATGAGTCTTTTACGTGTATATAAGATAATATATCTTCTACTTGCTAAAGAACACAAAATATCAGAAATGATTATCAAAAATCATATTTTATTAGAGATGGCAAATAACTGGCAAACTAGTCATTCTGCAAGTTTCCTGATGCTGACCTTCCAAGGACCAAATTAGAAATGTAAAAACCAGGTTTCATCGTTTGTTTTTGCAGCCCTAGCCAGAAACACACAAGAGGAGGGTTCGTGGAGGAAGGGGCACTGGCACTCAACCGATCTCTCCCCTGATGTCTCAAGACGGAGTTCTGCAAAGCTCTGCAGATGCAAAAGGTTCAGCCGTTTGTGTCATTAACATTACAAATGAGTCCCTAACGTACCCCGCCAGGTAACATTGCCATCACTGACATCTTCATTCTACCACGGCATGCCTTCCCGCCCCCTCCGTTTTGATATAGATACAAACATGTCTTGCTGCCAGCTAAGACGATGAGGTTTGGTTTGGGAGTCGACGGACAACAAGTAAGATGCAGCTTCGCGGATCTCGCTGCATTAGGCAAGCTGAAAGTCCAGGCTGTCGATGCATCGCCTTCACACACCACAACCTGGAAAACGATCCGCTGCTTGTTAAACACACACGAAACCAAATTATCAACTGGTGTTTACTTGGTGACTCACAGCTCTGCAGGTGCAAGCGCTATTGTCATTGACTACCAGTGGAAGTATGTCACTAATGCTAGCCTGTTAGCTAGTTCGGCTAGCTGGCGTGCGTAATCGGGCAAGACGTCGTCAACGTTATCGCGATCCCGCAGTGGCACACGACCTCACCTTCCGCGATCACCCTCTTGATCCTCAGCTTCATGTCACCGAGCTCAACGACTTGTCCGACGAAATCATTCTGGTCCCGGCTGGCCGCCCCGGACGAGCCGGGCCCGGCTAGGAAATCCAGTGCCGACTGGAACAGGGACATTTTATCCAGCGCCCCGCTTCAGGCTCACAAGAGGCCGGCTCCGGGGGAGCGAACGCGCGGTCTAATCCCAGCAGGCTCAGCAGAAAAACTCCACGGCGGTTTACTCTGTTGTAAAGGCTTATAATCAGGTTATATTATTCTTTCACTGGACGCAAACATCCTCTTCCTGCTGCTAGGCTGACGAGGCCGCCACCATCTCCAGTGCTGACTTCCGTGAAGGGTGATGACGTCAGGACACGACTCGGTCATGTGACGTAAAAAAATAAATAAAAATATATACATAAATATATAGGAGACAAAGAAAAAAAAAAAAAGATGCTTGTCTATTCTTATTAAACTAAGTGTAGAAATGTAGGCATGTCACAGCGTGTTCAAATCCAACGCTGTAAAATGAATGTTTGGCTTAACTGAATGAAACATTATGAAAAAGTTGCTGATAAACCCGAATTCATCAGCCAGTCAGTAAACGTTTTGTATAGCTGGATTAAGACGTCTCTGGTAGGCCTACATGTTATTCAATATATGTGTGAAGTGATAGAAAGCGCTGAGTAGAATAACGGAAGTTAATTTAAACGTTTTTTGGTTTTTTTCTAGGAGAAATTGTTATTAAAACGATTAAATCCTCTTTAGTTATACAATTTCTTTACAGGAAAATGATGGTGCCTAATGGCAGGAAAACATATAATAGGCTACTTGCTCTAAAATGCAAAAAAGTCAAGAGTCCCCTAACAAGGAATAGGCCTACCTTAAATATATTTAGGCTCACAAAATCCTGAACAAATTTGCTATATGATAGGCTTTGGAAATAAAGCAATTTAGAAAATGTATTTTCCAGAAATTCTTCTGTCCTACTGGGCATTGCAGAGGGTTATGATAGCACTTATGTGTCTAATCTACACTGATGACTTTGTTAAGGCCACATATAGGCCTACTTTATGGAATAATTTAAAAATGACTTAATTGTTAAAAAATGACAGACATTTTAATTTCAACAAGTACTGTGGTGTCAAACTTTATAACATATTCTTCCAATTAAAGACACAAGAGCTGTAATCTAAAACCTCATCTCTCATATCTACAGTCATACATGCAAGGATGATATTGTTGCACACAATATCCAGTATTAGTACGCCATCTACTGGACATATCTGTTAAGTTTGTGTGTTTGACTTGGGGTCCTGCTCCTTACACAGTGAAGTAGTGCAGTTGTGTTTAAATGAATGAATTAGCATGTTGGAATTACATAAGATCAGGCTTGTATCAATGCGAGGTCAGGCAAAACCCTGTCAATTTGTTTATTTTATATGCAATAGTAAAATCAATTTTGTTGCTGTATCTAAAAAGCTTACAAAGATACTCATAAAGAGTCAAGTCAATTTTATCTATATAGAAAAACCATGTAAAATATTATTCTTTAGTTAGCTAGATCACGTTATCTCTGATTTGTGTCCCAGCCTCCTTTATGGAATAGCCCTATGGATTCAGAGATAAAGACAGATACTATACACATTACAGTCAGTGTGAGAAAATGATTAATATGTTCGTGGAAATGGTCAATGTTAACCCACCTGTGTATGGTGGAAAACAGGTGGGTGGAAAACACCAAACAGTGTTGTGCGTCAGTTGATCAATGTACAATGTATATATCAGCACATACACACACACACACACACAGAGATAGTCAATTGCTGACAGTTTGCACACATGTCTCATAAGCTGATGAGGAATGCAAATGTTGTATTTTTATAAAACAAATTGTTATGGTCTCAATACTTTTACCACCATAAACTCACATAACATGTATAGTGCAACTCAAAAAGAACTGCCATGTCACAAGGCACTTTTGATTACATAATTTGGCCAAACCTGAAAAAGGAAGGAGCATGACAAAATTGGCGGACTAATCGGCCACTCGATTCATAAGTAAGCTAGTGTTTAAATCAATACAAAATGTATGTATTACCATTCCTTCATTTGACATAATTATGCTACAATATACTAAACCATGCTGCAAAATTCCTTGGTTGACTAAGCAATTTATTGTTTTGCCCTGTAAGGTTCATTATAGGTTGTTCTGGATAAGACTATCAGCTAAATGCAATTTACTACAAAATGTAACACAGGAATGACAGGTTACATGTGTCAGTTGCACATTACACAGGATCCAAAGAGCAGTCATTGGGAAATAATCCCATGCTGCAACGAAATGACAGATGTAGCTATTGCTTGTTACAAAATGTGAATTTTGGCTGCACCGCGGGAGATATGGGTTCATGTGGAGGCAGAGCCAAGATAAGCAGATAAAAGAGACCCTTGCTGTGGAGTGATCCCAGGGTCCATTTCAGGTCAACTTCAATGTCAGTCAGAGTCAGTCAAATCAGCCACAAAAAGGTTTGTTTCAGTGAGACTGGAGCCAAAAAAGCAAGATTTACAGAATTATACAATGTTATCTAAAGACCAGGTGTCTGCAGTCTTTTTAAAGAAGGCACACTTGTCATAATAATGTCACATTATTTTACAATCAGGGAGGATAATATTCATTTTTAGGAGAAGAGCTGACATCCAAACCAAAGTTAAATCATGGTGGTTTCTTTTAAAACAAGCCATCTTCAAGACTTCAAGTCAAATCTAGTTAATTCTATTGTCACATTTGTCAGAAATTTACAACCAGAAATCTAAAGACAATAATTCAAATTGCACAAAGTTGACTGGAATTTTATTTTGTTTTTAGTCTGTGGATGAAAGTGAAAGTGTGTGAAAAATACATTATTTAAAATCTAAAATCGCATATTCTGTATTGGCAGATATTGCTTTATGACTTGAAAAGCTGACATTTTGTGGTGTTTCATTCAAAAATGAAATGCCTCAAAACTTACTGCAAGAGCAGAGACAAATGAACTCTTACACCTTTTAAAGCGGAATCAGTAAATTTTAAATCTAATGCAGTCTCCCTCCGATTCACGGTATAGGGCCATCGATCTAGTATGATGGACCTTATTATATTATGTTAAAGAGGGGGAAAGTGCATTGTCTTATTGTGGATTATTGTGTTATCCTGAAAAAAATTCTATACCCAAAGTCGAGACACTGGTTTTTGGCACACAATGTAATATAGTTTGAATCAAACACAGCCCCTATCAAATACACCACTCACTTACTTCTCAGATTTTATTGAGATTCACAGAAAATGGATGTTGTGGCCAAAGGATCTGTTTGTTTAATGATGCATCATGAATTCCCATATCTTCCTTTCCTATGTTCTGGCTAATACTTTTATCAAGGTCTTACCACAGCTCCTTTGGTCAAAACATGTGAGATTAAGAGGGTGATATACCATTTTATAACTGGGCAAATCGGAAGACAGTGTGGTTACTCAGTGTTTTTCATTGGACACACATATTTGCTTGGATTTCACGGTATAAGACCTCAGGTTTTAGATATGGGGCCTCCATTTTTGCAATCTGGACTCTGGGTCCTAGGCAGCTTTGAAGGACGCTGATACTGCATTACAAAATATTCTCAGACAGGTTACAACATTGTGGTTAGCCCAGTTTACCTACTCTGGTACTCTACACCTGCTCTGCCAGTACACACAGTAGTGCAAAAACTCAAAAGACAATAAATTCGGCCACAAAGCAGCGATGCTCATTCAGTGCAGTTTATTATTTAAAACCCCACACATGTGTGGGTGGCCTTCACATTAATGTTTAATGTAGACAGATTACATTTACATTTGCATTTGGTTGATGAGTGTGAATAACGAAGGGCACAAAGGCACAACTTTCACAAATTGTATGAGCATCAGGTTATAATAAAAAGCATTCAGAGATAAATAAAAGGCAGTCATGGGTCGTTATTGTGAAATTGCCATTAATAGGGTAGGTGAATTATGGGCATACAGTGATGAATACCAGACTAGACAAGACACGACATGCAAACTATAAAAGAAAATTTCCATCATTGGATCAAACCTGAGATGACACCCTCCAGACAGTGAGGAGGTTTCTTCGTTTCCTTTCACTGATTGGGCACACCCCTAAAAGGCTCCTACGTTCTCGCTCTCTGATTGGCTAATATGCCTCCTTTGAAGCGCCAAAAGCCAGCTTGCCATTGATCAAAACCCCATGCCAGTCCAACAGCGAGGGTACGCCTCCCGCATAGACCGATCTGTCGGCTGATGTGGAACCAGTGTGCTGAGGACCAATCAAAAGCCTTCATTTGACAGGCAAGTTCTCCGCGTGCACGAGAGACTCGGCTACATAATTCTATTGCGCGTTCACGTGTGGGAGATGTTCAAGACTTCTACAGGACGCAACTACAGTCTTTCTGCGCGGGTTAATGAATTCACGATTTGTAAAAATGTAAATACATTTCTATTGGCAAGTGGATAATCTCACATTTTTAACAGCCAGCATGTAGCCTACAGTATAATGACACTGACCACTTTTGTCTGTTTTGCCAGTATAGTATTACTAAGCTCTTACATCAATTCAAGAGGCATATTTCAAATACAGACATGAAGAGGTCTTGGAAGAACTAGTATACTTACCTATAATATCTTTTACATTCATTCTAGTAATACATTTGGATCAGTAGTTGTAATTTCTTTTCACATATTGTTTGCCTATCTCATATTTTTAATAAAACAGTGGAAATAACTACATAACTAACTACAATAGTTTATTACATAACATTGCATCGTATTTTTGAACTGCTCATAGTTTTGTAATGTGAAACCTTAATCACCAAAGTAACAAATAACTATAGCTGTTAAACAACAATAGTTTAGATAACTTCAATAGGGGAAGCTAATTTGGTCACTCGTGACAAAGAAACAAGAGAAACAGGTCAGACAGATCACAGCAGACAACACTTGAGAGACACATTGTGACAACAGTAGTGACACTAACACACAAACTAGCTCATATTCCACAATGATTCTAGTCTAAATAATAATAAAAAAGTAATATAATTAATCAATTAAAGGTTGGACATAAGTGATGCACCTGAAAACGGGACCGATAAAACCTTAAAAACTAACAATTGTAAAAACAATACATACACAATACAAATAAATGTATAAGGGTAAAAAGTACAATTGCCTCCGAAATGTAGTGACAAATAATTATAAATAAGCATTAGATAGAAAAACCTCAAGTACAAGTACCTCCAAATTACACTAGTACAGTACCCAAGTAAATGGCTGTAGTTACATTGCACCACTGCATTCTGGTAACATTTTATTTTGTCTAATATCTCTGATTCCTTTTTAAATTTTTGACTATTTCATATTTTGGATGAAGCAGCGGAAATATGAAGTCATAAAGTTCTCATAATACTTTGGTGAGATGCAAGGTTTTTCATATCAAGGGTCTGGATACTTACCTGTAATATATTATTTTCATCATAGTAACGGTTTTGTTAGAATATCGGTAATTCATTTTTTATATGCTAGGTATTTTGTTTTTTAAATGAAACAGTGGAAATGTGAAAATATGTAACTCATCAAAACTTCCCTTTAGTACTGATGTCTTTAATGTGGTTGTTGTACTTTAATTTGATCTAAAACATTCACTTAATTTTATATTATTCAAACACAAGATTAAGATTAGAGGTTAAAATATTATATTAGTATAATATATTTATTTTTATTGTATTTCTATATATGACACTTTTGCTGGCTGCTGCAACGCTAAAATTTCCCCGCTGTGGGACAATAAAGGCTTATCTTATCTTATCTTATCTTATATATGACTAATAGTGTGCATATATATGGAAGCCCATTTCCGCCAGTAAAAAAAAAAAAAAAAGATGAAAAAAAGTCAAAATTATGAGATAAAAAGTCAAAAATTATGAGATAAAAAGTAAAAAATTATGAGATAAAAAGTCATAATTATGAGATAAAAAGTGCGCATGCAAACAATATGCAATCCTAAATAAGGCAACTATAACAGTTGACTTTTGTAAATGTATGATGTTGGATTAAGTTAAGTTGCCACCTCTGTCACATCGGTTTTATTCTTTCTACCAGAACTGCTTCTTCAGTCCCATGTGAATCAGCACATGAAGTATTTCATTTGTTGTAAAGCCACGTTTAAAGTCCTCGATGTGCTCACAATCCATTTCTGACAAATTAACCAGGAGAACTCAAAGAGCTGCTACTCTCATTGTTATTTGAAAGTATCTCATAATTTCGACTTTTTATCTCGTAATTTCGACTTTTTATCTCATAATTATGACTTTTTTATCTCCTAATTATGACTTTTTATGTCATAATTTCATTTTGTTTTTTAACGGCGGAAATGGGCTTCCATACATGAAGCTATTTATACTGTGTAATTCATATCGTATAGCAATGTGTATAACAGCATTGAACACCGTGCCTTCTTGAACGCAGCTCGCTCTGCTACGTCATGACGCCGGGGCGTGGTCTGCAAGTTTTCCTTGGCAGCCCCACGCTTGCCTCTGACAGTGAGCCTTGCTAGCTGTCGCGCACTGGAAATCCCAAGCCATTCAAACTAAGTAGCCGGGCCTGTGAAATAATTTAACACAAGCCCTCACCTTTAGGGACAGTTAGCTTCAGCAGGGCGCTCGGGACTCGCGCTAACCGGTGTTTGGCAGCCGAAGAAGAGACGAGACAAAGATGTCTAAAGACACGGAAGGGAAGAGCGAGAAAATTATGGATATGGAGAGCAAGGTGTTGTGGTACCCGGACTCCAAGAGGAACACACAAATGGACAAATTTAGGATACAGGTCAACGCGGACTACGGACTTAATCTGGGTGAGTAGAGAGGAGGGAGGAAGACAGACAAGGAGCCAGACAGACAGACAGACAGACAGAGAGAGAGAGAGAGAGTAGATGTGTTGGAATTAATATAAGTCGGATTTTTTTATTGCTATCTGACCAGGACGTTGCATGTCGCGTTTTACCCTCTAAATCACCACTGTCTAAAGCTGCGTTGCAATGCAATGTTTTAAGCTAGCTTTGCTCTGCAGCCATTTGGCAATTTCAAAAAGAGACAGTGAATCAGCACAAACACATCTCTGCAGGTATAGTCTAATAAGAATAGTAATAAAGATGGCCTCTAACTTGCTCACCGCTCCCTTTTTTAAAAAATTTTTTTTTTTTATTATAATAATTAGCTGTTTATAGCACTGCAGCTCTGCTTTGTTTTCGTGTCTGGATCACTTCCAGCTTCTGGAGGAATGCTGAAAAACTTGGTCCACCGGGTTTTGACTGAATAGACAGAAAGAGAGAGACTTAGGTAATTAGAGAGAAAGGGGTGGGGGCGTAGACACAGCTGTGGCAGATGTGTGTGAAATGAAAATGACATTAAGTGGTGTTGAACACCTGTGTTCATTTCAAATCAAATCCAAATCGGTTTGAACGCTTGCTTTAAACTCTTTGGTTCTACTAACATTCTGTTTATGTTTTACGACTTTTTTTTTGAAATCCTGCATTTTTTAAAAATGACAAATGCATCTATGCCCCTAAAAACTATTAAAATGAGACGACCTGAGAGGGGAACATCAGTCTTTGGCTGATCTGCTTACAGCTCATAGACACATGCAAGCTGATAAGTGATTTCCAGTGAGCATTACTTAGCTATAGAGGCTTATAGGCCAAAAAGATTGGGAACCACTGCTTTAAATTATGCCTGGAGATCTGCCAGCGTTTACCGGGTCGCCCTGACCTGTGCTTTCCTTTCTGCTGGTTACTCCATGTTGATGAAGAAGCCAACTCTTTGTGAATCCTCCTGAATGAGGCAATTATCTTACAATGTAAATGTAAATACAGACTGTGTAGAAGGAAATAAAAAATTAAACTGAGATTCACTTTTGACATTAATCATTAATGTGTTGAGATTATCAGTGACTTTAATCTCAGGTTTACACAATAAAAGGCCAGAGTTTTGTAGGGATTTTCTTTGGCTTTTTCTGGTTTATTCGATGGTTATTAGTGGAACATGATGGGGGCGTGAAGGCTAATTTTATCTCATGATGTCGCAAATAATCAATTTGCCTTGTTTTGCTTTAGAGGTACTTGTACTAATGTCTGATCTTTTCTTGTATTTAGCGAACTGTAGCAACTTTACATTCTATGTTTGAGCTGATAATCACTCCAGGGAGTTAATATTTTTGTTATAAATCTGTAGTAATCACTGATTCTCTGTCCTCTAGCCAACTACAATGACCTGTACCAGTGGTCGGTGGACTGCTACTCAGAGTTCTGGGCAGAGGTGTGGCGCTTCTGTGGAGTTGTCAGCTCCAAACCATATGAAGAGGTGAGTCCAACCTCTGCAGGTACACTGTCATCTGACAATAACAATAAAAACAAAATATAATGTTTAGAATAGAATACTAAATAGTTTTGTAGGTTCTGAAGTGGCTGGCAGAGTAGAGAAACTGACCTTAAAGATTCAATGAATGATCAGCATTTCACTTGTAGGATTTTTCTTTGTCTTTTTTTTTTTTTATGGTGGTAATTTTCAACTTTGCCAGTCTGCTGCATTCTTATGGCTCTAAAGTAGTACATTAACCTCCTTTAATGTCACACATTAAAACAAACATACACCTTTGTCTAACACTGTAACAGTGTTGTATTTATTTGGCTACATTCATTAAGCACACAATTTAAGATAAAAAAAAACAGGAAACGGATATGAAATATTCCACCAGAGTTCATTAGTCTATTTTCAAATTTTTTCACCATATATCCCAAACAGTTGGTTCATTCAAACGCAATACAAACCATGTCGATTTGATTGATATTGCAACATACCCATCCTTGAGCTATCTGGGTCCAGGGGTTCTCGAGAGCCTGGCAGTCTTTCTGGTCTCACAAAAGAGCGCAGCGTCTTGCTGGGTTGTGTATGACAGCCAACAAATGTTTTTGGTTTCTAACTTCAGACCGCCTCTATTTTCTCATCCACACGCATGCAGAGATTTAAGATGAAAAATAACAAAAAATAATAAATGAGGCTGTAGCGACACTCGCTGCTGTGGGCCCGTCAACAGAGAAACACCACACACTGGATTACGTTCAGGAGCCGTTCGGCCCGTTTATTTACAACTATGTACAATGTCTTTTCCGTTGACGTGGTCCTCTGGCCCAGCTCCGCTTCGTGCCTCTCCTTCCCGACCCCCTCCTCAGGGCTGCCACTACTGATATAAGCACACACAGATTGATTAATGCCTTACACCTGTTTTCCCAGGGCTACCTGCCCTGAGCTCCAGAGCCACTCCTCCACTTCTCCCTCTCTGCAGCCAAGCTCAAACCACGCCCCACCACCACAGAGGCCCATTCGTTTCCTAAATGTTTGAAGTGTAAATATTACTAAATAACTTCACTGTTGTGCTATGAGTTGGTGAACAGTTTTCCTTAGTCATAATTTCCAGTGGGATGGTAGTAATCTGATATGGTTCATCCTACATGATGGCAGATAGTTAATTCATGACCTCATTTATTTTATTCGCCAATGTAGATTTTTACTCACATTTGGAAAGTGGCGGGTGCTAATTATGGACCCTGATCAAGTCTACATTAAAAAGCCAGTTGGAAAAAGGAGACTTCACTGAATTATCTTAATTTGTGTGTACATTATTTAATTCACTGTCTAGCCTCTTAATGTTGCTTAGTTCCAGGATATGGCCACTTAGGTGGGTGTGTGCGGTAGGCACTGTGCCATGTTGTTGACACACCCCCTTTGTACACATGGATAACACATTCCACGTCACATGTTGGGTTTTTTAAGCGTACCTTTTCTTACCCACTTAATCCTTTCTTAGGCTTGCAGTCCCAGCAGACATTAGTTGGAAGACAGGGAGGCAATTAACAAGTCAATCAAACATTTTGTAACAGTGATGCACAGTGGGCTGTTTTTGTTTCAAGTACAGCAACACAGTCAGCTGTTACAGTGGTAAAGGCATGTGCTTGATTAGTGTGTAAAGCAGTGGCTTTCAGTTTTAAGGGCTTTTCTCTCACAGTCCCATTAGTGTCCTCCATAACAATTGTTGGGCTGTTGTCAGAGCCCAATGCAGAGACTTTATCTCTCTGATCAGTCATATCTATATTTATTTTTTGTATTTCATTTTATTTTATTGTACAGTATTGTGTGCTGTCCACTTAATCTAGACCAATCATTTTAATTTAAGTCTATTTATTGAGAAAGAAAGAAACATATTCCGGATGAGACTTAATTCTGTGCCAGCAACAGCTTTGAAATGCATGGTCTTGGTCAATGACAATGCTATGTGTCTCTCCTGTGTGTGTTCTTGGTGTGTGTTTTATGGGTGTGTGTGTGTGTGTGTGTGTGTGTGTGTGTGTGTACCAGGTGGTGGATGTATCCAAACGGATCTCAGATGTTCCAGAGTGGTTTAAAGGCGCTCGGCTCAACTACGCTGAGAATTTGCTCAAACATGCAGACCAGGACAAAGTAGCTCTCTATGCTGCACGTAAGTATATGAAGTATATGATGCTGATTTAAAAACTATGTTATATACAGCAATATACAGTATGTGACACAATGCTGCACCTTGAATGTTGGCTTTATTGATCTCCAGTAGGAATCAAATCCCTAATCCTGGCACTGTTAATTCCTTGCAGAGAACAAGCAGCGCGCATGTTGATTCTTAAAATCACACAATACAGCTCTCATTTTCTGTTTTATTCTCCCTCATAAAACACACCTTTACACACTTAAATCATGCAGGGCCAGTTCACTTTCAATATTTTTTTGGTTTGCCTTACTTACTGTTTTTGCAGTTCTCCTCATGGTGAATTCTAACAAGCTGTGGTTTCTCCCTCCCGGTTTACCTGTATGTGTTAGGGATTGGGGTTTTTCTCTCCTGAATTGCACAGATTGTGTTTACTCTCAGTTTTATTTCATCTTCACAATCTGTATTTGCATACGAACTCAGCAGAAAGAAAGTTAGGAAGACACGAAAGAGCAGAGCTGTAGGTGCTTCTGAGTACAGAATCGATGCAGCGGTGAGCGCAAGGCTGCACACGTCACTTTATTAGATTAACCGCTGCTCCCTGCTCTATCTCTCAGGACTGTCACATACTAATGGATAGGCCTTTCTTTATTGCCCTATCTGCGTGTATATGTGGGAGAGTGGGCTCATGTACATATACACATGCACACAACCTTCCTCGGGAGCTGTAATGTAATTATGAGAAGGCCCATTGGTCACAATGCTGTGGAGCCTCTGTGAATGTCACTAAACTATTACTTAGAGAGACAAGATGACTGTTCCTGTCTGTGGCTCTGTCTTGCCACACTATCCTTCTCTATTCATGTCTCCATCTCTGTCTCCCTGCTTTTCTTTTTCATGCATTTCAGTTTTAGGGGGCTTTATTGGAATTTAAGTCAACCTATAAATTAAACATTCACAAAGTGATACACAAAACCTAAAATGTCCAACCAACCAAAATATATCCAGGTGTTCTTAGTTTTCCAAAGCATTTTTTGAAATGTACATATTTATCTCTGTTTCTGTACACCTGTCTCACTTTCTCTTTGTGTGTCTGTCTATCAGAGGAGGCAAATGAGGAGATTGCGAAGGTGACGTTTGGGGAGCTGAGGTGCGATGTGGCGTTGTTCGCTGCAGCCATGAGGAAGATGGGCATCCAGACCGGCGACAGGGTTGTAGGTGAGTCTCAAATGTATTGCTCTCTGTCTCGCAGGGTGAAAACACAAGCGTATGGAACAAATGGCATTGGCATTTTATATAACTTTTCTATCAGCCAAGTGATGGTTGATTACCTGCCAAATTAGTTGGTAGATAGATTCATTGCTCTCCTGACTTAATTATTTTTATCCCTTTGTCTTCCAACCGTCTTTATCCTCTTCTTCCCTCTTCTTCATTTTTTCTTATTTGAAACTTGTTGCATGTGCTCTTTTGCCATATCTCTGTGTGTGTGCTTGTTCTTACTGGTAAGGAGGGCTGGCTGTCTTGGCAGGAGTCGCAGCACTTTCTGAAAGTCACCATTTATTTATATTTGCACAGGGAGGAATGGCTGAGGGTGCATGTTTTTCTGCACCGCCCCACTGTACAGTACATTCATCCAGATCTACACATTTATACCTGCAAACTAAACAGTATAAACTACCACTGAGCAGCGCCATTGCAGCAACTGGAGCTTTAATGGATGTCATGTACATTTCCCACCCCAGTTGGTCATCAGTATATTTTTTAAAAATAATTCACGTATCAAAATGCCCTTAAGAGCGTATCTCTGTCACCTTTGTAGCTTGTTGCCACATTGCTGGCTGTGGAAATGCACATTGAGCTGTTAGTACTGGGTTTTAGTTACTTTAGGGTTGTCAAACAAAAGCATCTCAGACTTCTGAACTGAACCCTTTGTTGATCAGACTCCTTAAAGAAAGAAAAACATATGTTTGTTGGCATTAAGAGGGTTTCTCTTCTAATGTCTCCAAATGCACACCTGTACGTTCAATTGCTAACTATACAAGAGTAGTTTGTTTATTTAGCTATTATAAAGACTCCAACTCTTGTGGTCCGGTCAAAACCATGGGTGTCAGACTTCCTAAAATTTGCTGTTTGTTAAATTTGGTATGAAATTTAGTGTGAGCATGAATTACCATTCACAGTGTTAAAGTTTAGATCTACCTGTTCATGAATCTATGCTGCATTTATCTTACTTGTTGTACTGCAGACAAGTCTTTCTTCAGTATTAGTCATGTACAAGAACCAAATTAGTATAATATAATAACAATGTCTCACACACAGGTACTTAATAGATTATTTTAGTGACTTATATCTTTAAAAAAGGGTTAAACTTGATTTTTTATAAAGCACTTTGTCACCAGGAAGTAAAAATAGTTCAGCAAGATGGGGTGGGTGGGCGGGTGCCTGTATGTTGGGTTTGTTTAAACAGTTCAGAGAAACAGCATAAGTGGATGTGTGTTATCTGTCACTGTCTCTGTTTCATTCCATATTCTGTGCCATGTTTCCAACCATGACGCAGCAATGTGTATAGAGCTGTTTGTGCTGTGTCAGTATCAAGAGGCTTCAGTTACACAGGCATTGTCAAACAGTAGCATCTCAGATGTCTGAACCTTTCATTCTTTGAAGCAACTTTTGTTTCTGCTCAAGTTGGATTGAACACGTTTTCCTATCTGAGCCTTTTTGTCTGGATTAAGATGACAGAACACAGACACAATAGTTCAGAGGTTACAGAAAAGGCTTGTGTGTTTTTAAAAAATTCATTTTTCAAATGCTGAGCTGGAGAAAATTGATGGGGAAAAGGACATGTGAGCTTTGACCCAGACATTTGGCAAAAAAATGTAGGTATGAAAGGACGAAAATCTGTACAAACACAATAAGGAACATTCTGACCTCTGTCACCCACTGCTACAATTTTAAGTCAACCTTCACAAAACTGTAGTTAATAGAAGAGAACATGTGGTATATCCCTAGGACTGTATTCTGACATAAGCAATAAAAAAATAAATCTCTAAAAATCAAGGAACCTAAATTTTCTGGCCCTCATATGTTCATAAAGTTTCCTGCTTTTATTTTGAAGCAGCAATGTGACTGATGTCTATGGCTGCTGTTCATGAGCTCATATTGAGCTACTCTCGCCAAGAATGACCAGGGTGTGTTTGAAAGTTTGTGTGTGCGCTCAGAGGAAAGATAGATATTGCGGTGGGGAAATCCATTAGCTAAATGACTTAAGCTCTGTGGGAATCTCATTAGAAAGACGGGAGGGACGGAGGGACAGAAAGGGAGAGGGAGCTAGAGAACCAGAGAGAGAGAGAGAGAGGCCACCAACGTCATGCCTCCCTTCTCCCGTCTCCCTATTACTTTCATCACATATCTAAACATGAATCTGTGTGTGTGTGTTTGAATGTGTGTGCTCACTTGTGTGTGGTAGAGACAGAGATGTCCTTGTCCCCAGGTTCTAACTAAAATGTCTTGTCAGTGTCTGTAATCCAGGAGATATATAGGCACTTAGCTGATGAAGCCATCCAAGCTTTATAGCAGTACATCAGCCAACCCAGCTCTCTCTCTCTCTCTCAATGCATATTCTCGTGTTATTAAATGCACACACTGTGCAAACGCAGTCTTTTACTGTTGACAAGTTTCAACAGTAAATAATATACAACAAAAATGTAGCAGCATTATAATGTAAAAGAATATGTTTAAATTATAGAAATTACACCACTATAATTTCAACACAAGTTGCAACTTGTACATTTAAACAAAAGGAACTGAAACTAAAGAAAGGTGTTAACCAGCAGGACATGTTTTGCTGTAGCGCACACCTACTTGCTCTGAATGGGGTACTACTCACACACACTACATGGAATATGTGACCCATGTGGCCTGTTCAGTATGACTGTGTGTTCTTCCAAATGCCGCCATGCTAGCAGGAAAACAGTGCTGTGGTAAGAACAAAGCATAAAAGTAACGTTCATTGAGATCATTATTTTCTTGTTCTTTATTAATCAAAGTTGATTTTACAAGCTTTGAAAAGAAAAGGTTTCTCAAGCTAGTTGAGAATGACAAATATGATGTGACTGCTACATTCAGTAGCATTTGGAAAAAGTCTAGTTTTTCATACTTCTTTGACCTCTATCAGTACATAAGTTTGTTTATTGTTTCCTGTACCTACTCTTTGCATGGCAGCCCACGTGTCTCTCTGACTTAAATTCTGCTTCTATCTTATGCTGATCTTAAGCCAATCTTATTGTTTTTCTCACATTATATATCATTGATTTTAGTGGCTTCTATCTGCTACACATATCACTTCCATCTACGGGCTGAAAATTCTCAGCAGTCGCCCTTCAACTGCTGATTTCTACTGGATCAAGTCTGCTGCTGCCGGCTTGCTTTATTTTTGCAGTATTGCCAAACCAACTTCTTGGCTTGATCCACAGAATCCCCCCCTTCAGTGCTAGAATTAGTTTCAGCTGTTCTAATTTGCTTGGGCTTCAAACTCATCTTAAAGGCACCCTGTGGAGTTTTTGACCTCTAGTAGCGCTGTGGAGCAATGTTTATACGAGTGGGTCTCTGCTTTGTTTGTATCATGCACAAAGATGCTGTCGATTGATAGTAGGTGGCAGTAGACAAACCTAGTTATGCACCCACAAGGGCAGTAAAGAAGAAAACTGCTAGCAAGTAAACATGGATGCTAACAGTGCACAATTTAATAAAAAAATTAACAGAACACGTTAACAGAAGTTGTCTAGGAAGGATTCACGTCAGACAACTTTTCACACCAGTGGTCCACAGGTCACATTTTTATTTCTGTAACCATTATCCAATCACGGCTCAACTCACAGGGCTAAAACTTTAATTATAACGGGATGAATCCAACAGAGTTACTTTTTTCCTGCATCTTGTGGTACTTTTTGAGTACCTTGAAATCACCATCTGTTTCATAAATTGGTAGGATAAGAAAACAGTAGCCAAGTGTTAGGACAACAGTGGTGAAGAAGTGGTGTTTAGCACCCATTAACATCCTGAAGGGCAGGTTGGCTTTCATTCACTGGTTATCAACATGCACGTAGACCTAACAAGTTTTATAGAGGTATGCATGATTAAACAGATAGGAACAGCAGTGTATTTCCTTGACGTGTAAGCGTTGTTGTTACAGCGTCGCAAGATAGTGATTCATAATAGAAGCCACAGACGCATCAAGCAAGGTGTTGTAGTAAGATTATTATCCATGATGCTATTTGTTCTGGTTCAGTTTAAGGGGGTAATGATTTATGAGAGTGCCTGTAGAGCCCGTGTAGCAGGATGGTGATGTCAGTCCTGAGATGTCATCCAGCCAGCATCAGCTTCCACGAGTTAGCATAGCAACCAATAAAGCCTGATTAGTCATGATTCATAACTAGTGACAGTATGGTTGCCTTTGTCCAGTCAGATTGCTTAGTTGGAACTGCCAGCTGTATTATTGCTTTATCATGTTTAGATTAGATACGCGTTATCAACAAAACAGCCCCGTGTTTAAAGGTAGCATGAGAGCTCCTGTGTTGAGCCTGGCCAATCCATGTCTTTTACTTCATGTCATATATATTGTAGTCATAATGAACTATTTTCTCTTTTCTGTTAAAATAAAACTTTTATTAATCAAATTTGAATGTAATAGATTTAGTTTAACGTTTGCCCTGATTGAAGGGCTGCATTGACATCAGTAAGTAAATCCAGTGAATACTAGAGGCATGGTAATATTGCAGTGAGGTGAGACTGGCTGAAATTAGCATAAAAATAAATGGTTATCAGATAATGGTAAGTATTTCAATATTGTGCATCCCTATTCTGTATTCTTCATTTCCCATGGTGCAGTTGTCAGTACCTCTCTCTGTCTCTCTTTCTCCATCGCTGATTGTCTGTGTCTGTCCAGTGAAAAGACTTGTAGTGTCCTTGGGCACCATTTCCTATATTGATCGAGGAATATATCACAGCAAGACAGCAGTTATGATCTCAGCTCTGCTTGTTAAGAGTGAAATATTCTCACTGCCCTGGTTGATATTCATCACTTCTCTCCCTCTCTCTCTCTCTTTTTCCATTCTCATTTTTCCTCCTTTTATCCAGATTGTTTTTAGATCGATATCTTTCTGTCTCTCTCTCTTCCCTCCTGTCTCTTTGTCTTCTTCGGCTGTTCTCTCAGTGAGGTGACCTACTGTGTGTCTGTCTGTATTCTGCAGTTGTAAGACAAGAGACTACATAAGAAATACAGTTGCTCTCATTTTACTAATGCTAGATATCACATAACTTAGATGACTGAAAATAACAAAAACAAACAATAGAAGAATTTCTTCTACTATAATATACTTTATTTCTGTACATACTGAATAAACTGTATTTTTCTGTGCTATATTTGATCTCAAAAGTCTAGGCTCTTGTCACATATGATGTGTGGCCTGGGAAACGACATTGCATAACTAATTTATCGAAATACAATAAATTCTGTGCTGTTTTAATGAAATACAGCAGCAGTATTATGTCTGTAAATGTACTTGTGTAAGTAAGCTGATGATGCACATATGCACATTCTTTATGCACGTCATGTTGTCAATTTATTAATATGTATATTTTAAACTTGTGTAGATCTGTATGTTTATCAAGCCATCATTATACTTGATTTTTAATCTCTACATACATATGTAGTCATTTTTGATAAAAGGAATCTTATGGATTGCTACTTAAACTTAACGTTTTCCTCCTCTCTCCCCCTTTAGGCTACCTACCCAACGGTATCCATGCTGTGGAGGCCATGTTAGCAGCAGCCAGCATTGGAGCCATTTGGAGCTCTACATCTGTTGACTTTGGAGTCAACGTAAGGACTGTACTATACTGTTTGTGGCTTGTATTTCTTTATTTGGATATGTTTGAGTTATAATTTGTGATTCCATATCGGCTGGTGTATCATCAACACTTCAACACATCAGCAGTTTCCCATGGAGGGGGTTTTTGAGAGCCATAATCTCAAGTTTATTTTCCAAGTACAGATAAATTAAACTTAAATTTAATCTGCAGGTTTAGACACAGCATATGTTTTTTGTGTGGACTTTAAAGCACCTTTCAGTGCTAAAAAAAAGTGTGAGAAAAGTGTGAGTGAGGGTGAGTTTAATTAACTTCATCCTACAGCAACTCTTTCCTCAATGGTCTTTTTGTCATTTGGTCTCTGCTTCTTGTTTCTGGTGTGCTACTGCCCCGTCTGGCAGATCAGAGAACTGCACTTACAATAAGAACGTGTTTTCAACCATAGTAGAAAATTATTTGACTGTAATTTGACTGTGTCCAGTTTACACTGTAAGTAGGTAGTAATGCACAGATGTACCAGATAAAGACTCTTGTGCAGACTCTTCATTGAATTCCTCATACATTTCATCTTGAGCTCATCTCCTTCCTCTGAATCACATTGTTCTCTGCCATTGCTTCTTTCATTCTCTGTCTACACTAATATGCTCCTGTTTTGCAGTGCTGTTGTCTGTACTTAAAGAGAAATTATTTTGAACGAGAGATTAACCATTATTCCCTTCCCTAAACTCTGATTTAATCTCAAAATTCCTTTCTATCAAACATGACCATCCTAGATTTACTTTTGTGTGCAACACATTTTCTGTGTTGTGAGTTTTTGCAGACTTGAGGGTTTTCTGCCGTTCTAATTATTCGTTTTTACGTTTCATTTTCATAGGTGTTAACTCTCTGTCTCCCTTTCTCTTTTTTTTTTTTTTTGTCTCAGGGTGTCCTTGACAGGTTTTCTCAAATCCAGCCCAAGCTGATCTTCTCTGTTGCTGCTGTGGTTTACAACGGCAAAACACATGACCACATGGAAAAGCTGACCAGTGTTGTCAAAGGTTGGCGCCCACATAATGTGTCGGACCATACATTTGTACATTTTTTAGCTTAGGATTCTGTTCTTACTCCAAGCTTACCATCAGTTTATTATAGAGACTAACAAATACATTTGGCTTCTTCAGCTAATTGGTGGTAAAGCCTCCTGAAGCGACTGGAGTATGTAGAGACACAGTCAACATTTCTTTTGATATTGTTAAAGATGTTTTGGTCTCTTTACAGCAATTAAAACTCAGAAGGGATTTCTGCTAACCTGTAGAAACAGAAATTATGGGCCAGTAGAGTAGAATAAAGGGTTTTACAAGTGTTCAAAATTAAGAATTAGAAGACTTAATGCATAACAGATGCCGGATAGATGTAAAGTATGAAGTAGGATTTCTTCATCTGCTATCACTGGAATGTCCAGAGAGTTACTAAGTATCTTTGAGCCCCTCACTAAAAAAATCTTCAGTGGGTTCTGTAAAGAACCAAAATTTGTTCCATGATCATGGAAATAACATTGGGATTCATCTAGGAACCCTCTTGGCTTTTCATGAGGTTATAGTGTGAAGAAAAAAACCAAAGCATCAACCTCTCTCTCTCTGTCTCTCTCTCTCTGTAGGTCTGCCTGACCTGAAGAAAGTAGTGGTGATTCCCTACGCTCGCTCCAAAAACGAGACTGACCTCTCCAAGATCCCCAACAGGTGTGTGTCTTTAGATGCAACTACACTGTTCAAACTGAGAAACTGAAATGACAGAGAGCAGGTCAGAGTTAAACTCTCTTCCCTGTATATTGTCTAAGCATTTTACTTAATTTATTCTGTTTTTTGTGTCCGCAGTGTATTTCTAGATGATTTCTTGGCATCTGGGCGTGGTGAGGTCGACCAGTTTCCTCAGCTGGAGTTTGAGCAGCTTCCATTCAGTCATCCTCTGTTCATCATGTACTCTTCCGGCACCACAGGAGCTCCTAAATGTATGGTCCACTCTGCCGGGGTAAGAAACACATCGGCCTCCATTAGCCCAAAAATCACAATTTAGTTTGTTGAGCTGGCACAAACACAATTTCTGACATAATTTTATAAATAATGGGAGGAATGTTGCATCTCGGTGACTGACCCATGGCTCGTTCTGTATTCTTGTTTGTACTTTTATAACATATAATTGATTGCATTTACATGTAAAGTGCAAAGTGACACTTTTGTTGCTGTTTTTGTTTCAAATTTTTTGTTAGTGCTTCACAAGGGTTAGATAGACCGCAGCTGTCTCCCACGCACACACATTAGCATGCGCTGGTCGCATCTGTTTGCAGTTTGATATTCAGTGCACACCATTTATATTAATACATAACAGGAAGTAATGTTTTCAAGAAGAAGAAGAAGCAGAAGAAAGATGAGAACAGAAGAGAATTATTAGGAATTATAATTTTAGGAATTATCAGCTGTTCTGGAGCTTTCGATCATATCACATGATCTTGATCAGCAGATAATAGTCTGCCCAGTTGTTATGGAATTATAGATGGTCAAATGTTCATTTTTTTTCTCAACACATTAAGGATTTCTGATTAATTTTGGCTTAAGAGCTAAGGTTTAAAGTTAATTATTGACCTTGGAAGTGGCAGTTGAAAAAGACTTTTACCACAAGGTCCATTTAGTAGCTTTTCTGGAGCTTTTGATCATGAATATGTGATCCTAAATCCTAAAGGCTAACTCTCTCAGTATTACAGCTGTCAAAGAGATCTAGTTATGGTCTTTCATCCCTTCAAGATTATATCATACTTCTATTTTACAGTACTTTTATAAAGAAAAAGTTTTAATGAAATTATACCAAAATTTTAGTCACTCTTGACCAGCTTCACAGTAGTAACTGTGTATCTGTCGTTTATGTTTACATTACATTTTCCACCACAAGATGGCAGCAAACCTCCATCAGCAGATCTTAGAAAGGTTATTCGCTCTCAAGAGAGTGTATCAATGACTGAATTTTTTTTCCCTCTGCTGCATACCACATCTGAGTGAGGGAGAGCGTCAGATGAATGTGTGATTTCAAAAGGACCACTGCACTTTGAAGGCTGGAACACTCAACATTTCAAAAGGGGTTAACACACTCAAACAAATGCATTCACACAGTTTCACAAAACAGTTGTTCTCCCTCTCTGACATGCACCTGTTGTTTCTTTTCTCTGCTTTTCTCTGTTCCTTGCTTTGCTTTTACCCCCCGCTTCTTTCTTATTAGCTTGCATGCGTTTTCTCCTATTTTCCCCACTTAGTCCTCCTTTTCAGACCCTCTTCAGGTTTTTTTCCCCTGCATTACTTCTTCTCTCCTCTAGCCCCCTTTTCTTTCTTTCTCTTATTGTCTTCCTCTCTGTCTCTTTCTTTTGTGCCCCCTCTTTCTCCCCATGCTGCCGATAATTGGACAGTAATGCGTTGGTGAAAACATTTCGTATTGCGACACTGGCAGTCCTCTCTGGCTCTACCAATTAGCCCCGGCACTGTTGTGCTTTCTGCTTTGTTGCGGCTCTGTTAACATGCTGTCAGTAGCACGATGGCACGCACCAAAGGACGGGTATGGCAGCTGAGTCCTGCCAAAGATTATATGCACACACACACACACACACACACACACACACACACACACACACACACACACACAGGGAGCACCTGTTAATGCGAATAGGAACATACACTTAGGCTCAAAACTAAAACACACACAGTCGCGCACACTCATACAGTTCATACTCACCACCAGCGATAATAAGCTATCCAACTGTGATGGGTTGGTGACTGTGGGAGAATTCACACTTAACACAAATTGCCCTTTTTGTCAAAAGAAGTGCTTGTGTGTGCTGTCTTGGTCAGAAGCATTTTGTTTTTTGCCCAATTGATAATGGAGTTTATAAATATTTTTGAGAATATATTGTTATAATTTGAAGATAGAGTATTTCAATTCCAGCCTGTTCATTTATCAACAAAGGTAACAATCAATAAATGTCAATGTCATGAATGAACATATTAACAAAAACCTTACTGCTTTGTCTCTCTGTCTCTGCAGGGCACGCTCATCCAACACTTGAAAGAACACATTCTCCATGGCAATATGACCAGCAGTGATGTCATCATTTATTACACCACGGTAGGTCCGCAACCTTTTCACAATAAAAACGACATGCTCATGGTACCAACAGTCTTAAGACCTGGGGAACTTTCCCCTGCCTTCTTGTTGTCTCATCTCAATAACCAGCAGGGGTAGAATGTTAGTGTTGTGGGGTATTTTTAATCATGAGCCTGGTCACAAAGACACACACATACACACACACAAACAGATCTTGTCTAATGAGCAGCAGTGAGTGCTGAAGGTCAGAGCTGTGCAAATTTAATTTTGGGTTTTTTTTGACACATTTATGTCATTGGGAACAAATAGATGGGTGCACATTTTGTTGATTTAGAAATTGATTCTGTCAAGCAAGGAAGTTTTTATTGATTATTGCGATTAAGTACATCCCATTTGAAAAATATAATATAAAAAAATATATAATAGAGTGGGTCGTCCACTGATCACAGGGTGCTGTCCATATGTCGATGTGTGAATGGGTGAATGAGAGAAAAAAAATTGTAAAGCCCTTTGGATAAAAGTGTTATATAAATGCAGCCATTTACCATTTATTTACATCTATTTAGTCAACCTGTAACTGAATATCTAACTGTTCTATTTAGTGTTGCAGCTACCGATTGTTTCATTAGTGATTAATCTATGGAGTGAAAATAGTCTCAATATTATTTGTAAATGTGTATTCCATGATTTGTAACTGAAAAACAAGATTTGTAACTGAAAAAAAACATTGTAACTGAAAAAAAAAATTGTAACTGAAAAACAAGATTTGTAACTGAAAAACAAGATTTGTAACTGAAAAACAAGATTTGTAAATGTGTATTACATGATTTGTAACTGAAAAACAAGATTTGTAACTGAAAAAAAAGGATTTGAAAATATTTTACTTACAGACTTTTAACTTCAGCTTCTCAGATCTGATCCTTTTTCGCTTTCAAAAAGCTTCCTGCGCATACAAATGTCTCGTGTTATGCACGGATCAGGTTACTTTCGCTTTCGGGGTTTTTGAGACTTTTAACGCTGGTCCCAGCTCCACAGATTCGTAAATGCATGATGCATTTAAGTGCTGGTGGAAAACTGGGACATCTGGGCTGTCGGCGTATTCGTGTTTAATTTCAAAGTGGGAAAGACGTTTTTCTAAATAGACAGAATAGCTTGTCGCCCCTCGATTAGAGCACATGCATTTACCAACCACAGACTCTATACGGTAACCTATAAATGTAAATATATGGTTTAAATAAGCTACTGCTAGGTGGTAGAGTTGTTCTGCTGGGAAAACAGCCAGTCCAGGCAAAAAGCGGATGCCGGGCGACGCTACGGGAAACACAATTCTAACAGGAGGGAAACACATTTCGACGGGGGAACGGGCTTCCACACAACACCATTGTAGCGTCGCCCCTCTGTGGTGGTAGGTTCAGCCGGCATCCGCTTTTTTAACACGAGACATTTGTATGCGCAGGAAGCTTTTTGAAAGCGAAAAGTTAAAAGTCTGTAAGTAAAATATTTTCAAATCCTTTTTTTTCAGTTACAAATCTTGTTTTTCAGTTACAAATCATGTAATACACATTTACAAATCTTGTTTTTCAGTTACAAATTTCTTTTTCAGTTACAAATCTTGTTTTTTAGTTACAAATCTTTTTTTTTTTCAGTTAAAAATCTTGTTTTTCAGTTACAAATCATGGAATACACATTTACAAATAATATTGAGACTATTTTCACTCCATATTAATCTGTTGATTTTTTTATTTTTGTGAAATCAATTAGTAGGTTATAATATAATATGCCCATCACAGGTTTTCAGAGCCCACAATGATGGCGACAAATTTCCAATCCAACCAACAGTCCAACCCAAATGCATTAAAATTACAATGATATAAACGAGAGAAAAGTAGCAAATCCTCACATTTCAGAAGCTGGACCCAGTGAATATTTGGCATTTTTGCTTGATAATTGACCTCAATGCTTAATTGATTATCAGAATTGTTGATTCATTTTGCTAATGTCAATTGACTAATTGATTAATGACTAATCGTATCACGCTAATTGGAATTGCATAAGTGCTTCATATAGTATATACACAGTGTATCCTGTATTAGACAATTGTCTGTAGAGCTAATATTACCATCAATATGTATAAGATATATTGGGGATGATGCCAAAGCAGTAGCTCAGCATGCAGTCAAAAGAGAAACACAATCATGTGGACCACAGATACATAACTCACAGTCCGCAGGAGTTCTCCATTTTGTTGATGAGAAAGGAGTGTTTATACCAGATAAACTGACTGCTGTGCTTGTATCTGTGTGTGTGTCTGTGCGCGCTGTCCTTAGACTGGCTGGATGATGTGGAACTGGCTGGTGTCTGCTCTGGCAGTGGGAGCCTCTGTGGTTTTATATGACGGTTCACCACTAATGCCCACACCCAATGTACTGTGGAACCTGACAGATCAGCTGGGGTGAGTTAGCCACACGAACATGAACAAACACACACATACAAACAGGAGAAGCTGACAAAAGGGAGTGACAATGACTGAGCTGTTGTGCTGTTTATTGCTTTCTGTTGGAAGATGATTTTTATTTGAAAACGCACTCTTGTTATCAGGGGTTTTTGCCACAATTTCTATTAATATTTAGGTGATAACGATTGTCTATGCAACATCTGAAAAACATAAAAACACACAATCCTCATTGCCTCATTGCTAATACACTCGCTCTAAATCAAAGGGTTCTGGATCCTCCACAAGGTTGCAAGATGATTCATGGAATTGCAATATTTTTCTCAGCAAAGATGTGAAGGAGTGATATAAGAATAAGACTTCACATCAGCATATCTCTTGCATAGTTACAATCGGCTATACTAACAGAAATAGCTTTAGCCATAAGAATCATTAACAGTAATCGTCATGCTTTTGTGTTAGGGCTTCTTCAGAGATGCACGTTTTTGCCCTGATGTTCAAAAATGCTTCAAGATTTTTACCACTACCTATTGTAGCCTCAATTGAGTCCAAGCCATGTGGCATTTTCAACACAAATGGTGCAACTGACATAAGACTACTAATCAAGTGAGGATTTTGCCTTTTAATATAATATTTTGGGCAATGAAGAGCAGAGAGTACAGACATAGAGAGTACAGACCAAAACCAGACAACGAAAGGAAAAAGTGGGTGTCGGATGTAAAGTCAGAGAGTGAGAAAGAGAGCCAAGCAAAGGGTAAGGGTTTTCCTTGGAGATTTAGTTTTTAACCACAGAACTGATGAAACGTTTACCTAATTGACAACTTGCACACACGCACACACAAGAGCAGAACATGAATAAAGATTTCTGCTGGTTATAATGTGCATCGAGAATGGAGACCCATGGCAACTGATCATACAATAACATTTCTTATTTACTTACTAATTTATTACTCCTTATTTAAATGGGAGGAGAGAAGGGAAAAGGGTGGAAGAAAAACAAAGGAAATGGCGAGGGGGGGTGGAGTATAGGGTGGGTAATGGAAATAATAATTTGCTTAATTTTTTATGGCATAGGTTTATGTTATTTGGTGTATAGTTGAAAAAACCCAATGGAAAATAGGAACAGGCTTTTTCGAACAGGCTTTCTATGTATTGAGATTTGGAGAAAACATAATTCTAGAAGTTTCACATAACTTAAAAAGAAATCGGTTTCAAAGTTCAAACATACAAAAGACACCTCAAACTTCCTCATTGATTACCACAAATGAGCTGGCTCTCTGTTATTTTAAAAGTGCACCGATGAGTTGTACTCAGCTGAACAGGCTACTTTTAAGTCAGCAGGGTCAGCCATCCCTTAAGCCTGTTGTTATTGAGATTGATGGCGATGTTGTACATTTGGATGAAACCCAGGTCAAACTACAAGACAGCCAGGACAGCTGAAACCTAAAGTTTACCATCTAATCCAGAGGCTGTTCACAATATAAGATGGCACAATGTGGACTTCACATATGCAGATGAGGGATTACATGTCATCTGCTTTCATCTTTGAAAAACATTTTCCTATTTCCCAAGCAATATTTATGTTTGCATTAGAAATGCATTTTGAGGTAACACTTCTGTGATACCAGAATTAGATACTGTGTAAACCCACACCCACCTACTGTACTGTATATACCCTATAACCCCTTTCCAAAGTAGCAAAGAGGATATTTACAGCACATCCTCTTATTAAATGTGATTAAATGATACCTTCTCCCACCACCACCTCTATCACCACCATAAACAGCAGATGCTAAATCTAGTATTGATCTTCTATTGTCTTTTTAAGACGGCGAGAAAAAAGAGGAAATGGTCAAGGATAATAGTGTGTGAGTGTATGTGTGCAGGCAGGCAATTATTTGGTTCAAATTTAATAGGGAAGATGGTGAGCATATATATTTTCCGTGTGTTCCATGTTTACTTCTGTGTACGTCTGAAAAAGGTATGCAAGTGTGTGAGCTCTGGTCTGAGAAAGTCAAATAGTTTTCCCTTTATTATTTATTTTTAATTAAGCCCATGTGTCATATTCTATTTAGCCTTTGAATTTATTCACTCAGTTTTTTTTTGTTCATTTCAGGGTATGATTCCCAAACAATTTCACACAAAATATATACCTATTTACTGTACACACATTTCATTACAAAAAAGTTTCAGGGAAAAGACACATCTGATTGTGTTCAGACAGAACACAGGGAATTTTAGAAGCGGCACAATTGCATGCAAAGTCAATGGAAGTGAGTGCTATTAGACACTGTTTGCCTGGGATAGAACAAGTGAAAACACAAGCCTATCCCTTGGCTTTATGAATCTTACTTAATAAGCATACAGAGACAAGATCAGTCGGCAATAATATACAACAAGGTGTCAAGATATATGAAAAACAGACAAGGTGGAGGCTAAGAAATATATGTTCTTTGCTTTGTTTAAAGAATCAGTATTGCTACCACAAATTTGGTTTCAAATACTCAATATTCTGGCACCTGAGCGCGTAGCAGAGCACACATCACCAGATAGTTAAACACTCTTGATTAACTTGATTGATGTAGTACTAGGTAGCTTCAAGGATGAAGGAGCATAAAGTACGTTTTCAACGTGCACTTGTATGTCCGTTTAATGAAGATATAGCACTTCCATGTGGTCAAGTTGTAGTAGTAGTGTGAAACTGTAAATAATACAAAAGTGACTATAAGGTAATGTAAACAAATGTTATGAAGTACAATGAAATATGAGCAGAAATAATTTCTAAAAACATAGATGAATTAATCTACTCACAAACAAAGCTTCTCCAAGGATTACACAGGCAGATGGAGCAAGATTAAATGACGTCTGAAATCATGATGTTCCCTAGATTGTTTACAGGAAGCAAGTCTGAACATGTGACTAACAATGTGACATTAAACAACCAATGAAAATGCAGACACCTAAATTAACAGAAATAGTCAACATATACTCAGTGGCCTATAGTGGGAGCTATAAACACCTGAACAGAAAGAATACATGTAACATTACACTCAATATAAGCTTCATCTACAGACGGTGTGACTTAATCATCCTTTTTTGATTACCAATAAACATACATTTAGTTCTGCTCTTAAATTTAACCATTTACTTTACAGGGTTCATAGAACATTTTAAAAACATCACTGTAACGAGAAATTTGTGTCATCTGCAAACAAATTTGACATTTCACAAATATCATTTAAAAGGGTCGAGGAAATCCATGAGGAATTCTCTCACCCCTCAAACCCCACTGAAAACAACTGCATGTACCCCTGAGCAACCATACTACTAGAGCCAGCAGTTGGTGATTGTGTCATATGAGGCAGCTCCAGGGTGAGAGTGTGCATTACTGAGTACATTCAGTCAGCCTGTGGTTAGATTATGAAAAAAAATGCTCTGTGGTCAGCAAAAGTAAGACCTTTTAAGGCAGTGATGCCACAGACACATCTTCAGTTCAGCAGAGATGGTATATTGCCTTCAGCAAGGAAGGGAGTAATGGGCAGAAAGATTTGACACAGATGGGGAGTAGTGGAAACTATAGAACGAAAGTGCCAAGAAAAAGTACTTCTACTGCAGAAACTCAGAACAGGATCTGTTAGTAGATCCCAAAGCTAATGAGCTGCTTTCACAATTTTACTAGTCACTTGAATTATCAAATATATTGGGATCTTCCAATGATGATTGGTTCCCTGGTAAAATAACTGGTAGAGTAGGGATTGTACCAATTTCTTAAGCTGTATGTTTGTTTAACATCTACAGTATTGTTTCGGTTGAAGTAGCTTTTTGATGAGATAAACGTTCCTTGTCTTTCAATTTCACTGCTCGTTTGCCCAAAAAGAATTTAAATGATCAATGGAAAAATAGAGGGAACAAGGTTAGAATACTGTTAGCAAAATTACCCAGATAAAGGAATCCAATGGTGGGCTTCCAGTATGACAGAAAGACAGATAGAACCTTTTAAACTGTGGGAAGATTTTTGAACCAATTAAGCGCTGATGTTGCCACCTCAGACACATTTTCCAGATCCCAGCACTATGTGGAAAAACCCTCTGGGAGAGGCTGACATGAAATATTTTACACCCTCATCTTCAGAATTGAGGTCGGGCATTTTAATTGGGGCTAAATCTGTCAGAGACTTACATTGACGCTTCCCCAGTTGCCTTGACTTTTTGGTTAGTTATGGAATTGTAATAACTACTTTGCTATTGAATTCCACTGCCACATCACACTTAACAATTGACATTTACCGTTTGAAATGTCTTTATAGATATTTTTTTGAAAGATGGCATTTTCAATTATGGGAAAGGAGTGGTAATTTTACAGAACAAACTTTCTATTTCCTGAAATGGATTATTGCAGGTTTGCTGCTTTTGAGAAAAGGAAAAAGGAAAAGGTGAGGAGAGACTTAAGCATTGGGAGAGTATCAGAAGACTTGTGTTTACTTTTAGATGTCCAGTAGTTTTCTGTGCTTTAGAAAGACTATGTTATGCTTGGAATATGTATGCTAATGTGAGCCACTGCAGAAGTTGGTGGGTGCAATAACCCACTATATATGTGTTTATTTAAAATTCAAGAACTCTTATAGATACTTGTATCTTGTACAGAATGGTGGATCACCACTAGTGCTAGGTCAGAACAGGGCTTTGATGGTGGTGTATTTAATCATTTAAATATCTTACTGCATTTTTTGTCTCTGGTAAGAGAGGCCAAAAGACATGGCAGTGACTCAACAAGGGATCTGAACACCTGAAGGGACCCAGTGCTGAAGCTGTCCATAGGGACATCAGTGCTGAACTAAAAAACAAGTTCATTGTTTTATTTCCACAAACAAGAAGAATTAAACACATTTGAATAAGAAGTACCTTTTTTCTTAATGGTTTTATCAGTAACATGGATGACAATGTCACTTTCCTACATGACAGCCTGTGTCATGTAGGAAAGAGAGATTCCAGGGTAAAGCAAGCAAAAGGTTAAAACATGTATACTTGTGACAGGTTCCATGTATTCCACATGACTTTGGAGGCTCCTCTGTTTTCTCTGAGGACCTTCTTGTCTCTTCCATCTTTTGTCCATTATGTGTTGAGCTCATATGTCAGAAAGGATCCCTCCGATACTTTTACACCAACTATGGAAATCTTTTGCCAATGCCAAGCAAATTTCTCAGTTATCTTCTTTGGAGGAGATGACTACAGATACAGTTTAGCAGATTGGATCTTGCCAGCTCAGTTACAGTTTTAGACACGTGGGCATAACAATTTAAAATATCCTCTTGTCTTCAAGCTGCGTCTATGTTGTAAACTAGAGACTCAAGTCTTCATCAGATCCTTTATTAAGATTGTTTATTCACAAACTAAACAACACCCATACTTACGTATGTACATACGAAAGTGCTAAATGTAGCATATATATAAAACATTACCACGTTAATTTTGAGCAATATTGGCCTCTACTCTGCCTTTTTGATTGTCTGCCACCAGGTTAGATTGTAGCACAAAAGGACAATGCTTTGTAGCACAAAATAGAAAGAGCTTCACAATACTACATGACAGAAAGAGTGAAGTGCTGATGGAAAAATACATTTCTGTCTTTTCAGTTACACACAAGAGATAACAAGTTTCAGAATCCTGTTTGTGAGAGGAAGCAACAGGGTTCATAGGAAGTTAATTAAATTAAATAAATTTTTAGAAACAACGGCACTAAAAATACTGTTGGCATGATTTGGAGGCTGTCTATCATACTGAATAATTCCTCCTGTATAGATGGCAATAACACCAAGGTACCCTAATAAATTTGATATTTATTGACTTTCAAAAATTTTATAGTACTTCACACTTTTAATATCTGAAAATCGGTAAACAATTACACCATTAAACAGTGGTTTCAAACTGTTCCGTGTGGCCCATGACACCTGAGAAGAGAGCGATGGTCCATTTTTATATTACAATTCTTCCTGGGGTGGAGGACAAGTGTGAGAGTAGTTTAGAAAACATGCTCTGACAAGTGGTACTTCAATTGGTACATCATGACACACATTGAGACACATTAACGTAATAACTGCTCTGAGGCTCTTGTGTCAGATTGGCTTTGAGTGTCTCTTATTATTGTCTTGGTAGCTTCCAGTAACATGTCTCCCTTGAAACAGACACACGGGTACATTTACACATGCAGGCACATACTCTCACAAACAGAGACTCACAGCTTCTCCTCCACCCTCCATCCTAAACACCCAATTAGCAGCCACACCTGGCCACCTGCCTCCAATCAGAATAGAGTGACCCTTTCCATGGTAGCCAGCAATGAACAAATCCAGATGCGGGTGGGGGGTCAGAGATGATGGATAGAATGGACAGTGACTGTGCGTGCAGATGACAAATGGGGTCTTTGTGTTTGAGTTTATGCGCATCATCTGGTGGCTGTAAGTGAATGTGGAGAACAGGTATAGAACATATCTACCCAGCCATACAAAATAAACATATACTGTGCATATATATATATACATACACCCTTATTACTTAAATAAAGGTGTGTATAAACACTACAATCTAATTTCTCTTTTTCACAATTAAGTTTTGTTATGGTTTACCTGTAAAGAATAAAGAAGTTGGATCTTTATTTCAAAATAGGTTCAGAATTAGAAATCAAGACTCTTAATATCGGAGAAAAGTTGTGGATATGAATCCCAGAATTGAAGTGCATAGAAGGGTATATATAATAAGACTGTAAGAATTAAATGTAAGAATTTCGTTTAGAGATACAGTATTGAGAAATAGATGTAATAGACTGAATGTTTAACTGATGGACTGATCAACCAAATTGACAAACTGGTCACTTGGTTGTTTTTGTTGGTACTTAAGCATGCTTAGTCCCTTTTTTTTGTATGTCATCATTTTTTCAGCATTTTTTCTTTTCTACTAAAGCAAAAATATACCAAATATTGTAAGAATGCATATAACCATGCAGTGTATGCCACTGGAAATGAATTTAGAAAATATCAAATGTATTTTTAAAAGAAATCAGATTAAGTATACACAAAATAAAAGATAATAGATGATTATATGATGAAATTGTATTTTTATGATTTTTGCATCAATGTAATAAATTACCTTGATTTGTCACTTATCTTACTTGCTGGATTAGCCATAAAAATTCACATTCAAGTCTGGTTAATCCACAGTGTCCATAAACAAGATATAGGTTCTCAGTGAATCAGATAAGATCATGATTTAAAATGAGGTATTCTATGATATAAGATTTAAATATAAGACACTTTAGCGGGCTGAATAGGGAAAAAATGGTGAGGCATTCAGGGGTAGCATAAATGAGAGGTGTGTGTATGTGTGCACATGCATTTGGCCCGTGCACGTAGCATTCACTTTGTTGCATCTCAGATATTACTTCTTGCTACCTTTGCCCTTTCACCCCATCTACCCCCCAACTCCTTCCCTCACCCTATCAACAACCTCTATTACCACTAATTGATTTGAACCTCTGAGTGCAAATCACATCTTTCACTGCAAACCAATTCCCGGCTGTTGACCAATCAAGCATCAGACAGTTGTTTTGTGTCCCAGAGACAGATTCTTTTTGATTGACAGACATGGTTACCATAGTGATAGGAGGCAATTTCATCGATTTGATGTCAACAAAAATAACTTGAAAAGAAGTGAAGACACAGACTGAGACACAAACACACCCATTCACAGAGACAGACTTTAAAAGGCCCTTTGTTTTAAAATTAAAACTTCAGGGGAACACAGGAGTGACGTTTTGTCACTTCTTGCCTTCCACATGTTGTCCAACTGTTGTCAGCTGTCAGGGTGACTTCCATTCACACAGAAGAAAGCCACCTTCCAAAATCATTTCCTTTCAGGGTTGTTGTGTGTAAACATCCTGTCAATACATTCTCCTCTGAACTATTTCCTTTTGGAACATTTACAAAGGAGACATTTTGTCCTATTATGCTAGACTGACCATTATTGTTTTTGACTCTTTTTTTATCTGTTCAGTTAAAAGTCAATTCCCAATCAGTTTTCTTTTTCTTCGTTTTTCTTAACTATCCAGGAAGGGTTGGCTGAGCTCACAAGCTCCGTTTCAGCATCACCTTGCTTTACATTTACACAGTCACACATTCGCCTCTCCTGGGAGCTTCCCAGTACAACCAAGCTACTGAGCAGCTCCACTGGAGCAGGTGGGATTAAGGGCCAAGGTTGTTCAACTGTTGCCCTTTTTTATATTTTTACATCCAGCACACAGACATTGAAATTATGCCTTGTCATGCATCGATTCAGGGCAACAAATGGAGCACTGCATCAGTTCAGTATGAGCACTAAAGTCGCTCCTTCATTCATGCTTCACCATCAGTGTCTCCATTCATCAGCTTCTTCACTACCAGCTAAATAGTAACGTCCAATCATATTTATACAGGTGAATAAGGCCTTTATAACACTCCCATTTCTGACTTCTCAGTATTACTCTGCCAATACAGGCCGGTTGCTGTTGCAGCTCTCTCCCCCACCCAACCTCCTCCAAATGTGAGCAACCTTTTCGTATTGTACCTAACTAAGATCTGATGATCATGTATGTTTATTAAGAGGGGATTTGTTCTCTGGGGCCAAATTCTTCACTTTTACTCCCACTTGCAAACTTAAGAATAAAAACTATTTTGGAGTGATTGTTCAAAATATCATTGGTCATAATAAATAATAGGTTATGTATTGCAATATGTATAATTCAGAATTGTGTAGTTTTAACTTGTTATTCGCATTTGATTTGAACATTTGATAGGATGTCATACAACTTCTTTTTTTGTATTTGTCAGGGATGCGTTGATTTTGTTTGCAATAACTTTCCATATATCTTCATTGTCTGCACTTGTCAGTGTGGAACTAAATTATCTTTATTATATGATTTCTCTGATGTACCTTGCCTACCAGCAGCAGAATTTCTCTCCTGCTGCAGTTTTGTACTGTACTGTATATTTACACACTATAAATGCATTAGATGGTAAATTATTACATTAGTTGCTACTGAAAATAAGATTTTTCCGCCAACTCTAATTATAACCATCTAGTATATATATATATATATATATATGTATGTATATATGTATATATATATATATATGTATATATGTATATATGTATATATATATATATATATATG